>OY982961.1:32358558-32374275 GCA_963890685.1 Plagodis pulveraria
TATTACAATTGACTACATACATCATTAGATACATTCGGATGTTATTAACAATAAGGATGTTATTTCTTAAATACTAAGTGAGTCCTTTTTTTTTTTTTTTTTTTTTTTTTTTTCTCCTGTTTGTATTGTTTTCACAATGAATAATTTACTTATACAAAGAACGACTAAATTCTAATTAATTCAAATGGTAATTAGACTTTACTTAAATCCTACAGTATTACAGTTCAATCTTATTTCTAAGTTTATCTCCTTATCATGCGAAGTTATATCGTGCATTATATAACTAAGATTTGGGATTTAATTATTGAATTTGCTAAAATTTTGAAATTGAAAAACTTTAGAAAACCTCTTACATTAAATTGTTATTTATTCTACTTAATACATTGCAATGATTATTTAAATTAACATTAACATTGATTTTATACTTAAAAATGGAAATAAATAGAAAAACATGCTTAGACTATGAATGTAGGATTTAGACTCTATATTACGTTCTAGATTTAAAAACGGGTCATTTTGTCCCGGATGGACCTGCCACCGACTCTGGTGTCCGTTGTCGGTTTGTCATTTCTTCCACGACCCTATCGTTTCTGTCTCTTATAGCCATTCTGAGGTTATGGTTACAGATTTCCTCTTCCGTTGCCTTTACCGCTCGCCGCACAAACTCACCGATGGTGTCGGAGCTGTCGTCGGTGTAATACGTGCAGCTTTCTGTGTGTCGCGACAGAGCCACGACCGCATGCGGAACACTGTCCCTCAACCTGGTCACATTTTCCCTCGTCTGGATGATGATGACGGACTCGTGCGTCAGTCCCTGTGCCTCATGTACGGTCAAGGTGCGAGACCCCTGTCCGCACCCATACCCTCCACCAATTAAGGAAGATTTCTCCTCCTGAGTCAGTGTCAAGTATAGGGTGTTTGGGAGGTCTTTTGGTATTAAAGCACCTGTATACCGTTGAAGCTTCAGGGAGTGGACACGAGATCTTGAGGAATAAAAACCCGGGTATACTTCGCGTAGGACGTATGCCACGTCCATGGGATTGCGGTGCGTGCAGTACAACTCTTGGCCGATGGTCGCCAGTACGTTGGGATTGCTGTACCGTATTTTGAAGAGGTTCTCTCTTTCAATATACGGCAGCTGGTTGACATCTCCGATGATAACGACATCCTCCGCGTCCAGTAACCGTGCAGCCATTATGATGGCCCCGAAATGGTTCATGTGCGCTTCGTCTATGAGTAGACGCTTTTCTCTGCGCTCCATGAACCCGTTCGCCAATATGGAAGCCAAGGTACGCACTTTGGTTTTTACTCCATCGCCTATGCGGCGCGCTACCTTGGCTCTCAGGTCTTTTGCTGCTTCGGTTGTTGTGGTTACAATGATGTCTCTGTTAGCATCGAAGATGTCAACTATCCAGGTGGTTTTGCCGCATCCGGGAACCCCATTTATCCAGGTGAACTTTGGCAACGTCCAGTTTTCCCATGCTGCCGTTGGTTGGGAGCCTTCCGAGATGGTTTTTGCCATCTCGATTATTTTCTCCTGCAGCATGATTTTTGTACACCGGGCTGTGACCACGATGGGGTCGTCTGATGGTGTGACGAAAGTGATATTGCCTGTTCGTGTTGTTTCCTCCTCGTTTAAAGCAACGAATCCCGCCGTGGAGTTGAATGCCGCCATATAACGACCCGACATGCTTCCCTTGATGACGCGGGATCTCTCGTTGTCGTATATGGCAGCTTCCGCCTCCATTAATCTTACACCCAACAATCCCTCGCTCTCCCACAGATAGGCTTGCAGGATGTTTTTGCAAGTGGTGAGGTTAACTTCTCTTGTTGCCTTTTCTATCTGTAGGAACTCGAGGAAAGCATTTAGTGCAAGATCTGAGGCCTTCGTCACCGAAACGAGGTTGGGCGGGCTGACTTGCCCCTTGTCGGCTCTAGTCCGTTTCGTCTGCTGTTGGTCAGTATTTTTGGATGAAGATGGTGGTTTTGTAAATTCCAGAACGGCAGCTGATTGTCGTTCTGCCGTTCTGGATATTTTGTCCTTTAGTCCGTGCATGGCCGTGCTTACTATTTTCATAAAGGTCTTATGTCTGACTCGGCTTTCGCTCCCTTCTGGTCTCTGCTTTTTCCTCTCCTCGGCTTTTCTTGTGTCAATCTTCTCTTGAAGGCGCTGGGATCCTGTCTGGGTAATCGAGCACGATTGGAGGCTTAAGATGTTTGTGGTTGCGGGCACAGAGGGTGCTTTGAGGTAACTTAGGTCTTCCCCTCGATCCTCGTACGCCACTATGTTGTGGCGCTCTGAGGCTTTTATGCACCCAATGTGATCCGCAACTTCGCCTCTCGAATACTCGATTACCATCGCGTCTACGCTGATGATCCTTGATGTTAAATTAGCGCCTTCATCTGCCTCGCCGAGCTTGGAGAGCACTACATTGGCCAGAGAAAAGGGCGTCCGACTGCCCCAGTCGACTAGTATGACCGTTTTGTTGTGCGATCGCACCAGCCGACACCGGCAGCCGGCTATCCTCGTCTCTGGAAGCTCATTGTACTTTTTCCGCTTTATGGTGGTCTTTGTAGTGCTTCCATTAATTAGAGATGCCAGTCCGGGTGATATTGCAACGCGGTTTTTTGCTTGCGCGTTGCAATAGCTTATGCCGAGTCGTTCGTTGTTATTGTCCATGAATAGCGCCACCCCCCTTATCCTTATCCCAGGCTCGCCTCTCTCTCCGCATTCCAGAATCTGGTTTAACCCAGTTCTACTATGAGAGGTCTGCCTGATGTCGGGACCCGGGATTGTGGCGCCTGTGGTTAGTGTGGGTACCGGTTGTGATGGGATGATTGTGGTATCTGCTGGTGTTCTGTTGCTGTGTCGCCTTACTGCTGTTTTAAAGATTTTTTCCCCATAGTCCAGGAAATACTTCCTGCTCTCAGAATTGGCCAAAATAGTGCGCAGATTTTCTCTGGTAAGCCTGGTGTTTATCTGTATTTCCAGATCTTGTCTGAGAGCAAGGAAGCGTGGGCATTCTAGGACTATGTGCCAAACTGATTCATTGATGTTGGGATCGCAATCGCAGCCTGGGCTTTCCAATAATCTGAACCGATGGAGGTATTCGGCAATACCTCCATGTCCCGTCAAGAGTTGCACTTGTAACGGTGTCAGCTTTATGGCTCGTACCATTCGATATGCTTTATCGACATCCGGTAGGAACCATTTAGTGACACCGCCTGTGCTGGAAGAGATGTATCTGTCTTGCCATTTTTGGACTGTCTCTTCCCTGATCTTTCTCTTGACGTAGGACAGTGGAACTTCTGCGTAGTCTGGATCTGGTTTTGCTTGTAAGGCCGCGGACTTTGCCAGCTCATCGGCTCGCTCGTTCCCAGCGGTCCCTACATGCGCTCTTAACCAGAAAAGCCGCACCTGTCTTCCTTCCGCACTTAGCTCTCGTATGCACTCTTTAATTTGTTGCGTGAGGGGGTGTGTCAGCCTGGGATTTTCCAGCAGGTCGAGCGAGGATCTTGAGTCGCTCAAGATGTTGACCACTTTTTTCCCGCTGGATTTGGCTGACTGCACCGCCCTGAAGAGTGCATAGAGCTCAGATTGAAATACTGTGCAGGAGGAGTCTAGACTGAAGGTGGAGAAACACAATTCCTTTCCTTCCTCCCACCATGTGAGGGCTGCGCCAACTTTTCCCTCAATTTTACTGCCGTCCGTGTAGATGTGTGGACCGGCAATTTGGTGGGAGTCTAAGGTTTCCGAATTCGTGTCCTCCAGGAGCGTGTAATGAGTTACCTCAAATGTGGAGGGGTGTGGTTGATCTTGGTAGCACACCCTCCGCTCCAAATTCCTTCCAGGTGGTATGTAGTCTAGAGACAGGCCTTTTTTTGCCATGTATAGACTTGCGGCTTCCTGGATTCTCAGATCCAAAGGCAGAGTTCCTGATAGTGCTAGTGCAGAAGTGAGCGAGACCGTGCGGTACGCCTTACAGATCTTTTGTGCAAAGCCCCTTTGAAGTGCATTCAACGACGATCTCTGATCATCTGAAGCTCCGTCGCCTGGTACCATGCACAAGAGGCGTACATCACGATCGGCTCAACGACTGCTACGTAGATGGTTCTGATTATCTCGGTGTTTAAGCCCCATGTGACCTTTGCTGCACATGCCAGTTGCTTGTAGATTCCGGTTACCTTCCTGCAAGTTGCGTTGATGTGTGGAAGGAAGTTCAATTTTCGGTCGATTATGAGGCCTAGTAGTTTGATCTCATCTACTAGGTTCAGCTTGCAACCCGACATGTAGATGTTTGGGGGATCATAATTAAGTTTCTTCGTTAGCAGCATCACGTTGGTTTTGTGTGCTGCGAAGTTTAACTTATTATTTCCTCCCCATTCAACCACCTTGTCGAGCACTGCATTTGCTGAGTCCTCCATGGCGCTGACCGAATGTCCGGAAAATACAATAACCGCGTCGTCCGCGAACGCTTGGCAATAAACTCCCTCGCCAGACAATTTCTGCAACAGCGGATCCAGAATGATGTTCCAGAAGGTCGGTCCACCGATGGAACCTTGGACACATCCCTTCGTGGTACATCTCTCGCTTGTTGTTCTGGCATAGTTGACCACGATCTTTCGGTCACTGAGTTAATTATTGCGTAAAGGTTTTTTGGACACTTTCGGTTTATCAACTGGTGTTTTAGAGCCGGCCACCACGCGTTATCGAATGCTCCCTCTATGTCCAGTGAGACAATGATGACGATCTTCTTCATGCTCATCTCAGAGCGTATGTGTCTCACTAGGTCATACAGGGCATCCTCGGTTCCGCGCTGTGGCATGAAGCCGTATTGTTTGGAACTGAGAGTTGGTAAGATGTGCCATTGGAGTCTGCATATGACGAGTTTTTCTACTATCTTACCCATAACTGACAACAAGCCGATCGGCCGGTAGGACTTTGGATGGGTGTAGTCCTCTTTTCCCGGTTTCCTGAGGATCACTACGTGTGCTATTTTCCATCGTTTAGGGAAGTGCGCCAGCGACAAGCATTTATTAGCTATCGCCATAAACACCTCCCTTTCACTCTGGATGGCTTTCGTGCAGATGTCAGAGGTCAACCCATCCGGTCCTGGGGCCTTCTTTGGATTTAGTGCTCGGAGCACCATTTCCACTTCAGGCCATTTGAACGGTGGGTCATTCTCTGATAAGCCTTCGATCTCCTCAGGTGGCTTGTCTTGTGTCAGTCTTCGGATATGCATGTGGTACGGGTTATCTGTAGATGCAGAGTCATCAGGATAGAAAGTTTCCGCAAGAAGGTCAGCCGACTGGGCGGGGGTCAATGTCTGGCCATCTACTCCCCTCAACAGCATGTCCTCCTGCTTCCTGGACGTTCTTCTGATTACTCTGTATATTCCGTCCCACATACTCTCCTTCTCTTGGGTAGTGCAGAACTCCTTCCAACTCTTAGTTTCGGCTTCACTTGCTCTTTCGGCGTAGGCTGCTCGCGCGTCTTGATAATCCTGGAGAACCGCATTTAGCCTTGATGGAGCAGCATTCCGGATTCGCCTTTTCTTACGGATGACGTCTTTTTGTAAGTTTTGGAGATCCTTATTCCACCACGGAGGTAGTGGGTTACCTTCCCATGTGCCTACTTTAGGAATTAACACATCGCAGGTCTTGTGGATGGTTTCCATGTAGGCTTCGATGATGGCTTCCAGATTCTCTTTGGTTGTTACATTCGCTACTTTGAGTGGTGTTATATTTTGTTCTGCTAGGAGTGTCCTGAAAAGCGAATCGAAGTCATTCCACTTTGCCTTTTTGGTGTTATACCTTCGCGTAGTGATCGGCTTGAGCGCTTGAAGGCGCCCTTCCAGACGTACGTCGAAGGTGATGGCGTTGTGGTCTGATGTGGTTATACCTCGATTCACCTTCCAGTTTTCGACCCTTCCTAGCAGCGACAAACTACAGGCGGTAACGTCTACACAGCTCGTGTAGAGTTTCCCTGCCCTGTCTTCTTCAAAAGTAGGAATGTCTCCTGTATTGAGAATCTGCAGTTCCATCTCGTTAAGAAAGGTGTTGTAGGATTCTCCTCTGGCGTTTTCCGTTTTACTGCCCCACCAATGACTCCATGCGTTTGCGTCTCCACCGACCAGGATGTTATCGGTCGGTAATTTCCCGCATGCTACTGTTATGCGATCCAAGTATGGCTCGATGTCGTCTTTGCCCTCAAGGTAGATGGATACCACCCCTAACTTCAGGCGGCCTGCCAATATAAGAACAGCTGCCTCCGTCTCCGTCACCAATTGGGGATCGTGTACAACCTCCACATTGTTGCCGAAGACGATGATGGCTGCCTTTACTGGTTTTTGACGGTTAAGGGTGCACTGGATGACTTGGGTGCCTGGGCGCGGTTTCAATGTCCCGGCCGCGCCAACGTATGGCTCTTGCACTAGGGCTATTGAAATTCCCTTTTCCGTCGCCGCCTGGTGTAGTTCGATGGTGGCCTTTTTACACCGACGCAGGTTAGCTTGGATAATGCGTAACCTGCTTGTGTCTTTACCTGAGGGGAGTGAGCTGGTGGAGTCTTGGTCGCCTTTAGCAGTAGTTGATGCGGGAACGCGCTATTGCGTCCCATTTTGCTTTTTCTTGGCATTGGATGTTGAATGCGTTGTGGGCTGTGTCACCAGCGGTCCCGTGCGCCTTTATGCAGTTTTTACACTGCGGAGGTTTACCCTCCAGCCTGTTTTTGCACTTCTCCCAGGAGTGCTTCCCTCCGCAGTGGCTGCAGAAGTCATCTTTATCCTGGCAGATGGCTTTGGTGTGTCCAAAGCCTAGGCACTTGTTGCATTGCACAAGAGGTGATTGATCGTACACCGGCCTGCGCTGCAAACCGATGTACAACCTCCCCTCCTCTACAAGACGCTTGTGGATCGCCGGTGACACCTCCAACACCGGGTGGCATTCAAGGGTGTTTCGGGCTCTTTTTCTATATCGCACCTTTATTGTGCTTTCCTTCATACTGACATCCTGCAGGAGATGTTTATTCTGCGATATTATGTTTTCCACAATATTGGTGTCAGTATGATACGAAAGCACATCTCTTATTATTATCAGGGGGTTTGTGGCCTTTGCCACCTCCACTTTTAGGTTTCTGTTCTTTTGGACCTGTTGTTTTACCAGGTTTAGGTCGTCCCTGCTTCCGCAGCTAAGGACGACCTTCTGGTTTTTGGCCTTTCTCACCCTGTCTATCTTCACCCCAGAAGTTTTTGTGTCCACTGTTTCCCTTATCCTCTCCATCACCTGTTCCCCGGTGTTTTTGGGGTCTGTGGATGAGATGATAAGAGTGTGGTTTGGTCTGAGATGGGGTGAGGGTGGCTTCGCAGCCACCTTGGCGTATGTTGGTTTATTTTCCGCCAACTCGTTTCTGGACGACTCCGACGCCTGACACCTTAGCGCAGGGAGCGATCGATCCACAACTTGTAGGTCGGTCACTCCCTTCTGGATGGCGGCTAAGGCCTGTTTGACCTCCACTGCTGCTAGCTCTGCCTCTATGTTGGGCCCTGGTGGTGTTGGCACCTTAGAGGTCAGGTCCTGCATCAGCCTGAGGTCCGAGGCCATAATGTCTAGGCGTTCAGTGATCGGCCTAAGATGGGGTTTTAGGTCCAGCGTCTGTTGTGGTGGTGGTTCCGACGTTGTGGGCCTTTCAAGGACTTTGACGACGAGACTTTTTATTTCTTTTAATTCGTCGTGTAGCGCTGCCATGTCCTCAGTGGTATCCTGCGGAGGTGCCAGGTCCGGAACCGGTAATGGAGTTCTGGGTTTCTCTCCCAGTTCCTCCACCACCCTTCGGAGTGCATCAAGCTGGTTTGATATGCTAACGGTGTGGGTATCAAGCCGAAGGATTCCTCCTTCGATATCCGCCCACTTCTTAGCTGCTGATGCATCCGGATTTTCATTCCGGACCCTCTCCTCCGTCATTTTGGCCCCCAACGTCTCTATTGCCTTCTGGGCCTCCCTTATTCCCCTGAAGGGTTCCAGGGTCTCGTAGCCGAGCCAGCTACGAATAGCCCTGGTCTCCTCCAGGGTGCCTGATATGTCGGCCCTTGCCTGATTCAGTTGCTCGCCTAGGTCCCTTTTCAGGGAGCGTATTTCTTCGGCATGCGCTCTCTCCACATTGAGGAGCTCTTTTGCATGCCGGGATAGTGCCTTTTCTAAGTTGTATTTATGGCGTGCTCTTGAATCAGACAGGGCCAACACCCGCTCATACAGGCCCTGCAGGCTCTCGTGTGCGATGGCTTTGCACTCCCTCTTCATGTTGCCCGCGGTTTCCAGGGCTTCTTTGCCCTTCTGTAGTAATTCGTTGGCCTCCCTGGTCTCTTCGTTCATAGCCACCCCTGATGGTTTTCTGCTCATTGCAGGAGATGAAAAGAGACTATGTCTCCTGTTCGGGAGGGCTTCTGAACGCACCGACGACGTGTCGCTCATGTCAGAGTCGATCATGCTGTACAATGCTGATCGCTGGCTAAGCTCCACGGCTGCTTCAAGGTGTGCGGCAGCGTGTTCCGCCGAGGAGGAAGCAGCCACGGGTTCCTCTAACTTAGAGGTTCGTGGCTGCTTCCTCCTCGGCGGAGTTTGTGGAGCCTCTACCACTGCTGACTCTGACTTGGCTTTGGATGTCAGCACGTTTGTGAGGCGGGGCGATGTCCTTGCTAGCTTTTCTGACGCTACCGATGTGGCCGCTGCTACTCGCGACAGCACTTTTTCGCGAAGAGATTTCTTTGTAGCGGTGGAGTCGGTGGCTTTTCGCATTCCGGACATGATAGAGAAGACAAATTAAAGATAGAGTACAAGAGATACACAATTGAGAGAGACGATAATTATTACTATATTAAGGGATTTAAAAGAACACGAATAGACAAAGTATTATTACACAAGTACAAGAAACAGACAAAAGCACACAGTTGATTTCTTAATTCTATTAAGCGGCACAAACAGACCAGTTCCCGCAAGCAGCACCTGTTCACAAGTTGACATATGCACCAGCCATCGCCTTCCTCGACCGTCTTATTGGGAAGATGGCGACCCGATGCACAAGCCACCGCTTGCCGAAACTTTTCCTGGTGAGCCTGACTGTTTGAACCGCTAAAATGAATCTTATTTACCTATTTTAATCTTAAAGAACACACAATTTAATCTACGATTTATTTTATACACACAAAAGACAATACAATTTTTATAATGCTACGAAGGAGACTTTTTTTTTTTTTTTTTTTTTTTTTTTTTTTTTTTTATGGACTCACTTTTGTTTTTCGAAGACCGTTCTGATGTATGAGTACGATGCTCGACGCGTGCTGGAACTGCTGTTACACGTGTAGAAGCGCACAGGGAGGAGTTTGGAGTGATGACTCAATGGACGATGATGAAATTTCGCAAATCTGCCGGGGCCAAATTGTAGGTCTTGAGACGCTGGTTTCAACAAACCCAAACTCGATGGGTCTATCTCCAGCGGTTCCCGAGATAGGGCCAGGGGGGGTGAGGTCAAAATCTCGAGGGGGGTCGGGGGGGGGAAATGGGGGGGTCGGGGGGGTTTTTGGGGGGGTTGGGGGGGGGTTGGGGGGGGTGGGGGTAGGGGTTGGGGGTGAGTGGGGGTTGGTTGGGGATAGGTGCTAGAGGTTTGCCGACCAACTAGCACTGGGATAAGGGCGGGAAATCACAGTAATACACTGCGGGGGTGCAGGGTGGGGGGGGTAAATTAAGGGGTGGTTGCGGAGGGGGTTGGGATTTTGTGTGGACAATGGGCTGGTGATCCCGGTTCAGACAAGTCCAAACACGGGGGGTGTGGGCAAGGGGGTCAAGGAGTTCCCTCGAGATTACCTGATGCTGCAGCAGGTCTGAAGGGCGAAGTCTTGAGATGTGTCCTCAGGTGCGCCGAGGAGTCTTGGAGCCGTCTTTGGAGCCTCCACGGGTGTCGGTTTGTGGCTAAGTTACTAACCTCACTTCTTGTTGCACGTGCAAGCACGTGGTGGCCGCGTGGTTTTTGTTGGTCTTTGACGCGTTTTAACTTAGCTTCCCGTGGTCCGATCTTCTTGATTTTTATGTCGCCAGATAGAGACTTTTAGCGACTGCTCAATGAAAATAACAGCTTTTTGGACTTACAGCTCTCCTCGGCGCTATTCAAGGGTAAAGTCTAAGACCTGCTGCTCCTTAACCCTTTGATGGATCCACTCGCGCACATGAATCCTGATGAGTCACACACTGTTTTCACTCACTGTAACACTTGTACACGCGCAGCTTGAAAAAATCCAATTTTTTTGAATTTTTTCCGCGGAGCTGATGTTGTTTCGACCGTTTTTAGGTGTGTACTGGGTTAGGTTAGGTTAGGTTAGGTTAGGTTAGGTTAGGTTAGGTTAGGTTAGGTTAGGTTAGGTTAGGTTAGGTTAGGTTTTTTTTTTTTTTTTTTTTTTTTTTTTTTATCCCTATGCGTGTGTCCCCTGACATGGGAGTCAGAGACCTTTTTTGGCTGTAGTGTTGTATTTATTTTACTAATGCTCATTTGCATGTCTTCATATTCATAAGAATATAGTGAAGTATAAGTTTATATTCATTTATTTCGTAATTGGACAGGGATTTTTAATTTTTCCGTTTATTAAGTTACATCTATTTAATACATTTTAATTATTTGTAGAGCTACGATTATTTTAACTATTGATTAATATTAACTATAATTATATTGTTTTTATGTTATTGGTATATATAATTATTATATATAAATAACATAGATTATTTATCTTTATTTCTATTAATTACTGTTTTAGCTATTTTAATACAAAATTCTATTACTATATTTTGGCTATCTTTGTTTGCGATGAATATACTAATATTTTCTTTACAAATTTTATTTTCTAATATGTGTTCCAGTTCAAGTCGCTGAAGTTCATGAACTGGACAGTCAAAAAGGATATGTGGGATCGTCTCCATGGCGTCCGGTTCACATACGCATGATGGGCTCTCCTTACACTTAAACCGGTTCAAATATTCGGAGAACCCACCATGGCCGGTCATAACTTGCGTCAAAACGCCAGCTGGTTTGATCTGCCTGACCAGTTTATGGGCCAATGTTGCGTCGGGGAAAAACATTTTTGTTATTGCCGCGGTTTCACCTGATTTGTATCTTCGATTCCATTCGTCAAGCGTCCTCATGCGAATTATACGCTTGACAAATGAAATCGGACAGGAATCATAGTCGGGCTTCTTTTTTGAATTTATTGCCGCTTCTTTTGCCAACTCGTCAGCACGCTCGTTTCCTGGCAACCCTGCGTGGGCTTTGATCCAGAACAAGGATACATCTTTGTTTTGTTTCAAAGCCTCTTTCAGGTTTTTTCTCGCCTCTGCGGCCAAGGGATGCACAGAGCCCAGATTGGTGATGGTTTCGAGCGCTGCCCTTGAATCACTATATATGCCGAAGCTGCTTTCTTTTCGTCGGAGGATCTCCCTGCTAGCCTTACATATAGCCAAGAGTTCCGCTTGGTACACCGAACAGTATGGGGACAGGCAAAGTTTGAGGGTTTTAGTCTCAGCTTCACTGTTCCAAAAGGACAGTGCTGCTCCGACCTTACCCTCAATCTTACTCCCGTCGGTGAAGATGCGAACCGCCTGTACGTTGTGAGTGTCCACCAACGTTTGGTCCACCAAGCTAATGAACTCGAGGTCCATATGGTTTGCTGGATGTGGAGCTTCTGCAAATCTCACCACACGTTCAACTTCCCTGTCATCAGGTAGAAGCTGGGATATTCCCCTTCTTGCTTCATAAAGGGCAGCTGCCTCCTTTATTCTGAGGTCAAGGGGGAGTAAACCAGCCAAAAGCAGCGCCGAGTTCAAGGAAACTGTGCGGTAAGATTTGCAGAGCTTTTGGGCAAATCCTCTTTGGACACTGTTTAGCAGCTTCTGCGTACCAATCTTATCGGCAGCTGGAGCCCAGACGCTCGAGGCATACATGATAACTGGCTCTACAGCTGCCGTATAGATGATTTTTATCACCTCCGGATGCAGGCCCCAACTTGTACGAGCAGCTCTAGACAACTGCTTATAAATAACCACTGCTTTTTTACATACCTCTGCGACGTGGGTGTTAAATGTTAGCTTGTCATCGATGGTCAAACCCAGAAGTTTAACCTCTTTCGTCATTCGAATGTCGACCCCCCCCATGCTGAGACGTGGTGTGTCGTATACAAGCTTTCGTGTCAGTACCATAGCGTTTGTTTTGTGCGGTGCGAATTTAAGCTTGTTTGCGACCCCCCACTCCCCAACATGGGTGAGCGCGGCATTCGCCTGCCTCTGAGTCTCCAGGGTCGTATCACCATCGAAAACAAGCACAACATCGTCCGCAAATGCCTGGCAGTAGTCTCCCCGTCTTTCCAGCTGTTTAAGCAAAGGATCCAGGATCAAATTCCAGAGTATGGGTCCTCCGATCGATCCCTGGACGCAGCCTTTTTGTGTCTCTTTCACATGTTCTACCCCTGCGTATCGTACTCTGACTTTGCGGTTCTGCAGATAGCTGTCTATTAGCACTCTAATATTCCTAGGACACCTTTCCTCCGCCAGTCGTACCTTAATAGCCGGCCACCAGGCGCTATCAAAAGCTCCCTCTATATCCAGAGACACCAGAATAATCAGCTTTTTTTGCTTCAGCTTGTTTTTTATGTGCGTCATCAGGTTATAGAGGGAGTCTTCGGTGCTCTTCTGGGGCATAAAGCCGTACTGGCAAGTACTCATCTTAGGTATTAGGTGCCACTTCATTCGAGACACTATCATCTTCTCCAGGATCTTGCCCAGTACAGGTAGTAACCCAATCGGCCTGTAAGATTTTGGGTGGGCATAGTCGTCCTTGCCTGGTTTTCTCAGAACAACCACTACAGCTTCCTTCCAGATATTTGGGAAGTGGCCAAGTTCTAGGCATTTGTTTACTAAGGCAAGGAACAATTCCGGATCCTGGAAGATGAAGTGTCTGCAGATGTCTGCAGTGAATCCGTCGGCTCCGGGCGCTTTCTTTGGATTAAAGCTTTCCACCACGGTTTTCAGCTCTTTAAGCGTAAACAATGGATCATGGTGTTCATCATGACCCGATTTGTTTACCAACTTCGCTTGTTCTCTAACGGGTTGGTGGTCGGCTTCATCCTGCTCCTCCGTGTCTTCGGGATAGAAAGTATCGGCCAAAAGGGCCGCCGATTCTTCGGGAGTCACATATATCCCGTTTTTCTTAAGAGGCTGGTCCTCCTTCCTTTTTTCGGTTCTCCGGATTATCCGGTAGATACCCTCCCATACTCCTTCTCTATCCTGCTTCTCGCAAAACCCCTTCCAACTGTTAATCTGGTCTTCTACAGCTTTATTCTCATAATTTTCCTTTGCTTCCAGGTACTCTGCGACAACCTTCTCCCTTCGAATGGGCGCAGCACATCGAATCCGGCGCTTCAGTGTGACTACTTCACTCTTCATCTTTACGAGTTCCTCGGACCACCCCGGCACGGTAAGTACTTCATTATTTTTCTTTAATGGCATTGCTGCCTTACAGCATTGTGCTAATATTTTAGTAATAGTTTGTACAGTATTTTCTAAATTTATCTTATTATGTATTGTTTGAATTTGAGTTATATTAATATTATTTTCTGCTTTAAATTTGACTAGTTCTTTATTAAATTTATTCCAATTTGCTTTTTTTGTGTTAAAAATTCTAGTAGTTCTATTAATATTCATGCCTTTATCTAATTTTAACTTAATTTTAAAAATAATACCGTTATGGTCCGAGCTCGTAAGATCCTGTACTGTACTCCAGTCTTCCACTAGATTCAGCATGTTTATGGAACAGGTTGTCACGTCTACTACGCTAGTGTACAATTTGTTTCCCCGTATAGTTTCGTAAGTGGGAGTGTCACCAGTGTTTAGAACCTGTAGATCGAATTCTTCAAGGAATCCAGCCATTTCTTCACCTCTGCTGTCCACTTTATTGCTGCCCCACCAAGGATTTTTGGCGTTACAGTCGCCCCCTATTAGAAGTTTTATAGTTCCCATTTTCTCTATCACTCTCTTTAATTGCTCCAGGTATGGCTCTATGGGGTCCGGCTTTGGTTCGAAATAGATGGAGACTACCGCGATTTCCCAGGAACGTGTTCGGATCCTGACCACTACGATGTTGTTTGTGGTGAGTTCTGGGCACTGTATCACGTCCATGTCCATGTCGAACACTACTATTGCTGCTTTTACAGTCCCACTTCCTTGAACGGTGTTCTGGTATATTCTCGCGCCGCGGTAGTCTTTCATTCTGCGAATACCCCCCACATACGGCTCCTGGAGCAAAGCGAAGGCAACCTTGCGTTTTGAGGCCTCAACCATGAGTTCTATGGTAGCTAACTCTTTTCTCTGTAGGTTTGTTTGGGCTACCACTAAAGCTGATTTATCAGTCACGTTATTTGCAATAGAATTGCGAACCCGTTGTTAATACTCAGGGACGTGCTATCATACAACACTGATGAAGACGTTATCACGGCTCTGAGAAACCAAAACAAAGCAGTTTTCCACGGCCTCAACAAGGAGGATGGTAGAATGGAAATAAGGTACAAAAAGAAAGCCAGAAATCACCATGCTAACCACATAATAGTGAGTGTTTCTCCCAAGTTGTGGAACCGTATGATTGAGGCAGAAACGGTGCATATAGATATGCAGAGAATTAGGGTGGCGGACCAATCCCCGTTGGTACAATGTTCCCTTTGTCTCGGATATGGGCATGGAAGACGGTTCTGCAAGGAGACCATAGAAAAGTGCAGCCACTGTGGGGGACCTCACATGAAGAGTCAGTGCGCGGACTGGCTCGCTGACGTGGCCCCGACCTGCGTTAACTGTGCACACGCCAAGTTTGACTCAAACAACCATAACGCGTTTAGTCAGGAGTGCCCAGTACGCAGAAAGTGGGACGCATTAGCTAGAGCAAAAGTAGCGTACTGCTAAAATGGTTAGGTTAGGTTAGGTTAGGTTAGGTTAGGTTAGGTTAGGTTAGGTTAGGTTAGGTTAGGTTAGGTTAGGTTAGGTTAGGTTAGGTTAGGTTAGGTTAGGTTAGGTTAGGTTAGGTTAGGTTAGGTTTTTTTTTTTTTTTTTTTTTTTTTTTTCCTGTCCGGGAGCAAACTGTCCCGGCCCGCGAGCTATCCTACGCTATACCTCTGACATGATCAGAGTCATTTTTCTTCGCTTTTACTCTTCCTACTTACTTTCTTCATACTATTTGTTTCTTTCATCCATCATATCTTTCATACCTTCCACTGGGGGGATACCAGTTGCTATTCTTTTTATGAACTAGGGGCAAACAATCTCACACATTTTATTTTTTCTTATATACTATTTACAGCTTATTGTATCTATCTCTTAAATTTATATTTGTTTTTTTTTACTACTACTCTATATTTCTCAAAGCACTTACTTTATATATTTAATATAAAGTAGTGCTTTTATTATTTATCTACTTGTTTTTATTACAAACTATTTTGACAATATCTTTACAGTACTTAATAAACTTAGATCTAGTTACTTTATTTTTTATAATATCATGCAAATTTTCCATCCTTATGGTTAGGTTAGGTTAGGTTAGGTTAGGTTAGGTTAGGTTAGGTTTTTTTTTTTTTTTTTTTTTATTTTTTTTTATTAGGGTCCCCTAATATGGTCAGGGTCTTTATTTATCCTTATTCTAGT
>OY982962.1:3600000-4026954 GCA_963890685.1 Plagodis pulveraria
GGATTAACAGATCAGCAATAGTAGGCTAGTAATATAATTAATATTTTTGACAAATTTCTTTCATTATACTTCAAGCAATGCAAGGTGGTGGACTAGTTAATAGTTTAATTAATAATCTACCGTTTGAATTACATTTACCTGGTTACAACTATTGCGGGCCGGGTACAAAACTTCGAAAACGATTACTGCGAGGTGATCGAGGCGTGAATAAATTAGACGAAGCTTGTATGCATCACGACATTGCCTACGCAAGCCATCCTGACTTAATAAATCGTCATAAAGCAGATTCACAACTATTAAACATGGCCAAACAAAGACTTAAATCAAAAAACGCTGGGAAAGGTGAAAAACTTAGCTCATGGTTAGTGAGTAAAATTATGAAAGCCAAGTTAAAGTCAGGTGCCGGTGTTAAAACTTTTAACAGTTTTGTGTCAAAAATAAGATCAAAAATTAAAAAAATGAAGCCTAAGGGTAATAAAACTTTAGTAAACGCAGCTTACTCAATTGCAAAAAGAATCCAACGCATTCCTAAAATTCGAGTACCTCGAGTAATACCGATACCGAAAACTGGAGGAATTCTGCCGTTAATCCCAATTTTTGCAGGCTTATCGGCTTTATGAACTTTAGCTGGTGGTGCAGCTGGCATAGCAAAAACCGTGAACGATTACAAAGCAGCTCAAGAAAGTTTGAAAGAAACAGAACGACATAATAAGACTATGGAGGCTTTAGCCGTAGGCAAGGGTTTATATATTAAATCATATAAAAATGGTAAAGGTTTGTTTATAAAATCTCAAAAAAACTGAATACAAAGCTACCCAGTCGTGCCTTAACTAATGTAGATATCCAAATGCACGCTAGCGACATCCCCTACTTTCGAGGAGTCTACATGAAAGATCAGTTACCAAGGACGCCAAAACGAAGAGAATGTGGTATCGTTAACCTAGATGATTCAAAAAATGAAGGAACGCATTGGGTAGCTTATGTTAAAGTTAATAAGTATTGTGAATATTTTGATAGTTATGGTGATTTGAAACCTCCAATGGAATTGATGCGGTATTTTAAAAATTGTAATGTTTATTATAATTACATAAGATTTCAGAAATTCGATACTATAAATTGTGGTCACTTATGTTTAAAATACTTACAGAATTTTTGGAATAAAAACGTATAAATCTTATGATTTCTTTTATTTCAATCATTAGCAAAATGTCTCTCACATTGTCGATAACAGGAAATTCGTCAGATTTAACTACTTACTATCCTAACTCGTTGCAGTTATACGGACAGTATGAGTGCGCCTTGTTACATTTCTCAACATTTAATTCTATTCCAAACATTGACACAAGAAACAATAAGCTGTATTATGGTTCCAGTGAATTAATTGAAATACCAGAAGGCAGCTACGAGTTACAAGATATTGGTGATTATTTAAAATCTGAAATAAAAGATGCTACAATTAAACTACAGTGCAATAACAATACTTTGAAAACTACCTTGTACTGTTCTAAAAATATTAATTTTACTAAAGATGATACTTTTAGAGGTTTATTAGGCTTTAATAAGCAGATCTTGAAAGCAAATAAATGGCATGTGTCAGAGTTTCCAGTCAACATTTTGCCTACGACCGTGATCAGGATTGAATGTGATATTGTTAGCGGCTCATACATAAACGGAGAACCCAGCCACATTGTGCACGAATTTGCTCTCAACGTACCTCCCGGATACCGTATTATAGAAATCCCGAAAAACGCAATATACTTTCCAATCAATCAGAACAACATAAGCTGTATACATATCAGGTTGCTTGACATAAACAATAGTTTAATAAATCTACGCGGTGAAGAAGTACAGCTGTATCTACATCTGAGAAGAAAAAATGATTGACTACAATAAATATGAGCACCAACAATCTAAAAATATCAGTGCTACTCAAGCTATCAAGCAAAGAAGAGATCGCTCTAAAAAGAAAATAAAATTGACAAAAGACAATAAGGCGTTTCTTAAGGCAATCGGTTTGCTAAAATGAATATTTTAGATGTATTATCCGCTCCAACCTATGACAACACCGTCGAAGGAATTGAATTTCATTCGTACAAGCCATATGTAACAAGTTTCAACAGGAATGATGAAATTCGGATACCTATCAACCAACAAGATCTATACATACTACCGTCAGCAAGCACTCTTTATTTAGAAGGAACTGTGATCGTTAAGAAAAATGATTCAAAGGATATCGCAAGTAGCGTGCAATTCACGAATAATTCTCTACTCTACTTATTTCAAGATATAAGGTATGAACTAAACGGAGTGGAAATTGATAATGTAAAAAATGCAGGTGTTACAACTACGATAAAATCGTTAATATCGATGAACGAGAGTGAGTCAAAAATATCTCATGCTTGGGGTTGGAATATAGATGGTATAAAAAATATTCATGGTGGTAATTTTTCTGCTTCCATCCCTCTTTGTAATATTTTAGGCTTTGCTGAAGATTTTAAAAAGGTCGTAATAAATTGTAGACATGAATTAATATTGTTGCGAAGTAATACTAACTTGAACTCTGTAAAACTTAACACTGGTGAAGTAGTAGAGGACGTTCAGATTAATAAAATCATATGGCGTGTACCGCATGTTAAAGTGTCAGACAAAGAAAAAATAGGCTTACTTAAAGTCTTGGAAAAAGATCGACCACTTCAGATGATTTTTAGAAACTGGAATTTGTACGAAAACCCTGTATTACCTAAAACTACAAAACATACGTGGTCTATCAAAACTTCATCGCAAATAGAAAAACCAAGATATGTAGTCATTGGTTTACAGACAAATAGAAAAAACCATCCGACTGCTGATATGTCTCAGTTTGACCACTGTAATATTCGCAATATTAGAGTCTACCTAAATTCATCCTACTTTCCATATGAAAATCTAAATGCAAATTTTGCACATAACAGGTTTGCTTTATTATACGAGCAGTACACAAGATTTCAACAGTCGTACTATGGACGTCGTTCGGAGCCTTTACTAAGTGAAAAACAATTTAAAGACATAGCGCCATTGTTTGTAGTAGACTGTTCGAGACAAATAGATAATCTAAAGGCTGGTCCTGTTGTGGATGTGAGAGTGGAAATTGAAAGCAATACGGATATACCCAATCAAACTTCTGCATATTGCCTTATTTTGAATGACTGCATAATTGAGTATAAGCCGTTGAGCAATACTGTGAAAAAACTATCATGAATCCTGATACTATTATATTGGATGTTCAAGGCTTTAAAGATTTACATAATAATTTTATAATTAAAGAATTAGCTTTCGCCACTCATGACTATACACAAACGTTTTTGATAAAACCTCCATATCTGTTTAAGTATTTGACAAGAGATGAAAAGAAGCAAGTTAAATGGTTGGAAAGAAATAGAGGTATTTACTGGAGCGAAGGATATATTGACTACAGAGAATTCCTACGTTTAATTGTTCCATACCTAGAAAATAAAAAAATTTTAGTTAAGGGTTTGGAGAAAGTAAAATGGATAAATAACCTAGGCGTGCATAATTGTAATATAACAGAACTTGATGAAAATCAATGTCCTAATTTAGCTGAACTGCATAAGAAATACTGTGGAAGAAGTAATTTAAATTGTATTATGCATTCAAATCAATGTGCGCTTAAAAATGTATTATGTTTGAGAAAACATATAGAGCAAAAATAAATGTGTACCTATCTTGCTAGTTTTAGATAATGAATAAAACAATTTTTAAGTAAATAGTTTTTCATTTATTTTACATACTTCATTATGTAAGGTATTTTATAAAATACAATGCAATGTAATACTAAACCTATATAACTACAGGTTGTAGAAATCGTTGTCAATTAAAGACTTAGATATTTTCTTAACTAAACACTCTGTTTCATCCATAACGCTATCAACAACATCTTTAACAATGTATTGTGCCTTTATCAAAACATTTTCACTGTCACTGTCACTGTCACTGGCTTGAACGTTATTACACAGGTCTATGACCTGAATTTTTATTAGCTTAAGTCCTCGCTGATGGAGCCGACTCATAACGAAAGATTTTAACGAATTTGGTTTTTTTTGTTTTTCTCGACGTCGTTGTTTCAGGCTCTTATCTTTCGTCCCCAATTTTAATTTCGTACTGCACTCAGCTTCATGGCAACGCATCTCGTTAAACTCAGCTTCATTTAAATAATCCTGATCCTGGGCATATTGACTGAATATTATATTGTCTGATCCTTGAGTAATCTGAAACAAAGAGTTAATAAATTTATAAATGTATTGTAATGTACTAAGCAGTATTGTTATATACACTTCGTTACAATCATAGTGTTAATTCGAATTAAATAAATAACTTTATTATTATTAATTAACTTACCGATGTCATGATTATGATGTGCTAATCAACTACTCGAAGCCAGTGATATTTACGAAATAACAAAAAAATACAATTACAGTGATTATTGGCCCTGCCTTGACTTGATAACCATAGATCAATAAAAAATAGATACCGCATATATACTCAAATTCATGATTGAAATGAGAGACTAAAATATTGCAAAAATCATATGCGATTTTTAGTTTTAGGCAGCCTATAAAAGTGTAATTTTATATAGTTATAATTCATCTTCTAGTGATCAATCATCGGTAATATAGTAGATCGGTCATGCATTTTTTAACGCATGTCATATCTATTTATTATTAATCGTTGGCACTACCTATGAAAAAGCTAACTAAGCATTTATGTCTCAAAGCCGGAGGACAATGAACTGACCTACTTAAATATAGATACGATGTATATTATGCTCTCTCTATCTATTACATGGTACTGTAAAATAAACGTCTTATAAAAGAATGACTTTACTACCAGTATACTGGTTTATCGTACTTAGTATTATAAATTTGTAAGATTCTCTGTCTGTTGGTTGCATCATCACGAATAATCAGTTAAAATGATCATGATCGAATTCGGTAGAGAAATAAAAGAACCTGTAAGAAAGTATGTAGACTATTTATTATCAACATTATCGTCAGCACTTTCTAACTGCAATTTAAGTAATAAAAATCCTGCTATTCGTAGGTATGTTTGTTGAAACTTGATATAAGATTGGTTAAATTTTATTAAACAAATGAAGCATACCTAGCGGTTATAACTTAACACGGATAGATAAATAAGACAATATTGTTATAATTACACAGACACTTTATTTACAATTGGTTTATATATACAATTACATTTAAACACCTACACATATTCCTCGTTAATTTTACCTATTCTAAGATTATATCTAAGTTATATAATACAAGGATAGCTTACATTCTATTATTGTTTATTAAAAATATTTACACATCTTTTAGCATAGCCGAGTGACCCCAGGCAAGTGTGGATACCTTATCTACAGATATCGCACGTTTGTCATCGTTATTTGATAAAGCAATTTTGTTTATACTCTGAGTGAATATCTCGTGCTTAATTGATTTGAACATCATATATTTTTTGCGGATTATACCACCATTAAATAAAATATTTTCATAGTCTGTGATGCTTAAATCTTTCACTACGCACGATTTTACTCCCTTTGCTTTTTTAATGATTTTATCATGAGTCTTTATGGAATAAAGTTTCGATCGTAACCCGACAAAATTTGAAATATACTGTCCTCCCATTTCATCTTTGAACAGCCCGGGTACTTTTTTGTTTTTTAAAGGTATGTTAAATTCATTTTCATCGGTGTAGTTACTAGTGTCAAAATATTGCAAAAAATTGTATTTCAGATCGTGATAAAAATCATTGGTATAAATTTTGTAGACAAACGAATCGGTATCTGTGTAACACAGCTGCACTCGATCTCCGTAAAAAGGTTTGACAACATTGTAATGAAAGTCATACATATGTGACTTAGAAAGCTCTAATACAGTGAATCCAATATAAATAGGTTTATCTAAAATGATTCGATCTGGTTTCATTTGTATTGCAACTAAATTTTCTGTGAGGATACATGCACTATGGAAATAAGGATTAGCTATAAGTCTCTCAGCGGATATAGATTTTTTTGTCTTGTTGTATTTATCACACCACTTACTAACCAAATGAACACATACTCTATTTTCGGTATTTTCTAACGTCTTACCAAAGACGCTGTTATTTAACAATTTGAAAAAGTCTTGTTCGAATGAATTTTTTGCGTTTTGTCTTAACTTTGTATTTAATTCTATATACTTTTTTAAATAGGGACTCTGTCTAAATGTAATAACTCGGTGTACTTTACGTAAAATTAGACCGTGTTCTAGACACTTTTTTAAATGAACATAGTGAATCACATAGTTATATTTGTTATACAAATTTGCGATTAATTTTTTTGTTTTACCTCCAGGGGGTACACATTTTTCAGGGCAAAATGGTAAGTCGTTGTGAAGCTTATGCAAATGTTCAGGATACAAAAGGTCAACTTCTAATATAAATCCCCATTCAGCATCGCTTTTAATTTTCTCAATACATAAATTATCCATTTCATCTTGACTAAGAAATCTAAAACTAGAGTAGGGTAAAGCTTTACAAAGCGAAAAACCATATAAATTGCAACAGTCAGCATAGAATATAAAACAGGAGGGCTTTGCAGCATCATATTCTAACATGTATTTATGATTGGCTTCTGCATATCGATGGGAACACATGCACAACCCCCCTCGAATACCGCTTTGAATCATCCTCACGATAGCTAAATCTGATATGAGTTCTAATTGTACACCTGTTTTGAGTAACATTGCATCAAAAGATAGGCTAGGCGCAGTTACATAAAACGCGGGGTCGAGTTTATAATGTTGCTTGCATGTTTTTCGGAAATTCTGAAAAATATCTGTCAATAAAAGTACATCCGTTTTTAGGTATAAATCAGTATATTCACCCATATTTGTAATGTTGAATTCACTCCAAACAATTTGAGCATGTTCATAGTCATCATTCGAAATATTTTCGTTAGTCAAAGAGTTATGAAAACTGTGCTTAGGCGGTAACGATTTTTCATCGTAACTTGTCCAATGTGACATGAAGTCATACGGGTATACGCCTTTTCGTGTTAATAAACTAAATTGTTTTTTATCAGGAAAATGAGACTGTAGATAAACAAAATCGTCTGTCTGCATGGTTTTCGCCAGCTTATCTAAACTTGATGCTAAAAAGTTAAAGGAATCTAAAAATCTTAGCTGTATAATCTCATTAGCACTAATAGGGATGAACTTTGAGAATGTTATATATTTTTCCTTAGTCTTAGGAATAATTTTAATTTGACCAGGGAGTTCAGCTAACTTTTTAATGAATAAATGACAATCATATCCGCATAAATTATGAAAAAATATTGGAACAAATTTAGGTGTTTTATACTGCAGATTACAATGACGATGTGCTGCGCCTCGATATCGACCAGTTATATGACAATGATCTCTAACTCTATCGTTCCACAGTAAATTTTCACATATGTGACATGTGATAGCATGTTCGAAATGCAGAGCATCTTTTTCTGTAAATATCATGTTCTCGGTTTTGGACAGAGTTCTATGTATTGCTTTAACATCTTCAATTAAATATTGTATAAATTTCGAAATACAATCTTCCCCCCGATAGCTCCTAAACCCATCGACTAAGTTATTTGATGATGAAACAACATTATAGGCAAACGCGGCTGGCACGTGTCGTTGCAAGTATGACGTATTGACGGTGTCTAATGTCGAGTCAACGTTGGGTACAAGCAATGTTTCGAAATCAGCATATATGACGAATGGAATATTTTGTTTTCGCTCATAGTTATTAAACTTTAAAATTGATCCCTGTTCTGGTAAAACTGTGGCAACTCCTCCACACAAATGTGTTTCGATTTGATGCAAATCAGGGAAAAATAACAAACAGTTTTCGCAAAAGTATAATTTACCATGATGTTTGCTTATCTGACATCTGACTAAACGAGAAAAGTTGGTAATTAAACAGTAATGAGAATCAGTATTATTTTCTAAATATAGTAGATGGATGCTTCTAGATTTATTATTTGATGTTTTATACAAAGGCCCAGTTACTATCTTGTCATTTTTTAATCCATAAACAAAAATATTTAAAAAAGGATTATTTTTTTCAAACACTGCTATATCAGAAAATGTAATTGGAAAAGACAAATCATTAATATTTAAAACGTCTCGAAAATGTGGATATGACGAAATTCTTTCAGGATGACTATTTGTAGGATACAAAGCTGCTACAACACTCCATAAAAAGCAATACTTATCTCTGTTTTGAATATTCAAACATGCCTTTTTATTCCTTATATATTTTGGTAAAGAAATAAATTTTGATCCGCTGAGAGGCTGATACTTACTAATATTTATTTCTAAATGTGAATTGCACAGAAACGTCCAGCCACTATCTCTCTCCTGAAACTCTTCGATTTTCTTTAAAAGGGTCTCGATTGCTGGTTTATAAATTAAATCAAAGTCATAATGTACATGTATGATAAAGTTTTTTGTAGAAAATGATTTCAATTCCTGTTCATCATTTTTATACAAAAGAAAATAAGAAAATAGTTCTAAATTAATCTTAACACCTGTATGCTTTTGTAGCGACCTATCTATAAGGTTTTTTACATGTTTACTGATGTTATTAAGAAATATTTCAGGGAAATTATTTATTTGTTCATTAGTTGCAGTGATCCGGTAACTTGTAATTCTTCTTTTGAAAGAAGAATCAATTATTTCAACATTGTCATACATCAGAGTTTTGCTATTATTTTTATGAACATTACTACGTAAATGACCGGACCACCGACGATTATCTATATCTACTTTACAAACCGAACAATGCGGCATTTTTACTTTAACTAAGACCTACGACTACTTTTATACTGAATTTAACCTTAAATAGATTATTAATACTTACTATTTTTATGAGTGCCTTTTCTTGTTTCAGAAATATTAGTTTAAACAATTAAGCATAAACAATTAAGTAATGCACTAGGATTTCTTATCACCAAACCAGGACTGCTTTACGGTCTTCCGTAGGTTAACACTTTCGGTCAAAGTAATCGAAGATCCTCCGTGATGTTCTTCCTAAAATTGTAAAAAAATAATAATAATTAGCATGCGTATGTAATTGTAGCGAAAATTAAAAAAAGATTTACTATAAACAATAACTTTAAATAAAAAAATTACAATATAGGTACCTGATAATTTATCCAAGTTCCAATTTAGGATTATCCCGATTTTTTGGTCACCAAATCACATCACCCAATCGTAGTGAAATTTTTGTCCTAAAAACAAAAAAATTATAGTTTCTATATAATGGTGAAAAAAAAAAAAAAAAATAAATAAAAAAAATTTAAAATGATTTAATCTATTACAATGGTGTTAAAAATATATATTACCTGATAATTAATAGATGCACGATCCAATTCAAGGTTCAAACCACAGCCGTGAACGTTACAGAATTAATCTTGTGATCAAGTAGTCTAAGTGGTTGTATCTAAAAAAAAAATAATTATATAACATAGCTTATATATACAAATAAAAAAATGTGTAACAAAAAAAAAAAAAAAAAATGCTAAATATTACCTGCTGATTTATGCGTCGCTCTTGAACTTTATTAATTAATTGAATTTATTATTTATTTTATTTACAGCTGCCTGCACAGCTTTAAATTACTTTTAAAACTGTGCAGACAGCTGTCTTTCAAAATAAGCAATAAATTATACCGAACCGACACTTGATACTTGCCTTGCCAAACGTGATGTCGAAATATCCGCGAGCGTCGGTCAGCAGTTTCAGGTAAGGATGTCGCGCACTCACATACACATTGTCTTTGGTATTTGTTTTGCTTTAGTTTACGCAATAATATAAATATATCAACCCTAACTATTTCGCTGCATCGACAGTTGAAATAATTACTTAGTCATTATTTTGTTTAAGTTTAATACGGCAAAAAAAAAGAGTTGGTTTTTACAATATCACCTAAACATTAGCGATGATTTTTAATATAGTGAATTATCGCGAGTTTTCACCTTATAAGCGGCTCATTTTCTTCAATACGTATTCGTCAACGAATCGAAGCCTGCAAGTGATCCAGTAATCTGCAAGAAGTCATCATAGAAGAACAGAACCAGCCCTGAAGAACGAATCCCTGCCTCCTGCGCTATCTCTGCTGCCATTGGGACCATCAGTCTTCAACGACAGTCCTGCGCTGCTGCCAGCTGACCCGTCAAGCAAACATTCAAGAACGATCCGCTGTCACCCACCGAAGGCTGCACCACCAATCCATCAATCAGTTACTTATCAAGTTCACTGGAAAATGTAAGTACCTTCAGACGTATTACCGTAGCCTGCTTAGTTTTTTTTTTTTTTACTTCAAAGTCACAAACCAGATTAACTTTGTTTTTGATGCTCACCCAACCTTAATAGTTAAGGTTCTGAGTAAGAGGGCTTGGGTGGGTGGACCAGGCTCACCTTTCAAATCATGAATTTGTATGCTACAGCCCTAACACACGAAAATCTTAGTGGAGAGCTACAATACAATATAACTTTATAGCACATCAAACAATATGGTAATATAAATATAAGTAGTAACATTTCATTTCATTGGGCGACCTTATCACTTGCAACGATTTCTTTCAGGCAACAGGCTATGAGCTATGAGTGTGAAAGTGTTTATTTTGACATTATTTATTTTTACCATAATATGATTGCTTTATACGCTTCAACATATCTGATGGCAAGGAATTAGAACGGCTCCTCGCCACAACCGGCTTACGTAGTAGCTACGGACCTCCCGTTTATGTTAAGTAACTTTATCAATTGCGTAAATAATTACATCTTAATTCTTTATTTCAGGTCTGAATCTGAGTGCGAATACTATCAATCATGCTCGAGCGTGGAGCCAGCAGGGAACACCAAACCCACTCGCAAACCCGCTGCAGACAACAGTAAGAAGCGTAAGCCGCGTTCATCAACAACGGATTCAACTACACCAAGGTAAATTTGACTTATAAATTTGTACTATTTTTATTACCTTATCTTATGATAGCTAAAATAACGTTACTTAACATAGGGAAGACCCGGACTCCGGCCTGTACCAATAGGTTCTTTGGAACTTATGTACGGATCATACCACTAGCTTTTCGGTGAAGGAAAACATCGTGAGGAAACCTGCATGTGTCCTGAGAAGAAATTTAATAGCACATGTGAATCCACCAACCTGCACTTGGCCTAATCGCCCTTTGAGGGTAGGCCTATATCCCAGCAGTGGGATGCTAAAAAGGCTGATACAGATAGGGTTTAGGCCCTATCCAAGACAGAGCACGTTTGATATGAACGAGCCGATTCACTTTCGATATGCAAAGGCTTGGAGATTAGGGATTGTATCAACCAAAGTACAGATGATCAAACAGCGAGTTGTACAGTGCGCACATAATAGGTCTACCATTCAACATAATTTTCTATTGATATATATTGTATGCTAACGATGAACAGGTGGATAATATAAAGAACATTAATTAACAAAGGTTTTCTTGCTTGTTTCAGTAAAAAACCTCATACTGTCTCCGATATATTCGGAGTCAATCAAAACCGCGATCCCGCCTCAACGCACAATGAAGATGGAAACCAGCAGCTGCCTTCATTTTTCGTCAATCGGGTGGGCAACAGGTGCGAGCGGCGTACGACGACTACAGACGGCGACTACTACGTCGACTGTAAAGTTTATAAGACGGAGGACGCGCGTGCCGCCGACTCCCTGGAGCTGTGGAAGAAGGCGCTCGTCCGCATCAAAGTCCAGACGAACGCTGAGTCTCCGCAGTGGCGAGCACTGCAGAAGTTTGTATTATCATCGGACTTGTTATTTCCAAATCCACCGCGATTTTTTGATAAGTAAAAATATGTACATAATATAATAAATGTATCTAATCGTTAATCGTTTTTTATATTGGATTTATATATACATCCATACATATATACATTTTATATATCATACAAGGTTCTTGACTATACTTACAAGCAGGCACTTACATTTAAACTTTTACTTAAATTTGCATGTTTAAGTAAAAGTTTAAATATTTGGAAAAATTACTAGGTTTGTCTATTTAAACATTTAAATAGACAAACCTAGTAATTTTTCCACACTTACAGATTAATTTAATCTAGCTGATCGTGTAAATTTACACATTCTGAAGCTTCGTCGCGAATGAAATCGAACGTATAATAATGGGCATTTCTGTCCCACCCTGTCTATCAGCGAATCCTGTTTCAGTTACATTTTTTCAATGAAATCGAACGTATATTATTGGGAATTTCTGACACACCGTCGTGAAGGCGAACTTGTTCGCCGAGCGACAAGGTGGGACAGAATTCCCAATAATATACTACTTGTGTTCCGGCAGCAATCCTTGAGAGCCAGTAAAATTACAGGCACCAGGGACTTAACAACTGTGTGTCCAAGGTTGACGGGCGCAGTGCAATTCACCACTTGTGACGAAATGCATCTGTTATAGGCAGAGGTTAGTCCGCTTAACATCAGATGGGTCTCGTGCTTGTCACGTCACAATAACATAATAAAAAATAGTTGAATTTAATATTGACGTTCCAACTTCATAAACTGTGAAAATTGTGATGGACTGGCTTAGGGTGGCATTATACCATTTTCAAATTTAATCTTGGTCAAGGAAAAAGTAGATTTACTTATATTCGTTTATTCTCCTAGCTAATTACCATCAAACTCTTACACAATTCTTCTTTAGGCGAACATTTATGGCAGGAAACTCAAAATTACAACATTTTCACCCAGTGGGGTGCCGGGCTAGAATTACCCTATCTTTTCTCGTTGGAGTTGTAAGTCACACTGCGACGCCTGCCAAGCGTGGGGATTATGGCAAACCCACTATTTATGGGAAAGGCTGAAACGGGTAGGTACAAGTAGATTTATTTTTAGGTCTGTTGCTATGTCATCGTACTATTGTTTGTTGTATTTGATCACATTATACGCGAAGTTCGTGGAAGTTTTTTTACAACATCTAATATATACAGGGTTATTGGTAAAATTCTTCTTCTTGACTTCTGCTAGTCCTAAGAAACATTTTGAGAAGTTTTTTTTGTTTGGAAATTATTATTTTAATTGTTTTTTATTTTCTCTTGTGTTTTTTTATACGTTTTTGACTGAATAAGCACGAGGACCACCTGATGTCAAAAGTCTCATGTGCCTGTAATGTATTCTTTCATATTATTTATTACTTTGTCGATGTTAATATTCATAACTCTATTCAAAGGGACCACGGCGTGGTCCAGTGTTGCCGCGACGGGCGCTCTTCGCTCGGAGTAGGCAATAAAACACAAAAAAATATATTAGAAAAAGTTTTTTTTTTAAACCTAAAAAAATCATCTCAAAATGTTTTTTAGGACTAACAGAAGTCAACCCTAAGAGGTTGTTAGCATTTTACCATACACAAGTTAGCATTTTACGATACAGGGTTATGTATATATATTTTATAGTTTTAATTGACATGATAAACTATTATTTCGTACTAAAAAACGGGGCCCTATAACTAAGCCTCGGCTGGACGTCCATCTGTCCGTCCGTCCGACCTTTAAAGAGCTGAATGACCTTAGAAGATCATTTTAACGTGAATAGGTAGCCCACAGAAAGTACAATCCTTCCGGTTAATAATGGAAACTAATTTCATTCGAATGGCTGCCTCGGCTGGCCAAGCAGTAGCCTACACGATCGGTCCAATTTTTAAGCACATTATCGATTGTGTGCAGCTGTGTTTCACCAATGGCTTCACGAATATTGTCCTTTAAAGCGTCAATTGTCTCTGGCTTGTCGGCGTAACACTTATCTTTGACGGCACCCCACAAATAATAGTCCAACGGTGTCAAATCGCAGCTCCGAGGTGGCCAAACGACATCAGCTCTGCGGCTGATAATGCGATCTTCAAAAACAGGGCGCAAAACATCGAGAGTAGCTTCGGCTGTGTGGCACGTAGCGCTGTCGTACGTACGTAGGTGTTGAAACCAAATGTTGCTAATATTCTCCTCTTCAATTTTGTGAACAAAAATTGGTTCAACATGGCCCGATAACGATAGCTGCACACAATCGATAATGTGCTTAAAAATTGGACCGATCGTGTAGGCTAATGCTTGGCCAGCCGAGACAGCCATTTGAATGAAATTATTTTCCATTATAAACCGGAAGGATTGTACTTTCAAATAAAAAAGAAATTTGAGAAAATATTCAGTAGTTTTTTTTATAGCATATATAAAAAAAGTTATTTGGCGGACCCTTTACAATAGGCACCAATTCTAGCTACAGGCGCAAAATACCTGTAATAATCTTGAATTTCCCGCCAAATACGATTAGTTTCTACCATAGCACATTACCCCCTCTGGAGTGAGTTCAAATATCACAATGAAGTTCAACTCTATTGCCATTCGTTAGACAAAAGGTTGCACGACAAAGGTTAAATTTACGTTTAAGACTCGTTTGATATAATGAGAACTGATTCGTTCAGCTGCGGATTAACACATTTGCCGCCAGTAGGCTATTCAAATTTTGCCGCCCCTTCTGACCTCTGCATTTCGATACCCTACACGCACAAAATGTGAAGGCAAATATTATAGAGTTAAGCACTAAAAAAAAATCTTTGTTTTCAAAATAATCTACATCTTGTGAAAAATTAAGAACTGATTACATTCATTCTAATCATGCACAGTAAATGTGTTAAACTCATAACATTTATTCTAAACCAGTAAAGTAAATTTTCTAAGCTTCTAAATAAATCCATGAATTAGTATTCTGATAACAAATTTTAAATTAAATGAGAACACTTGTTCTATTTTTGTATAAATGGCTGCCAAAAAAACATGCATGTTTCCAGTTAGTTAATATTTGGTAACTTGATAAATATATTTTTTTCTGAAGCTTGATAATTATTGCTACATTTTTTACCTTATTCAACATTGACATTATAACTGAATATCACTATGTAAAAAAAAGATAAGTAGGTAATTATTTTCTGTATAATATTTGTCTCCGTGTTGTTCGTAATCATATAAATTTTTTAGTCAATGAAATTGCTACTTCCATTTGGAAAAGTAACTTTCGGCTCCCTCGGCCCGCGCTTTCTTTCCGGCCAGCCAGACACTCTTTTCTTAGCGAATAATCATGTCATTCGTTCCCGCACCGCACTCCAAAGAACTACTAACGCAAATACATAGATACATAGTATAAAAAAGTGTTAGCAGATTTACAATAGTTAAATCCCCACTTTGACAAGTTAAATTAAACGGAGACCCCTAGTAACATTTGGGTATTTATAAAATTTAAATTTCTGGAAGCCGTAAAAAAAAATGTGGTATTTTTGCCGCCCCTAATATTGGGGGGCTGAATGCGAAAATTAGAAAATAGCGTAGCAAAGTAGGAAGCAATTACACTCACTTTATTAATGAGCAAGAATTTTATATCGGTACTCCATGTTGGAAAATATTGAAAAGGTCTATTGAACTAAATCTATCATTATATGTCTTCATTGTTCTAATGTTTACTGAATTAAAAGAGTACTTAGTGTATGAGTGCGGTATGTAGAATTAACTAGTGTAGTGTTCTTGAAGGTGGTAGCCAATATACAGTATGGTATTTTTATATTTTTATTTGTGCAATGACGCATGATTCCCTGGTTGCGTTACAAAACTAGAACATAAAACTAGGAAAAATTTTAGTCATGTGCGGGATTCGAAACCTCACCATCCACCCTTATAGTCTGGGGTATGCTCTAACCGCTAAGCCAACATGACATGTGATGCATGACTCTAATTTGTCCTTTCGTTCTTAACTTTACCTTATATAATTCAACATGCGTTGTACTACAAATAAGACTTATTTTAGGAATATAATCTAGGACTATAATGTTTGTGACAGATGTCGCTTAAGCCTAAAGGGAAAATAAAGCATTAACCTGTGGCAATATAAAACTACTTACGTCACTTCTTCAGTTATTACCAGGTTGTAGGGCTCTGAAGAGTTCGTCTTGATGGGTACATACGCAGTGTCAGATATTCTACCTCGAAGCAACGGTTGTGTTAGGTCGTGAGGGGATTTGTAGAAAATGAAATTACTTGGCGTACGAGACAAAAGCAGACCACTAACGTTTCGGAGTGACGAGCACAGTGAATAGTAAAGTAGCACGAGAACGGTGACACTGCAACTGTAATGGACAAACGTGATGCTTACCATCAGACGTGTCCGTCTCTTCAGATCTTAAAGAAAAGTTATCGTTTGGTGAAGTATTCAGTTTGTGTTGCTGAATATTTAGATAAGCCACAAAGCCATTCGTTCGTTACCATCTTTTCAACACACTCGCTCGTAACGGGCCTTTAAATGCACCAATTTTAGTGTCATAATATAGTCATAATATATATTTATGTTACGCACTCGTGCTTTTTTTTAACTTTACCGCACTAGTGTTCTAAATAGAAAAAAATAACAACGTTTCCACACTTCTCACCAAGGAGATTGTAGTTTCTTTCGTTCGTTTTTCATATAAGAAGAAAACCAAAGAGTTTTGACCTACTGAAGCAAAACTTTAGAAGATTTAATTATAAACCTCTTTAATCAGATTATTATTGCTATCAAAAAGATCAAGAAAATATTTTCGTATCGAAATTTTCGTATTCGTTCCTCGCAAGTGCGTTGAAAAACGTTGTATGAAACACGTGCGCGTTGTTTATTACAATCTCTACAGGCCTAAAACTAGACTGAATTGTAATAAACAACTTCGCGCACTTGTTGCATAATGTACCTACTATTGTTTAACTAGCCTACCTAAAATTCCTGAAGAGAGATTTTCATATAAAAGCGGCTGATAAAGTTATCGCTGGTTATTGTATGGTATACGTGCTTTTAATACTGGTACGCAAGAAACTAGTTGGTAAAACTTTTTGGAAACCGGGACTACCCTGGAGAGCGATATGTTTGGGGACAGATGGTCAGACTTAATGTCAGTTTGACTGACGCATATTGCGATAAGAATTATTAATGAATAAGTGAGCGTGTATTACATATTGTTTGTTTTATTATTATTTTTATATTTACTTTAATCATTGATTTTGGATATATTTTGATGGATATATGTAACATTTCATTATTGTGATATGCTTGTATATCCAATTTTTTTTTTAATTTATTTAAAGGGTTATGTCGCTTAGCAACCACACAAATAACTTATAATACAAATATCTTAAAATCTACTAGGAGTCCGCAAATTTATACAATATTTTTGCTTCTTCTGACATTGGATAAACTAAAATACTGTTACCTAGGCCTACATCCATATCTCTCGCTGCACCAAAATATGTAAATCTACAAGCTGCGTTCCGCACACATTCCCACAAAACATGCACGTCCTCTATCGTTCGGCAATCAACACAATTAGGAGATAAGATCTTGCCATAAGGAATGCGAACTTGTTCGACGGTATGTGCATAGTAGAATGAGTGGGGAAGTAGGCTAGGAGAAGTAGTATCTCCGGCCCAATCCGAGATATAATTACCTACCACACTTACCTGTCTCAGGGTTGTCTCTTTTAGCAAAATATTATTTCAGTGCCTAGAAATTGGCAAGGGCCAGGAAGTTGTGTTTTTTACTTATGTTGTGTAGGTTCAAAATATTTATTATTTTATGTATTTTATACAATTCAAAGTATGATTTTAGCTTACCTCGCGATAGTGCTTGTAATTATGTTTCGAAACATTAGTATCTTTCATAAGAAGTGATTAAACTATTACATAAAAATATCGTAAAACAACCTCAAAAACTAACGCCGACTCTTAGACAATAATTAATATTTGTTGTTGTTACGAATGGTTACGATTCGACCTTTGCTCTATTTATCTAATTCGCAATTACGATTTTACGCATTTAGTTACTATACCTACCTACAATACTGAGAAAGCGGTATGACTAAACGTAAACAAAGCAATAGCGGCATATCAATTGACAAATACCTAGGTAATACATTCTAGTGAGAATGTAGGCCTGCCTACTTCATCTGTCTGATAGAAAACTACCTAATAAAATATATAGGTATCTCACTCATCATCAAGTAAAAATTATAGGTATGCTATAATAAGAGACTTGCTTACTTTTCCTGTTCAGTAGGTAATGTGAACAGAGACAACTCTGGAATAGACGAATTGTTTAAACAGCCAAACACACAGCTATAAGTTCTCCTGCGATTATCACACATTTTTAATTTATTTAGACGTGCCGAAAAGCTGTGACGCTCAAACTTTGTGCGGCGTTAGCCCCGACTTCCGCACTGAAAAACGGGTCGAGATTTTATTAGAGTGTGCGTGCGGGACGCATAGATACTATGGCGCACATATACAAGCCGCACGCGGTGCGTTTGTATGAAGATAACTTACTTCCGCACTCTTTCTACTATGGTATGTGTCCAGATCGCAGTCTCAATTGTTATTGTATGTGATAAATAAATAGTGACAATTTATCTGAATAAACTGTGACATGTATGTTTTCAATCACAAACGTTTTAATTCAAAGTTGTAACTTTATAACTCAGTAATGTAACTGGATGTATGCCGTTTTAATGAATTAATAAATAAGTAAATAAAATTAAGGAGCCGAAAATCTTGTTGCTATATAATACCTGGTTACCACATCACATTTTTAATAATCTTAACAAAAAACAAAATACTTACCGAGAAACCTCGCAATCTAAACTGACTCTTCATCTAATCTGCTTGGAAAATAAGATAGAAAAGTTTTTCGCTCCGGAACGATTTATAACGCTGGCAGACAAAATTAAGAGAAAAGTCGAGGATCGAGATAGATTACTTTCGTTACTTACTTCTCTCCTCGAGTTCACAAGATAGTAAAGATACCATTTGAAGTTTTTTTTAAAATAAATATAGGATTTCATGTTTTTGATCCAGTGTTAACGACTTTAGAATATATGTAAATACTGTTGCATGTCCTCCTGTTGAAAATCGTATATACAAAGGGAAATAACTCTGCAGTAATTAATAGATACCTAACTACAGGTGACTTTGCGGAAATCTACAATTTTTTATTTTTTGATGTTAAGCTGTATCCTCTGCCTATAACATATGCATTTCATCACATGTGACGAACTGCACTGCGCCCATCACCTTTGGACATACATGTTAAGTCTCATTTTGCCTGTAATTTCACTGGCTCTCAAGGACTGCTGCCGGAACACACCGTTAGGTGCTTGGCGACAGATTTTCTACTTGAGGGTGGTAGCTAGCCAGGCGGGCATTCGCAAAATGCCCTTCCACCATGCGGTGAAGCTCAAGCTCTGGGCGGGATTCGAACCATGGACCTGATGCGCGGCAGTCCATAGCCAATGATACTGAGCCATCACTGCTTCAAAATTTGGGCCTCCATATCAGATTGTGATTAAAATGGTGGCAATTATTTGGCATCGAATAGTGCCCTTACACACGAACGGCATATGCCAACGGCAGAGGGAACTGCAGCCGCCGACAAGTGTCGACGCATGCAGTAGCGGCGTGCTTGGTCCGTCATTTTGTCAGTCGACGACAAATTTTATACTAGCGGGGGGACGAAATTGATGTTGAATTTCTAATTATGGCAGTAAAAAAAGGCTTTATCTTTGGAATTATAAGCTAAAATTGTACAGTAACAATAAAAAACAGATCATGGGTAGCAACAATAACAGAACATGGTGTGAAGAAATTTTAAGTGATTTCAAGAATAAATCCATTAATGAAAAACCTAACTAGATGAAGAGTCAGTTTAGATTGCGAGGTTTCTCGGTAAGTATTTTGTTTTTTGTTAAGATTATTAAAAGATGTGTTAAAACCCAGTATACCTAGGTATTATACAGGATCATGATTTTCAGCTTCTTAATTTTATTTACTTATTTATTCATTAATTACAACGGCATACATCCAGTTACATTACTTAGTTATAAAGCTTCTTTTTAAGCCTGACAAAATCATCGTTAAAATCTACAAAAGTTCCATGCTAGGGTTATCGTTAAAATTCGTTAAATTTTAACGAATGTATACCGAATTTAATTAACGATCGTTTACTTTTAATTAAAACGTTTGAGATTGAAAACATACATGTCACACATGTTAATTAAGATAAATTGTCACTATTTATTTATCACATAAAATTACAATTGGGTATACAAACATGTCACAATAATGAAATGTATATCCAATGAAACATATATCCATCAAATTATATCCAAAATTAATAATTAAAGTTTTTTTTATTGGCGATATGCCTTTATTAAACAAATACTACATACAACAGTACAGCTACTACAAAACTACAGCTACTACAGTAAAAGCATTTGGACTCATAGGGAGTCCAAATGCTCTAGCCCACTATCAGTTGGCAGCGTGCCCAGCATGCTGGCAGCATTGCCCCGTTGAATTGCAATGCTTATTCTTTGAGCCAAATAGGTGCCAGCATTTTGATCACGCGTCGCATCGACCAAGCGCTCTGATAGATTTTGGAAAATACGATGAGCTCCCGGTCCCCATGGCCCCAACGTCTCTACACCAAACGGCTCAAATATGTAACCCATACCGAGGTTAGCATATTTGCGCCGCTTGAGTTGCTCTGCCGAAGTAGCCGCGGCGCCAGCCCTCACGTGGGTTTCAGAAAGGTGTGACGGCGCTAAAGTGTCTACGCATGTAGCGTCCCACACTAAGGGCCGTCCTAACTTCCATGGAACCAGAGTCATGCCGTCAGGTCTTTTACCATCGTCACGCATCAGACCGTTCGGTTCGAGAACAGCTGGAACATTGGCGCTGGTAAAAGCCCGGCGAATGATATCGTTAAGGCTGGCGTGGCGGGAAATTCGACCAGCACTTCGAGAGCAGGAGAGGCCATGGTGACCGAGTTGGTCAACTGCAGTACCACACTGGCAGTGATGTGCAACACAACACCTTGCACCCAAGCGTAAGCTAATAGCGAGACGAAAAGCGGAAGGATCTATAAGGCTACCAGTTTTGTAAGAAGGAATGGCTTGTAACCAAAGACCTGATTCCCACACAGAAACAGCGAGAATACGAGCACGATCTGCGATACTAGGGCACGTATTTAAAAGATCTTTCCGTGCTAGCTCGCATAGGGGCCGATCCCACTGTTTCTGAGATGACAACATTTTTGGGAACTCAGTATTTGGACAAGCCAGTCCCCATGTGGTTTTGGCCTCAGCCAGATATGCTACATCAAAAGAGCCTAAAGATTGTGCAAGAATTTTTTCTACTAATTTGTGTGTACTGTGTACAGAAGACAAAAAAGCTGGTAATGCCACACTAGAAATTTTGCGTATCCCTATGCCCCCCAACCTCACAGGGAGGGAAGCTTGCACCCAAGCCCTATCATCCATCTCAACATTCAAAACCGAAATTAACGTATCTTTTAATAAATTGTCTAAAGAAGCTTAAAAGAAGCTCACTGTGTTTCCACAGCTGACAACATCTCAAAAAGTATGTAAATTTAGGAACGAAAAGGCAAAATCTAATAATAATAAAAGCCATATGGGCGTTAATTTTGAATAATCTGCTAGAAGCATTTCTAAACTTTTGAATTTGTACTTCGACAAATGGTGACAAAGATTCGTCAAAAATCGGTGAACCCAAAAGACGGAGCGAACTTTTTTCTACTAATTTTATATTAGGCGCAAGTAAGTTGAATTTTTCAATAATCGAAATTTTATCCGGACAAGTATCACAAACAAAAAGTTCACATTTGGAAAAATTTTGTTCAAGGCCAATAAGACGAAAATCGTCTATAAGTACTCGCAAGTCATTCAATACCGTGTTCGCATCGCCACCTAAGGTTCCGTCATCCAAATACCAAACGTTAAGTTTTGATTGGAGACGTTGAATTATTGAGTGGATGGCAAGGCTAAAGATGGCTGGTCCCAGAGGATCACCCTGTTGACATCCTACGGAAGATAACGTTGTTTTGGTATGTTAATTTTGATGGTTTCCCGTAACATTGCCAAAGAAAAGGGTATAATTCCGGAATTTTATCTTTCACTTCGGTCAAAAGGGTGCCTCTATCTAATGAGTTGAATGCATTTTTAACATCCACCTTCAAAAGCACATCTCCACAATTTTGATCAAGAAATGTGCGTAGTGAATGTACAGCAGCCTCACAACCACCCTGAGAACCAAAACCGAGTTGTAGTGGTTGAAAAAGATTACTTAAAAAAGCAACCTTTTTCCTACAACCACATTTGGCTGTGAGGCGACGATAAGTGGTGCCTACTGCTATAGGCCTAATACCACCATCTTTTTTATTAAGGGCACATAAATTCGCACCGTACAGAATTTCGGTAATTTCATTGTTGACCTGACCCGACAACATCAAATTAACCAAAGCCGTGACATCCTTTAGAAGTGTCTCGCCTACCTCACCAGAACTAAAAGATAAAATATCTTTTAAGTGCTGAGGCGTCAGGCCATCTAGACCACCGGCTGAGCCACTTCGAAAAGATGCCACGGCTGCAGAAACATCCTGTGTCACCTCAACAATGTCATTATTTTGTTCAGGAGAGTCGGGAAGGTGGAGACCTGCAGTTGCAGGCGGATGCTTTTCTATTAGGGAATTCAACGTGTCAGATGTGAAAGGGGCGATTGTATCACTCGAAAACAAGATGCGTGCCGCGTTTTTGATGTCACCATCATTAATTTTATTTTCTACTATTTTAATAGTAGCTGAATCGACATTATATGTTTTTGTATTCCGCCGCAGTGGCGGAATTATTAAAGTTGAGCCAAAAGATTGCTCTTCCCGTGCCTTGTATTTCACGCAGTTTTCCTTTACTCTAGTTGTAAGGGATTTTTTGTTAGAAGGATCAAAATTTACGTGAAATACCTGGTACGGGAATGCTAGAAGATGCTCCCAGGCTTGCCTAGTATTAGAAGCCAAAACTTTTTTAATCGAAGAAGATAACGATTGGGCAACAGAAATTCTCGCACCCCGAGGTATGCGTTTTATAACAGGAATATTATTTTTGTACGAGCTTAAAACCTCCCAAAACGGTTTGGCAGGGGTAGCAGGGCTCGCAACACTGCTACCACTTACTGTTTGATTATTTATTGGCGCCGAAAGGGGAATTTCCAAACCTTTATGACACCTTTTTTGGTGAATTTTGAGGCCTTTTTGACCTTTAAAATATCGAGCCTGGGGGCACTGCGGACACAACATCTGGCTGTCTTGCGATACAGAGGTCCCAACTACTGCATTCATTGTTTGGGTACAAAGCATTGTTTACAAAATAAATCAAAGCTTATCTTAGAATCTCTAGGGTGACGTCTCGACCCGGATGAAGTCTCGCGTCAACAACGTCGTCGAAGTCCGTAGTGCGCAGGTGTCGCAGGCACCGTTGCCATGGAAACAAAAAATAACCGATTAGAAATTAATAAGCTAATGAAACTACAGAGGCTCACAGGAGCCCTACAAACAATACCTCGCAAAATTCCAAGAGGAAGAATGCGGTTGATGAGCAGATAATGCCTATCTACTATCTGAAAATAAAATTAATTATTTTTTGTAAATAAACCTGAAATTTACTGACCTGTCAATTTGACTAATCAAAATCTCAAAAATAAAGTAATTAAAGTAAATATAAAAATAATAATAATACTAACAATCTGTATACACGCTCACTTATTCATTAATTCTTCACGCAATATGCGTCAGTCAAACTGACATTAAGTCTGACCATCTGTCCCCAAACATATCGCACTCTAGGCTGGTCCCGGTTTCCAAAAAGTTTTGCCAACTGGTTTCTCGCGTACCAGTTTTAAAAACAACACAAAATAATCACGTAATACGATACAATAACCAGCGATAACTTTATGATCAGCCAATTTTATATTAACATCTCTCTTCAGGAATTTTAGGTCGGCTAGTTAAACAAAGATGGTAACGAACTTATGGCTTTGTGGCTTATCTAAATATTCAGCAACACAAACTGAATAATACTTCACCAAAGGATAACTTTTCTTTAAGATCTGATGAGACGGACATGTCAACCGATGGTAAGCATCAAGACTGTCCATTACAGTTACAGTGTCACCGTTAGTTGACTGCTTTTGTCTCGTACGCCAAGTAATTTCATTTTCTACAATTCCCCTCACGTCTTAAGACAACAGTTGCTCCGAGGTAGAATATCTGACACTGCGTATGTACCCATCAAGACGAACTTTTACGAGCCCTACCACCTGGTAATAACTGAAGAAGTGACGTAAGTAGTTTTATATTGCCACAGGTTGGACGTTATTTAATTTTAGAGGAAACTGAACATAAATCTTCGTTTTATAAGGTTTTTGTCTGTAAATTGAGTGTCTATAAACTTGTAATGCTATACTGAGCGCGTCCATGCTTCCGAGGGCATGCCCCTGTTTCTTTTTTGGGATAGCAGGCGTTAGGGTATGTCGGATGCTCATCGGTGGCCTGAAAGCTCCGACACTTCCCATGATGGTAGGGCATTTCGCAAATGCCCACCTGGCTAGCTATACCACCTTCAAGTAAAAAATTTTTCGCCAAGCACATAGCTGTGTTCCGGTTTCCTTCCTTGAGAGCCAGTTCCCATTCTAGGTTAAGTGTGTTTACCACCTGTGACCACAACATCACTTACCATCAGGAGAGATTATAGTAAATGGGTAGTCTATCGGCTATAGAAAATTATCTAATTAAAATTTATTTGAGGAAACCGGTTTGCGCTTCAAGTTTTATGCAGTCACCGTGCGCCCGCCCGTATATTGTTCTCTTAACGCTGCAGCAGCTACCTGTTATACGATTTGCTATTGCTTCCCTTGTATCGACAATAGTTTAATTGGTCATATCCATTAATGACAAAATTATTTGCTATTTTGAGCAATTACAGACAGAACACATTTTTTATTCGGGTGTACAGATGTTTTAAACTTGAATGTTCCTTAATATTATATTATTTATTTATTAGTCGTTCATTAACTTTGATCCTTTTTAAAACTAGTTGCTATAAGAGGAAATTTTTAAATAGCCATCACAAAATTATTTGTTGTTTAGTACTCTTAGATAGCTGTTGATTTCCCTAAGATTGTTAAATAAATAAAATATTAACATAACTCTGGATTAAAGGCGTGGAAATGTAACTTTTTAGTAAAGTTTCCTCTAATCCGAAGTGTAAAGGCCACGCCAAGTTTTGAAAGAGGATCTCGTTTAAAAGAAAAGCGGAATCACTTAAGTAGGTCAGAAGCCAAAGTTCATAATGCTCGTAATTATTAACTCTTTTCCTTATAGACAAAGTTTGCCTACATTTCAGCTTTGTTTTTTTTTATTAATAATTTTTCACTTCTTATGACTCATGTGCCCATTAATTCGATCGTGTGGTTAGTATTTAATTGTCAAAGTGATCGCAAAACTTTTCTATGTGTGATTAATTATGAAATGCGTGTTGGTGACGATATAAGGTCGAGGTTAAATGGGTTTTATGAACGAGTTATACACTCAGATTTTCACTTCAATTGCAAGGAAATTAAGAATATAACTTAAATAATCTATGTAAATAAATAATAATCTGATATTTGCACAATATTCTATTTTCAGTTTCATTGTTTCGACAAAATGTATGTATGGTTCTTTAATAATACCTCTGATCTATCGGTATTATGAAAGACCCAGGCAAACCCCCGATATGAAATACATTGCATACTGAGCCCCTAAGAATTAGAAAAATAAATATGCACTAGTGCTTTAAAACAGGCTTTTCTGCACTAGAAATTTAAAAAGTCGTTCTATTCCGTTTACACCGGGCATAAAGAAAAACGAGCAAGAGACGTGAAAACACAATTTAACTTTTCAAATTACCAAATATAATAATTGCCCATATATTTATGCAGCGCTCCTAGTGGAAACGGGAGCGAACTAAAACTGGCAGAAATCGTAAAATTTTATGGATATGTTAACTATAAAAACTCTACTAAATAACTACTAGGGATAGAGCTCTTTTAATATTTCGTGTTTATAACACATAAAATTCACAGAAAAAGAATTAACAGGAAATTAGGCGGAATTGTCACTAGATAAAATATATAATTTTAAAAAGATTGTTTAAGTGTATTTTTTATTTAAATTTATTAGATTTTTTAAATAATTAATTTGATGAAAATAATTTTAAAATATTTGTTTTTATTAAGAATGCTATTGTATAATTATTATACAATGCATTTTTTTATAATATCATAGAGCTGCTTTGGTCTACGAATGACTGCGCTGGGTCATGCCATTTCCTTCGGAGCCCCCAGGCAGTTTGGTTATCCCATTTGCTTGGCTAGGTGGCTATAAACATTACATTCACCTCACATATAAATTAGATATCATAAGGTATTATTATACCTACGTTGATAAGTTTCCAATAAGAAACTGACAGAGAGTTTAGTTTGATCATCATAATATAAATCATCATAATCTCAGATGCTTATCCATGTATGCTCATTAAAAATTCAGTAGACGTTATGTTAAAAATAGATCCACCTCACTGCGGCATTTTCTGAAGTTTCTAATTTCTTGAGTGTTAGTTCGTAGTTTTCTCCTACGCGAAACGTGTGAGCAACTCATCCAAAGGCTCCGTAAAGGTTATATAAATTGAATTCATGCATAATTTGCCAAATCAAAAGTCACAGTCGCCACGTACTTTTTGTTTATTTTATAATCTAAGTAATTATGTATTCTAGATTGGTATTGGTGTTTAAAATAATATGACTTCTCCATCGGATGACTCTAGGATACCTATTACTTACTTAGCATATAAAACATAAAGAGTACGACGCGACTGTGACATTTGACTTGGCAAGTAAGTGCATGAATTCAATTTTGAAGCAGTGATGGCTCAGTGGCATTAGCTATGGACTGCCGTGCAGCAGGTCCATGGTTCGAATCCCGCCGCGGGCTTGAGCTTCACCGCATGGTGGAAGGCCATTTCGCGAATGCCCGCCTGGCTAGCGACCTCCCTCAAGTAGAAAATCTGTCGCCAAGCACCTAACGGTGTGTTCCGGCAGCAGTCCTTGAGAGCCAATGAAATTACAGGCACTTGAGACTTAACAACTATGTCTCAAGGTGACTGGCGCAGTGCAATTTGTGTCTTGTGACGAAATGCATCTGTTATAGGCAGAGGTTACTCCGCTTAACATCAGGTGGGCCTCGAGCTTGTTCGACACAATAACATAAAAAAAATACATAACCTTTACGCAGTCTTTAGATGAGTTGCTCACACGTTTCACGTAGGAGACAATAGCTTAGATTGTGCTTGTTTATAGGGTTCCCTGGAAAAATGGAATCCTTATTTATGAATATAAGATCTGTAGCACTTAACGTAATATTAAATGGTTGTGTTATTTTCCAGGAGCGCTGGTGTTCCAGAGGCTGGAACAGCCGCTAGAAATTCAAACTCAGTACAAACTTGATCAGCTAAAGGCCAAGTTCCTGGATGATCACCAAAGCGTCACTTGTAAGTCGTATTTTAATAAAATTTTTTTAAAGAATAATCGGTGTGAATCTATTAAAGTCGGTAAATAATACGGGATAACTCACGTGCATAAGTGAGATAGCTCCGACTATAGTTTCGATCAAGGAGAGCTCGGGACGCCCGCGTTGACGTCTCGCTGAGCACTGGGGGGTCGTTCGGAACCTCGGTTAGAGCGCACTCGGAGTGCAACTTTTCACTCTAACGTCGTCGCGTCGTTCACAACCTTCGAGTAGATCGCAACTTTTCAACTATCAAAAACGGTCGTTAAATTAGGTTGAATCTTTAACTGACATGACCTTGACATTTCTTGATGAGAGAAATATAGGCACACTTTTGTATTTTGCAGGTAACGGTTAGGTACGTTATTGCTTTTCAAACAACATAAAACTTCTATATATTTTGCTAGTTCCCCGCTAAAATCGATATTTGAGGTTATAAAACAACCGAGTCGTCCCAAACCTTCGAGTAAGTTAAAGCAACCGACAACTACACTCTGAGGCTTGGAACGCGGCCCTGCGGGCGGCAGCTCGTAGCGCGCGTGACGTCATAGGTTGGTGCGAGGGGTGGGTTACTGTTGACCGTGTCGGCGAGCTCTAATGCGAGCCCTCTTCAACGTTAGTTTTTATAATAAGATTAGACTTAGATTAGACGGCTAAGATGGGGATAAGTTAATCTGTTAAAATGTAACTTATATAGGTATATAATAATTTATGCTCGTGAGGTGTCGGTATGTAGAATATACGAGTTCCATTACTTTCCGATATTATAGTAAAATATCAAGAACTTTTAATCGTCCTATAGGTTAGACTTAGAAGGAGAAGTTATATCAAGGTGCTATTCTCGTTGTATTTTTGAAAAGTTAACCTATATATTCTCTTATTTTAATAAGATTACAAGCACTAACGCGTTCTGAGTGTAATTCACATTTACAAATTATTGTGGTAAGTACAATTTATTTCTGTTCCGGACGGGAATCGAACCCGCTTTCTACGATTTCGCGTCGGCTGCCTATTCCTATTCTATCCTAATTTTGTACTCCAATAATTTGTGAGTTAACCTATGCCGATAGGTCATGGTTAGTCATTCACTCTGGTGAAGTGCTTGGCGACAGAATTACTTTGGTTGTTAGCTAGCCAGGCGAGCATTCCCAAATTGATCTGCCGCTATATAGGTAGTCAAGTCCGTTGCCGGACTCGTACCATAGACTCCCAGCGAGGCTAGTAGTGTTTCACAAGATCATAAACTGTCGCGAAAAATACAATAACTTAACAGATTTTTTTGCGCTGTACCTAGCTAGATTTGGTCACTTTTACATGATGATGGCAAACATCAAGCATCAATGCATATGATTTATTTTAGTGCAGATAGGTAAGCCTTTGACCACAATCTCACCTGATGGTAAGTGATGATGTGGTCGAAGGTTTTAACAGGCTTAACCTAGAATTACTAGCTCTCAAGGACAGATGCCGGAAAACGCCGTTAGGTGCTTGGCGACAGATTTTCTACTTGAGGGTAGTCGCTAACCAGGCGGGCAATCGCAAAATACCCTTCCACCATGCGGTGAAGCTCAAGCCCGCGGTGGGATTCAAACCATGGACCCGCTGCGCGGCAGTATATAGCCAATGTCACTGAGCCATCACTGCTTCAATTTTAATAAGGTAGTAATTACTGTACTTACCTACGAAAAATATCTTAGATATCGTACGAAATGTTATCCGAAACTCATGAAATACGTAATGAAGTACAAGAATGAGACAAAATGGCTACAAAGCCATTTTTTTTTAATTTTTCATTTCTACTATGAACATCGGCGTTTACATGAGGTGTCGTATCATAGCTTACTATATTTATTATATCAATGGATGCTCGGCTAACTTAGAATTGGTTCACTTCCTTATTGAATAAGCCGTAGGTATAGTTAATACAATATGTAGACCGTCTTTGTTAAAAAATCAAGCATTATTATTTAAACAAGCACTGTTATTGGTAAAATGCTAACAACCTCTTAGGGTTGACTTCTGCTAGTCCTAAGAAATATATTGAGGTTTTTTAATACTTTTTTTATATGTTTCTGACTGAATAAGCACGACGACCACATGATGTCAAAAGTCTCTTGGGTCTGTAATGTATTATGCTTATTGCTCGATGTAAATATTCAAAAGTCTATTCAAAGAGACCACGGCGCGGTCCAGTGTTGCCGCGGCTTAATATACTCGTATATTGTACCCTGGTACGTCCATGTATAACTTACGCGTGTCCTGTATGGAGCAGTACTTGCCCCACAAATATTAAGAAGTTACAAATAATCCAAAATAAGGCCCTTAAGTATTCATTTAATACCCCATTATACCTACACAAATCTCAATAAATTTCATATTAAAATTGGCTTACCTACAATGTATGCATATATCTAAAAATTATCCAATAAATTTTATTTATACACTAATCCATTTAATAATAATAGTATTATTCAGAACATATTATGCAAAACTCGAAAACATCATTTAAATAATGTCGATAAAACATACAAGTTACCCCATCACTTATATATCAGCTGCGATGACATAGTAGAAGGAGTGGGGAAGTAAGTTATCTTCATACAAACGCACCGCGCGCGGCTTGTATGTGTGCGCCATATTATCTATGTGTCACCTGCCTACCTAAGGTTGGTAGTAGGGAGCATGAAGAGAAACAAGAGAGAGATTAGAATATAAGTATAATGAATAGAAAGGGTCGTGGATCTCAGACAGGTATGGCAAATTTGGCAAGCTTCCTTGTTTAAGGACTTATCTCCGGTCCGCTAGTAATTGAGTCGATGCTCAGCAGCAGGTCTGCCGTGCAGGGCTCGGCTCCACACCGCCGCGCCGCCCGGTAGAAATTCCCACCAATTTGCTGTAGAGAAGATGGCCGCGGTCGGTGCTGGAGATCAGAGGACGGCCGGAGTTCAGAGGTAGTGTACGGCTAGTGTGTAGTCTCGTAGTGGAAGAATTCCGCCTTGTACTGGGAGTTCTCCGCCTTGTACTGGAACCCTGGAAGGCACATGTGCTCCAGTTATAATGGGTCCAGTATAGTGTTGAGCTGGTGGGTCTACTGTCCCTCTGCTACTCAGCATGTAGGGACTCGCAGAGGGCCTTTAGGGATGTGGCCCGCCAGCAAACAAGAGGTATGCCATAAGGGCCAAAGAAGTAATGTTGCTGGTGAAGAATTCGCATCCGCTAAGGCTTCCGCTACCGAGCGTAAAGGGACTAGCTAGGCCTTTCGCGGATGCGAACCACCAGCCGCTCAGAATGCCAGAAGGGCGTAAATAGGTGTGTTGCTGGTAAAGAGGCGCACAATCCACGAGGTCCGTTCACTACCGAGCAATAAGGGACTAGCCTAGGTACCTCGTGAATTGCGAGCTACCAGCAACACCCTTTAAAGTTTGCCAGAAGGGCGTAAAATAGAGAACACAGTAGGATGTTGAGAAGCAACAGAAAAACACAGAAAAACACATAAATTAAACAAGAGAGTTAGCATGTAAGACACATAATAAAATACAGCAATTACGATGAGAGTACATACCAAAGGTTGAGAGTTTAGGTTAGTTTTTAATGGTGGTCAAGTACACTTTCACTTCAAAACACAAACTTACCCAGATGTCTGGGGATTCTGAAGATTGATGTTAATTATTAAGTCTTAGTGACACTTTAGTCGTGGTTATTTTAATTCTAGTTGCACAGTCGATGGCTGGGGTCAAAGTGATCATGATTCCTCTTCGAGGAAAGACATCAAGTTGGCCGGATGTCGGGGGCGAATTTCGCTACCATATAAGGTAATGAAAAAAGCCTCAAAACCGTTGGGGTCGTAAAACCAATCACTGCATTGGATTTTGAAAGTATTCATAATCCAAACGTTCCTCTATCGGAACTCCAAAACCATCTCGTGGTATTATTTCTGACAGACTGGATTGACATTTGTTTTAACTGTCACGATATGAGTCGAATTGAATGGAGAAAAAGAAGAAGAAGACGAGTAATTACTATGAAAGACTTAACTTTGTTATATGCGACCTCTATTGGTGAGTCGCTGAACTACCTCAGCGCGCAGCAAAGGTAGTTAAGCTTAACCTAGGTGTTTTCTAAATTCAGATGGAATTTAGATAGTCATTTGTGCGTTTGCCTACAGATGTCGCGCTGATTTAAATTAATTTTGTTAAATTTTAAGTTATTAACCGATATTTTTAGATCGGTTAAATTTTTTTTTTTTTTTTTTTATGGGATAGGAGGACAAACGAGCTGGCGGCTCACCTGGTGGTAAGTGATCACCGTCGCCCACGAACATCCGCAACACCAGAGGTATCGAGGATGCGTTGCCGGCCTTTGAGGAGGGAATATGCTCTCTTCTTGAAGGCCCCTAAGTCGTATCCGTTCGGAAATACTGCACCTGGCAGCTGGTTCCACATTGTGGCAGTGCGAGGTAGAAAATGCCGTGAAAATCGCAAAGTTGTGGACTTCCAGACGTCGACATGAAATTGATGAAACATCATGCTTTGTCTGGACGTCTTATGGCGAAATTGAGCTGCAGGTAGTAAATCGAACAGTTCCTCAGAACACTCCCCGTGATAGATGCGGTAGAAGATGCAGAGTGATCCAACATCTCTACGTAGTGCTAAAGGGTCGAGCCGGTCGGAGAGAACTTGGTCGTCAACGATTGGAGTCGCTCTGCGTTGTATGCGGTCAAATGGAAGAAGCTGGTATTGGGGAGCTCCCGCCCAGAGATGAGAGCAGTACTCCACGTGAGGCCGAACCTGAGCCTTATAAAGTTGCAGGCGATGGGCCGACGTGAAGTACCGCCTCGCCTTTCCAAGCACACCAAGCTTTTTCGAGGCTAATTTAGCCTTATCTTCCAAGTGACAACGAAATTGAACGACGCTCGATATGTCGACGCCAAGTACTCCGATGCTAGTTGAGGGGGCAAGGGGAGTGTCTTCAAAACGGAGGGATACGACAAAGGGGGATAGTTTAGCGGTGAACGCACAAACTTGTGTCTTCTTGGGGTTAAATTGAACTAAGTTCAGTCGGCCCCACTTCGAAACATTAGACAACATGGTCTCGACTTCAGACACAAGTTTGTTCCGACTCTCCACAACGTTTTCCCGAGAAATTTTAGCACGGCCGGTGTAAGAGGCATCTCCGGTACTGTCATCCGAATAACAATGAATATCGCTGAGCTGCAGCATGTCATTGATGTGCAAGAGAAATAGAGTCGGAGATAGCACACAGCCTTGCGGAACGCCAGCATTAATTGGCTTCAAGTCGGAGCATGCACCGTCGACAACGACCTTGATGCTCCGATCTGCCAAAAAACTGGAGATCCACTTGCACTATTTCTCGGAAAGCCCATAGGAAGGAAGCTTCGAAAGAAGCGCTTTATGCCACACCCGATCAAAGGCCTTCGCTATGTCCAAACTAGCCGCCAACGCTTCCCCTTGGAATCCACCACCTCCGCCCATCGATGCGTAAGGTATACTAAAAGATCACCAGCTGAGCGACCGCGACGAAAACCGTACTGGCGATCGCTTATCAGCTGGTGCTCCTCTAGATACTGCAAGAGCTGGTTGTTGATAATGGATTCCATTATCTTGGAGAACAAAGACGTTATGGCTATAGGGCGGTAGTTGGACGGATCTGAGCGGTCACCTTTTTTAGGGATCGGGTGCACCAATGCCGTCTTCCATGTTTTTGGGACAACGCCTGATGTGTAGCAGAGCCGGAAAAGACGCGTTAGAACCGGAGTCAATTCTGGAGCACAAGTCCGCAGCACTATCGGAGAGATGACTATCGGACATATGCGTCCCGCACGCACACTGACACAATCTCGACCCGTTTCTCAGTGCGCCAGCCGGGGCTAATACCGAACAAGGTTCGCGCGTCACGGCGTTTTGGCACCGCTAAATAAATGAAAAATGTTTGATAATCGCATGAGAACTTATTGCTGTGTGTTCGGCTGTCTAAATAATTCATAGATTCCAGAGTTGTCTTTGTTCAGATTACCTATTTGCCAGTCGGTATTTATTTCATCGTGAAAGGTGTTATATTAGTTTAGGTATATAACCGACCTCACTTACCCTGAACCCAGACAACACAAGTAAAAAATACAACTTCCCGGCCCTTGCCTATTTCTAGGAACTGAATTAAAATTTAGCATATACGAGTACATACGTTATAAATAAGTAACAACCCTGAGACAGGCAAGTATGGTACCTACCATACTTGCCTGTCTCATTATATTTAATTATATCGCGTATTGGCCGGAGATGGCCTACTTCCCCACTCTTTCTACTATGGCGATGACGTCGAAACTCGAATGTAGTCGATGCACGAGGCAGGATCGCCCTGAGGACCGAACGCGACCGCGCGTGCCATAATAACCCGTATTGTCTTGCGCTCCAGGGAGTAGTATTGCACATACATCATTTTAAGAAGCGTTTGAGTATGTGTGAAATTCACTAGGCAGAATGCTATGTTCACTATGTATATGTTCACTTGGCTTTGTTGTCAACTGCGTACGCACGGAGCTCTGCGAGTGCATTTTGTATCTACCGCCTAAAAATGGTGGTATGAAGATAAAAATGTTAAGCTGTTACCTACTAAAGTTTACATAATCTATGTTCAAGTAATGCGATTATGATAATATATCTAAGCAATAAGTTTTGTATAAGTGTTCAACTTGAAAAGTAGAGTTAATTGTACATAATGTTGTCGTTCTAGGATTAAAAATACACTAGAATTGTACAACTTATATAATTAGTATGGTAAATAAAAAAAATATTTAATAATTAATAATAGCGTTGCTGCGGCGGGCACTCTAGGCTCGGAGTAGGGATTAAAACAAAAACAAAAAAAAAACATTTCAAAATGTTTCATAGGACTAGCAGAAGTCAACCCTATGAGGTTGTTAGCATTTTACCAATAACCCTGTATATATACATAGTATTTATTAATTTCTGTGAAGTAATTGTTCACAATCAGTGAATCGTATAATTCGTAAACAGTGTGTTTATTTGTTTGTCCCTCTGTGCGTTTATTGCTAAATCAAGGCAAAACTACTTTACATAACTAATTTTGATTGTTTAGATAACCAATGGAATATAATTCAGGATTCGTATTGAAATATTCAGGCATATAGTAGTAGGTATATCGTAATCGTACGGCATGGCTGATGAATTGGCCAGGGACTGTTACGCGCTTTTTTTCAAATAAAATATATGTATCATCATCGCAGTGGCCTAAAAAAATGGACCCCACATGTGTGGGTTAAGGGTAAGATATAACCATAATCAAGCTTGCCGACTTGATCGTTAGTAGGTACAATGTGTTCACGTGTCTATTATCAGTGCTCGCGGGAATGTACCTATATATTATGTCCTACATAGATGCAGATCGAGTGTCGAACCCAAGATAACGTAGAATAAGATTATTGACATGATATTAAAGTATATGGTCATAGAAATACCTACGGAACAATCATAAACGTAAAATAGTATATATATAGGAGGCTCGAGTGGAGAAAGGGATTGATGCATCATAAAGGGGCCCCTTAACCTTACTCACTGGGTTGCAAGTCCCAGGGACCTTGCGACGCGATGGACCCGGCACCCGCACGGTGAATCCATGGAATGCTAAGTAATTCGTCTCTATATAACATTTTAATGCTCTTTTTTCACCATATCTTACCTAGTATGTGTACTACTATACATGCTTGTCTTCCTGCTATTTGTCATTCATTAAAACGTATCATATACAATGGAAGTGTGGCTGTGTGCAATATATGCGTGTGTTAAATTTTTTCCACATTATATTGTCGTGATATTAAAGCGTACCTTATCTTTCTTTTTTATTTAAATCAATGGTAAAGGAGTCTCCAATACATGAGAAGGTAGCTATCAAATTAGTAGTAATTTTTGCACTTTATAGCATATCATCGTCTAGGCTTTCAATGGGTGGAGTATACATACTTATATTATACAAATTATTCGGCTCGAAAAAGCGCGCCCAGGTGGCCGAGTGGATCAGGTTAAATTTCCACCCGGGCTTTTTTTTTTTTCTTTTTCCAACTTTGTGCTCCATTAATTTATAAAATATGATTGTATGTATTTAGAAATATATATTTTTTAATTACCGTTCTACACTACTCTATCGACCAGTTCAAGAAACTACTAGAAGTTAAAGATGATTAATACGACATGTTGATAAATAAACGTTTTATAGCTACATAGTAAATTATGAAACGGAACGTACTCGTACCCTTAGGGTATGTTCCATTAGTCGCTAAGAACGTTAATTTCGATAATTTTGATCACATTCTGCGTCTCTGGTTGTGATCACGTGATCATTTGTAACTGTCATACCCGTTCCATTTTTGGATAAGAACGCTAAGAATGCCACTAAAACTTACCACTTCTGTCACTTTTGACATTAGATGTAGCGTTTAAGGCGAAAATAACGCCAAGACCCATGTGGAAAACTTTTTGGGAGTGTGATCGTTTTTAGCGTTTTTAGCGAATCTCACTCAAATGGTATGCACCCTTACTGAGCGGCCAGAGAGTCTAAGTGGTTTCTGGGGCACCTCGGTCTTCAGCATTTGAATGTCAGTTCGAAGATAGCTTTGCCTTAAATTTCTTGCTCAAGTTCCCTATACCACCTTTGAGTAAGAATCCCGTCTTGGTCGGTAGGATTACACAGACTTTTCGATCACGAAGCCGCTCATCTGCATATTACCAAGCAGTCATGTTTTACTGTATGTATACCTACATAGCTGTGTAGGTGTGATGTGAATGCACTTACACTAAGACGTAGTGTACAAAGAAGGTCTACCCGTACAAATGCGTATCTATTATTTACCTACTGCCATAGAACATATAATAATACTACTGTGTCCTTTTTATTCTGCGCTGTGGCGCGCGTCTTCAATAGTGAACAGCAGGTCAATTACGTCATTTGTTACTATCAACATTTTATTGAAATCATAGAAAAATGGCAGTTTCACGATAAAATATAAACATTTTGTTATTAACTGAAGCGGTAATAAACTGATGAAAATCAAATTTGCTAGTAACAAATTACATAATTGGACCACAGGACTGTACGCAGTGTCATATATTCTGCTTCAAAGCAGTACATGTGCCTTGTGCACAAACTGGTGCATGTGTTCAGGCGTAAAGGACACTAGAGCTACGAATAAATAATGTATCGAGCAAATAAAATTACTGTGCGTCTCTCAAATGAAGTAGGTATGTAGCGGTTTGCCAAACATCCTTCTTTATGATATCATTGCATGTAACATATCATTGGAACGACTGATCTTTGGCCTAAGATTTAGAATAGATTTGATAACTTGTAGTCCCCTCGAAATATCTAATAGGAATGACTATTGATAGGTATTTTCAAGAAACCGTTTTGAATGTCTAATGTAGTTGTAAGGACATATGTATGCAACGTGGGTGCGATTTGCTGATAAGTACTGCAAAAGTTGCCTCGTTGCTCCACCACGTTTATACCGAGTGTCTTGTACTTATACTTACTGTATCAGCCGGATCGTCCACTGCTGAACACAGCCTCCCCTATAATATTTGCCTTAATCCCCACGCTTGGCAGACCGCTTGGGGATCGCAGTAGGTATAAGATTGCAGGTCTTTAGAAGGCACTGCGGCCCACCTCCAAGCGCTCGTAGCGAAGTTTACTTAGCTGTTCTTAACCGATCAGCAAAGTTAAGCAACGTCGCCCCGGTCATGAGTTGGATGGGTGACCGCTACTGACATTACTACTGAGCGCTTCCGAGCTTCGGAGGGCACCTTAAGCCGTCGGTCCCGGTTGTTGTCTTAGGATGGCAGTCGTTATAGCATGGTGGTAAGGCATTTTGAGAATGCCCGCCTGGCTAGCTACCACCCTCAAGTAGAAAATCTGTCGCCAAGCACCTAACGGTGTGTTCCGGCGGCTGTCCTTGTAAGCCAGTACGTATAGGTTAGCCTGAACAACATCTTCGACCACATCATCACCTACCGTCAGGTGAGATAGTGGTCAAACGCTAGCCTATCAGACATTAAAAAAAAACTCTGAACTTACTTTAACTAAATATGCCCGGCTATTGTGAACTATGTAATTTCTTTTATTGCTTATCGTTTAGATTTGACCACAAGATCACCTTACCATTAGCATAGAGAAATAATATCATTTATCTATGCCATTAGTCATGATGTGCGGTCGAAGGTGTTAACAGGCTATACTTAGTACTGGTTCTCAATGATAGCTGCCACAACACAACACACCGTGAGGTGTATATTGATTCTCTTCCACAGGTTTGTAGCTAGCCAGGCGGGCAACCACAAAAAGACCACGACGCCTGTATTTCTCGAAGGGGTAGGCAGAGCTGTGTAAACACCCACATTTCGCTAATTAGTTTTTGGTCACATGTAATAGAGGTTTTTTTTTATGTTATTCTGACGGGACAATTTCGAGGCCCACCTGATATTAAGCGGACTAACCTCTGTCTATGACAGATACATTTAATCACAAGTCACGAATTGCACTGCGCCCGTCACTTTGAGACATAGTTATGTTAAGTCTCATTGTGCCTGTAATTTGGGTGAACCTATTTCCATTCACCAGACACAGTTTCAGGGTCTTACAAAATGTTTTCTCTAACGCACTGGACGAAACACAAAAACATATTACGAATGATATGTTTACGCTAACAACATAATGTAAGACAGGAACACAAGAACATATTGTATTAAATCCTGGCAGGGCATTAAGGTGGTAACAGCCCTGTTGTGTGTCTAATGCCCACAACATCCTACTCACACCTACGTGAAAAGTGGCATGCTGCTCCTTTCGCTTTGAAGCGCTCGTAGCGAAGTTTACTTAGCTGTTCTTAACCGATCAGCAAAGTTAAGCAACGTCGCCCGCGGTCATGAGTTGGATGGGTGACCGTTAGTGACATTACTACTGAGCGCTTCCGTGCTTCGGAGGGCACGTTAAGCCGTCGGTCCCGGTTGTTATCTTAGGATGGCAGTCGTTATAGCATGGTGGTAGGGCAATTTGTGAATGCCCGCCTGGCTAGCTACCACCCTCAGGTAGAAAATCTGTCGCCAAACACCTAACGGTGTTCCGGCAGCTGTCCCTGAGAGCCAGTACTTCTAGGTTAGTCTGAACAACATCTTCGACCACATCATCACTTACCTTCAGGTGAGATAGTGGTCAAAGGCTAACCTATCAGACAAAAAAAAAAACTTTTTCCTTAGTCGCCTCTTACGACACCCATGGGAAGAAATGGGTAGGTGACATCTAACCCGGCATCCCACGGGGTAGCAATACGAGTATTTAGTGTCTTTATTGGATACAAAAGACTTTAAAAAATGTAGTTATCAAATTATTATTTTTAACCAGCCAAAAAATTATATACCTTTTCAATTAGACGTGAGTGTATTTATTATATCTTTAGATATCTGCAATGCACAGATATTATTAACAAATTTTAATGATTTCTATGTTATTCAATAGGGTTTCTGAAGAGTGGTTAGTTAAAAAGGTTTTTGGAAAATCAACCCCTAAATAAATAAAAATTTCCCAATCATACAAAAAACATGATTACTGATAATATTATATAAAGAAACGTGTTATTTTAGATTATTAGAAATCCTTAACCTTAAATAAACAAACAATATAGGTAGTTTAATTGTACGTAGCTATTGTCGCAGATTACTTTATGTAAAACAAGAAACAACGAACACTAATTAAAATAATTAAGATAAAACAATAATATGTTACAACTTTAAGGGCCTGTTTCAAAATGTTCGAGTAAGTTCCAGTTATACTACCATACATATTTAATCAATACTACAGAACATAATTTAATATAAAACACTACCTTTGCGTTTCACAGTCATCGATTTAGCCTATCCATCGGTTAAAGCTTGAAACGCGCTGCATGTTAACTGTCATTTTTATCATTCAGTTATTTTATGTTCTGGGTAACATAACCGGAACTTACTCGAACATTCTGAAACAGGCCCTAAATCAGTTGAGCACCTAATAAACATACCTACTAATAACGAACACAAATTGAAATACCTAATATTATCATAACATACAAAAGTTTAAGTAACGTGTTTGTTTGTTATACGAAAGTGTTATATCATATAATATTGTAACCATCAAACCATCCAATAGGTATATATGATTAGTACGATTACAACAAAATTATAGTCATACATTTACGTAATCAAATAGGAATATGACCACATTTGAACTTATGATTAATGAGGGTAGGTAGGAATCAAAGGAAATTGAACTCAAGATAACTAGTGTTACCAGTATACAATGCTTTGATTTTACTTATCATTTGGGGTGTTTACTTCTATTATAGGCAAAATAAAAGTACAGTGAAAGCTCCTTATTCGCGGAGGTTAGGTTCCGTAAACATGCCGCGAATACGGAATCCGCGAATATGGAAACGTAATTTGTATGGGATTAGGGGGTTACGTTTTGAGGTGGCAAAAAAATAAAAACTAACTATATAATTTTTTGATAATTTTTAAGTTTTTGACTATATTGATTAATCATATTATAGTCAGGCCTTTAAAACATTATCTAAATAATGCTTTTTAATTATTTGCTTGGTAGTTTTTAAACACTTCTCCAATTTCGAGCGATATTCAGTAGTGGTATTAGCAATTAGCCTCTAAAAAATGTCAATCAAATCTTCGTTTTGAAATTCAAGCAACTTCTGAATATGTATTCAAACCTATCTTGTTCTATTCCATTCGCAATTTCGGTATTGTTTACAGTTAAAGTTGGAATTTGCACAGATTTTTCGTAATTTATCATCAAATCAGCGAATACAGAACTTTTTTAATCGCGAATACGGAGAGTGGGTCACATATGTATCACCCGCGAATGCTGAACCTGCGAATAAAGAAACCGCGAATAACGAGCTTTCGCTGTACCTATAAACCTAAGTTAATTTCTGAATGATATAAATACTTGTATAAATCTTATCATAACTTAATTTAAATAACGAAGTTCGAATATTTAACAGCCTTCAAAGTTTTAACAAACGACATGGAATATTTCCAAGTACCTACTTATCTTATGAAAACATCTTGAAGATGAAGAAAGCTCGTCTCTAACTCGAAGGAGGCTTTGAAATAAGAGTTCGACTTGAAAATGCTTACCTGAGTAATAAACTTCTGTACATACTTGAAAACTTGGTAGGTAAATTATAAAACTTATTCCAGGAATTCTGTGCAGACATTATTAACGAAATCAATTATGATTATATAATTGTCGTGATTTCGTCATCTATGTTATCGTATAGGATTATCGTATTAGGATTTATCGTAAAGGACGACGCTGGATAAAATGTTTTTATGTTATTGTGACGGAACAAGCACAAGGCCCACCTGATGTTAAGCGGACTAACCTCTGCCTATAATCGATACATTTCGTCACAAATCACGAATTGCACAGCGCCGGTCACCCTGAGACATAGTTGTTAAGTCTCGAGTACTTGTAACTTTACTGGCTCTCAAGGACTGCTGCCGAAACACACCGTTATGTGCTTGGTGACAGATTTTCTACTTGAGGGTGGTAGATGGCCAGGCGAGCAACTGCAAAATGCCCTTCCACTATGCGGTGAAGCTCAAGCCGGTGGCGCTGGGATCGAACCAGGAACTTGCGGTACGGCATGCGGCAGTTATGTATGTGCCATAGTTTTGCCAAAAATTTTGTACATTAGGATACTTTTTAGTCCAGAGGGAGCGCGATATATATATTATACTAAATTTTAAGCTTGTTGTATTCTAATGTCATATATAAAATAATTACTAAGCGCAAGTGGGCTCTCTGCCCGTTAAAATATTGTTTTGATAATATTTTCAAGACCTTCGGTATCACAGTCGCTGTTGTCAGTATTTGTTTTTAAGTAGATAATATAGTACAAACTTAGTATTTACGATAGACCTCGTAGCAAAAATGGTCTAAAATTAAGATCTTTGACAGCCTCCCAATTTGTTACAAAAAAATTATTATAATAATTTTTTACTTTTTTGACTCTAAATGATGATTTTCCACATGCTTTCTATAGCTGCTTACTATCATATGAACTGCTCCTGCAAATTAATTACAGGTATTGAATTTCTGGTTCAATATTTATTTAAGGTCAACATTTTACACCATATGTCATAATTTCAGTTTTATTACTGATTCCGTTTACGAGCTAAATACTCATGACATGTTGAAGGACAGACAGACACCGGAGTCTCACCCAATAGGGTTCCGTTTAGCACATAATAAAAACGATGCATTTAGTCCTTTGAGTATGGAACTCTAAAAAGGCTTCAATCACGTTTATGTACTTGTTGTATGATAGATATTGACTTGACCTAACTGCACATATCTCTGAACAAACGAACGTAATAAGTAGTTATTATCGCGTCATATCTTGGGTGAATATAAACAAGAAGTGACAACACTACAGCGAAGAGATAGCGATTAGTTATCAACTAAAGTTACTTCAATTATTTGTGGTAAGATTGGTAAGCGAGCGCAGTCATTCAACGGTCACTGTCCCGGACAGTCATTCGAGACCACAGACCGGTTAACGCATCCCGCAGAGAAAGTACGGCTTCCGCCATATTTAAATAATCGATTCTTAAAATGCATCAAAATGGTGATACTTAAACTGGAAAAGTGCCGCCGCGCCACTAAAGTTACCGAGATTTTCGCGCTGTTTTTCGAACCTAATCATCCTAAGAGATTTTTTAAATACAGTTGACCGAAATCCCGTCGCAATCCGGGATTTATCGGTTTGTGTTCTGGATCTGTGTGTGTATATACCGACAAATCGTTTAGAGATAAAATCCGCGCGAAAACTACTTTTTTAATTGCTAACCATGGACTTTTTTTTGACTTCGAATGAAAACTTTTTACTGTACCAATAAACTTTGTCGTTCGCAATTTGAAACTTTTATAAATTATTTGGAACTTTTTTGACGATTCAATATTTAAATTTTGCCGAAATGGAGAAGCAAAAGTACAGTCGCATTCATTCCTACGGGAGCATGGCGTCGAGTAGAAGCGAGGATGACATGACAGTTCACAGCCAACTGTATCCATACCCCAAGAAAATGGTAGTGGAACGAGAAATATTGTATGAGGAAGAACATCCTCCCTTCCAGCCCTTGTTCGCCACAAGCAGGATCTTTGGAAAGTCTAGATTCACGTGCTTACTACTGATTTATGTGGTCTTCTACATTTGCTACTTGGCTACTGGGGCTCTGGTCTTCTCAGCTTTAGAGACTCCGATGGAGAACGAGATCAGGCTGCAGGTGATAAGAGCGAAGCAGGGTTTTGCGGAGAAGTACCCAAATGTAACAGGTTGGTTTTATTTAATCGTTAACAACCAGTTTTCTGTTGGAATGTTGGCCGTGAAAGGGCCGCCCGTGGGTAGATACAGATACCATAAAAGTATTGGGCAAGGAGGTAGGTAGCGTAAGACAATAATTGATTCGGTGTATGTGTGAGTGTTTGCGTGTGTGCGTGAGTCAAAGTTACGCTAATTGTAGTGATAGGACAACCATATTATGTTAAATTATTGAGAGTGGGTTAAATTATGATTGAGATATTGGTAATGAATATTATTTATTTCTATTTTGTTCAATATATCTTTAAAATGTAAAAATCTATTATAGATCCTATTTATTCTGTGGCTATACCGCAAGTACCGCAACCACTCATCTTTATAAAGTCGGACGTCGTACGGATTTTGTTTTTTATGTCTAAAGTAAGGAGGTATATAAATAAAATGGTACATAAGTTCTAGACTAACTCCTTGTTTACTAGTTTTGAGGCATTACGCTGAGGCAACGTGGGGTGCCGGGCTTAAATGTCATTGCTGCCTGTGGGTGTCGTAAGAGGCGATTAAAGATAAAATACAAAGGAACTTGGCCAGCGGCGCCTTTTGAGGAACTATAATATCTTAAACTGCGGTCCCCAAGATGCCTGCTAGGTGTGGTTCCCCCACCCCCCCCATAATGGCAGTACAGTACCAGAGGCCAATACGCGAAGAAGCTATTTTTAGGGTTCCGTGTCAAAAAACGGAACCCTATTTACTAAGCCTCCATGGGGCGCCGGTCCATCCGTCTGACCTTCCGAAGTATCTTCCGAACCACAAAACTGACTGAAATTGTCGCTGTGTGTTGCCTCAGAGCTTGGCAGATATATAAACAAATCATAATAACAAGAAATAAAGATAAAAATAACTTATTTACAAGAAACGCATTATTTCAAGTTGTTAGGTTTTGCTTTTTTGTTTACATTTAACGATAGATCGTTAAAAGTAAACACATTAGATTTACAAGCTTACAACTTGGTGTATATTTATAATATACACCATATTATATGTATATTATAGTGTATAAAATCCAGCGTATAACAACTAATAATAAAAACCGATCAAATACGATTCGGAATTCTACTAGGCAACTCAAATTATAAATATAAAAAAATATATGCTTTATTGGATATTATGTGTTGGTATGGAACCCTCGATGTAAGATGTGCTGATGTCCAAACTGATGACTGACTTTAGAGTTCCATAGCCGAAGGGCAAAACGGAGCCTTAATATGAGACGCGCTCGTAGCGAAGTTTACTTAGCTGTTCTCAACCAATCAGAAAAGTTAAGCAACGTCGCGCGTGGTCAAGAGTTGGATGGGTGAGCGCTAGTGACATTACTACTGAGCGTTTCCGTGCTTCGGAGGGCACGTTAAGCCGTCGGTCCCGGTTGTTGTCTTAGGATGGCAGTCGTTATAGCATGTTGGTAGGGTATTTTGCGAATTCCCGCCTGGCTAGCGACCACCCTCAAGTGGAAAATCTGTCGCCAAGCACCTAACGGTGTGTTCCGGCAGCTGTCCTTGACCGCCAGTGAAATAACAGGCACACAACTGTCTCAAAGCGACGGGCGCAGTGCAATTCGTGACTTGTGACGAAATGCATCTGTCATAGGCAGAGGTTAGTCCGCTTAACATCAGGTGGACCTCGAGCCCTTTCTCGAGAACTTCTGTCTGTAGGTAGAAGTTTCTCTAGCTATGTTCATAAAGAGTTACAAACCTGAAGTTTAAGTATTCTGTGTAGAATGTTGACAGATAAAGGAATATTGGACTCGCAATTCAATAAAGTTATTTTTCAAGGATGCTCCAATACTTGGAATGTAGACGAAAAGTATTTAATCTTAGGTTTAATTAATAGGTTTTGTTCGTCTGACTCTCACAAAGCCAGTTTTTATTGTATAGGTTGCTTTAATTTACAGTTTTAGTATTCCCATCCCGACCTCGTGGTGGGGGGCAGGTTAAAATGTCAACCCCCCTCCTCCCCCCCCGCATTTCTTCCCATGGGTGTCGTAACAGGCGACTAAGGATAAAATACCGGAAGGTGGACAGCAGCGCCCTCTGAAGATCTGATTAAAGCAAATTCCCCAATATGTTCCGGCAGCAGTCCTTGAGAGCCAGTGAAATTACAGGCACATGAGACTTAACAACTATGTCTCAAATTGACAGATGCAGTGCAATTCGTGATTGTGATGAAATGCATCTGTTACAGGCAGAGGTTAGTCGCTTAACATCAGGTGGGCATCGAGCTTCATCCTTCACAATAACATTACAAAAAAACTTGTTTTACGGTAGACGTTCCGGTTCATGTATACTTAATGATGATGGTGATGACTAAGTTTGACGTCTGTGTATAATTATACCGATTTCTTTAAGATAGAGCATAAACAAAAAAACTAGAAAAGAAAAGAAAACTTCTCTTGTTTGTTGTAGACTTTTTATTTTTTTATTACCTATATGTTAAGGCGCATCTCCTGATGTTTTTCGAAACATTGCGCATATTTGCGTCTTTAAATTAAAAATACTTGACAAAGTTGCATAGCATATGACAGCAGCGCCTTCTGAAGAATACTATCTTATCTTACTACGATACCCGAGACGCCTGCCAAGCGTGGGAATATGCCCCTACTTTATTTATATAAACATAATATTATTTACTTATCCTGTCGGGGGAGGCCTTTTTTCACTGTTCGACGTTATAGCTGTTGATGTGATGCGTGTAATTTGATTAATAATTATTTACTAAAGTTTCTTTATAAATTAAAACTAGTAGCAAAGCACTAATGAAACTAATAAGAGTTGGTAAGTAAAAGTGCTTTGCTTTTAACGCAACAAAAGACATTTTATTAGATCACGTCGTAGGTACAATGCTATCTAAGTAACCCAGTGTCTCTGTGAACGAGTACTTATACTTCAATATACCTAATGATACCGAGCTACAGTCCCACCAACTTATCTATTAAGGTGGCAGAAAAAAGAACTACAACATTCCTTCAAATTGTGACCGTTTGTACTTGATTTCCTTGATCAGCAGCGCCTCGCCAACTGCACAGTTAAGTTGGTGGTACTATAGACCACGCTCCCTTACAAAGATCAAAGATAATTGTAATTAATCACTTCTGCACGGCTGCCAGTCTACCTTTTTTCCGAATATTGTTTCACAGAAAACGTTTGACCTAAAATGTTAATCACTATTCAAAGTATCGCAAACATTAAATAAAATATAAACGACACTTTTATAGGTATTATTTTCAGAGGTCGGATTTTTCACTGTATTTTTTGTTTCTCACTAACACTCTACCTCCATGTTTATAAAAACCTTTTTCGTGCAAAAGAAATCCGGACTCTTTCTTTTCCAAATGTTGGTTTTCCTTTTTTGCTTTTCCAATTATTTATTTTGACCAAAAATGTATACCCATTGTCTTAATACACAAAATACTCAATGTTCTGCGTGCGTACATTGACTTGCTGATTTAGGCATAAAATATAAAGAAATTGATCTGATTCAGTAACTAAACTAACTCACAAATTATAAACGAGATATGTCTGCAATATGACGGAAAAAGTTACTTCTTACTTTCAAAATATCAGACAATCAATGAAGCTTTTGCATCGTCGTGGGGAATTTAGTGAATATACGCCTGCCTAGTTACCACTCTCATAAAGATAATCTGTCGCACCTAATGATGTGTGCCGGCAGTAATTCTATATAAGCCAGAACATAATTTTAAACGGCATCATCACATGCTATCACGTTAGAAAGTGATAAAAGGCTAGCCTATCACCGTTATAAAAGTTGGTGATAGAAAAAAAATCAGCTGAAAATGTCATTTGTCAACATTTTACACGCAAATTGTTACTACGTATCCGAAACAAAATTGTATGCCGCTATAAAGCATGTCAAACATTTTCGGTCAAATAAATTTCGGTCATGAGAAATCTAAAGTATGTATACCCTACCCTTCACTATCAGAAGCCCTGAATCTTCATTTAGGAGCCAGAGGTTCAGTGAACAGATCGGGTCAGTAATCAGAGAGATTACCTTGGGTCGTACCTACTTAGTAGTGCTTATGTAACCTGTGTAGTAACTGTTATGTAATCTATGCGTAAGGCTAGGAGGTATTCTGTTGGAGCCAAAATAAGTAGGGATATGTGATTCAATAGCGTGATTTATTAGGCTGAAATAATCCTACCTCTTTCACCTGGATATGTTGAAAGAAGTAGGATTGAATAGAATTTATTTGTTTGAAAGTTGACAGATGTTTTACTTATAAATAGTCTCTACTAATCATAAAAATAAGTCATCATTTTCGATATTTTTCTTTCTGTCAAAGTCTTAATCTTTTATTCACTCTTATGACGTTCAATTACAAATTTTAATAATAGGTACTACATTGTACGGCCACGTTCAGCAAAAAATAATGTATAGAGCGACTGCGAGAAGAACGGGCAAGAAATTCAGTAATATTACGATGCCAATTCTTGCCTTGCTTGATCTCACATCTTACACTCTTCACTACTGTTCACAACTCACTCATTCACTCAGCACTGTGGCGCGGTGTGTCGGCTGCAACGAGATTTAAACCTCCTTGCTCGATGGTCAGCTGCAACGTATTACGACTGTTGGCATCTTCGAAGTCTGCTGCTCTTGAAACTGTCATATATACCACGACCGTGGTTGTGCACAGAGGCATGGTGTTAGACCATCTTCCGTACCTATAGACGTGTGACAATACGTGTGAATATCTTCCTATCATTACTCGTATTTCACATCATGGATACACTATTTATTTCCTGATGTAGAATGATTAATTCACGTTCTTCGCCGTAGATCCTCGCTTTCAATGTTAACGGTCACGCCGCTAAACCAAAGTGCCTCATCTGTGCTATGTTAGCCCACCTTATTCGAACTGTTGTGTAATGTGTAGTCGGATTCAAACCACCCTTATCCATAGTCAGACGTTTGACATCCTGTTAACAATGTACAAAGCCTTAGCAGAAAATATAATTTTATATGGCCTTAGTAGCTATGGACGTACATATCTAGACCAAATTTATAATTTACTATATAGGCTTTTGAAACTAATAGTACCAATTAAAACTAAAGCTAAATATAAGGATGATCCTGAGGGACTCTTTACGTATTGTGGCGTAATACCCGTCTATAAAAAGGTAGAAGAATTCATAGAAACATAGAATTGATCTTGTTATTAGAGCAATACTTCCGTTATGAAATCCAAATTACAATTACTCATCATACTGTTACAAGAAGTATTACTAACAAACTTCTTAACATAACAAAATTTTAAAACTTCTACGGCAAACGAACTACACAGTATATTATCCCGAAACTTATGAATAAACTGCCTGCCGAAATAAAAAATAAAATAACAATGTCCAATATTAATATTGTCCTAAAAAGTATTATCTAAACAAATAAAAAAAAATATATATTACCATGAATTTAAAATGACCGCTTACATAATTCTTGGAGCTCCCAATACCGGTACAGTTATATAACTGTACCGGTTGTGATCGCGCGCACACAATCATATCTGTAACACTATTGCTTACGAGAGGGGATGGATAGCAAAACCAGAATGTCACTCAACACATCTACCTACATTTATTTTGTTGTTGTTGTAACTGAACGTTTTTTATGCGCGTGGCCGACGCGACGATGTGCTTTTATGGTAATTACTTACTAGAATAGATATAGTATATATATATTGTTATCTTGATGACATCTCGAGAGCGCTACTGTCTAGACAAATCTAACTTAGAATTTACGACGGTATTGATTAACCTGGATGTAATTATGTGTACGATAATATAAATAAAAAAATAGACACTGTCAAACACTAGGCCACTTTTTCCTAATTAAGTTGAGATTTTCGAACTGCTTTTAGCGTGAAAATCTCATGTCGTTTTTTTATTGTTATCGTGACGGAACAAGCCCGAGGCCCACCTGATGTTAAGTGGACTAATATTACACACTGCCTATAACAGATGCATTCGTTAACGACGAATTGCACTGTGTCCGTCACACTGAGACGTACAGTAGGTAAGTCTCATGTGCCTATAATTTTACTGGCTCTCAAAGACAGCTGCCAGAACACACCGTTAGGTGCTTGGCGACAAATTTTCTACTTGAGGGTGGTAGCAAGCCAGGCCTCCGGTGAGCAATCATTAACGGGTCCAGGAGTTATTTAGATTATACCCATGACACTAAATATTACAATTTAATTAAAACTTCGGAATTCTTACCACTTTCTGATTTCGTTTCAAGTTTTTTTATGGGTTAACAAAATAGATATAATTGTATCTATTCTGAATTATTATTCACATAGAATAAAGACAATTGACTAAAGTTTACAAACGAATACTTTACATAACGCGCCTAGGTGAATTAACCCGGGTTAAAATCTTTTTTACGTGTCCGGACATGTAAAAAAGATTTTTCTCTAGTTAACTTACGGTATAGACAATATCTATGGATCAATGTCTATGGTTATGGGTAGACGGCCTGCCTTTACAAAGGCTAATCTGCTTCCCTGTGGCTTACCCTAGGCAGGTACACAGATTTGTGGGTTTAGGCCTAGGTCATCGAGAAACTAACCTCGAAAGCCTAGGTATACAACTGCTTATGTTGCTCTCACTGTGGTTACGATTAGTTTACTAAAACAATGTTATATTGTGGCATTCTCGTTGTAATCGGTTTAATATCAAATGAATAACAGTGCCGAACTCCACTAATTTTTCTGTGCTAACTGACTTCGTAATTTGTATCTATTTATTGGCCACGCCACGCGTGCATATATTGTTCTAATTTAGCCGCAAGGAGTTTGTTCTTCACCGCATTTTGATAGGACATTCTGCAAATGCTTACCTGGATAGATATCCTCAAATAGAAAATCCGTCACGGTGCAACCTACCCTCGGTATGTTTTGGCATAGATAATAGAATAATTTCTCTATGGTTCTGGAGACAGGTCCCATTCTGAGGTTTTTAACATTTTCTAATTTAACAAAATACTACGAACTATATACAACACTACAGCTATTACAATAAAAGCATTTAGATCCCCTTAAGCTATTGCAGACTCATAGGCAGACCAAATGCTCTAGCCCACTACCAGTTGGCAGCGTGCCCAGCATGCTCGCAGCATTGCCCCGTTGAATTGCAAATAAATTATGGAGGTGAGATTGATAGATAATTATTTATTGTCACACAACTAGTAGGTATACAAAGTATCATAAACGTACAAATGCTTGCAATAAAGTGTTCCTTATAATGGGCGGCCTTATCTTTATTACTGATCTCTTCCAGGCAAAAGATAAATGTTGACTGTTTTGATAACATGTCCAAAACCACAATTCAGCGTTTCCAGTAAGTATGTGTACCAACATATGGACAATACCTACCACAATAACCATAGGACATCGTTCATTCATAATGTACAGAAACTTCAGATACCAAAGAAATTACGATTTTGAAATAGATATCGTAACTAAAATGATCTTAGATTAACAACTTTAATAGCCCCATATTTTTTGGTTATAAATATAATTATATATTTTTTTTATAAATATCATGTTATAATATTTGTAGTACAAATATAATTACTAGTAAGTAAACATTTTGTATTCTACTCGACAAGTTCTCATATATGCTAGAGTGTAATTTTTTTTCGAATACCTACTCATTTATTACCTGCTCCTTACAGAAAAATTATTTAATATATTTTTTTTAATCTACTAAATATGTATTCGTTTTTGAATAAGCATTAAATATCTGTATTTATGGTTGGTACTCATTCACCGTTTCGTACCGTGATAAAAGGATAGACAGACAGACAGACAGACAGTGGTCTCTAATTCAATAGGTACATTGGCTTATATAATTCAATAGGCATATGGCTTACAACCAAAAATATATTGCTTCTGGGCATGCAACCCTTAAACGTGTGTGAAAGTGTGATCGATGCTATGCTCCTCCATCACCTTCTTTTTATCAATGATGCTGCAATCAAGATGGCAGCTACTCACGGCATCCGTACATGATATTCTAAAAATGCACACAAAGCACTTCTGCTTCACATTGCTATCTTACAGACATTAATGCCTTCTCGACATTGATATACTTTTTTTATACTTTAAATATAAAAGTAATAAAACCCTAAGATATGCACGTACTAGTTGGTATGTACCAACAGACACACCCCCAACTCTCTGTAGATAGGGTTGACCCCGGGAAATATCTCGATTTTAAAGGAGAGAAGCATGTTACAAGGACGGAGCGACAACAAGCTATTATAGTATAATATATATTCGCATAATTGTTCTAATAATATGTATGGTAGCAGGGTATTTTGCCTGTGTTCAGATGACTTCCGGCTTGATCCAGTTTCTATTCAAGGAAAAAAAACTACTATATTTAACCACGTATAGGTATATTACGATGAGGTTATATAACTTCTATAAGTAAGGAAGTGATAAGATGGTCCTGCCTGATGTTGCCCGTTTCGCCTGTCCATCACAGTGGCACTGTTCCGTCTTGTTGGCACTACATGGGTTACGCTCCTTCTTCTCTTCTCTGATCTGATTCTTTGGTATGTCTCTTTCATCAGGTATGAATCTGAAGCTAGACGTACGAATTGAGGACTTCGGATAGCGACTCGTTTTGAAATAGGTACCTACATCTGTTTAAACAAGTAACATAATCTAGATTTCCAATTGATGGGTGCCATCTTTTAACATCATGTTATTTACATTGTGAGACGATTTTAAAATATTGTTTTGTAGTTAATTAACAAAGCATAATTGACATACAATAATTGTATCGGTAATAACGATAACATTGTTATTAAAGATTATAGACAACGAAACTAATGTTATCTAGTACCTACTAGTATCTAGTAGTGTGATAACCTGATAAGTAATGATAAACAAAACTATTAACATCGAGATTATAACGAAACAGCCATTATTTCTATAGGTACTTACCATTACGTCTATCGTCTATGTCGACATCTATGAAGTGCGAAGCAGAGTCTGATGATACAACGTTGGCCAATTGCCATTTATGTTTCCCCACATAGTACAGAAGGAAAGTATATTACCATCTATCGGCACAATTCCACACTTAATACATATCAGTTTATCTATTAATTATACATATTAAGCTCCTGAATTCAAAAATATAAGACTTTCTTACAAACTTTCAGCACAAATTTGATCCCCTTGTTGTATATGTATATAATAATATTATTATGAATACTAATCAAACTATATCTTTCGATACACACGTGACAATTACGCCACTTGAGCAACCAAGCATTCTAAATCGTAAGTCAGGTAAACATGTATTTACACGACAATGATATCAAAAATCGTTACATTAAAGCTGGTAAAATATCAACGAGGTACTTCAGTCTTCAGTTTAACTAGTTTAGCATTAAAGAAAGTAATTTCAAGTATGACGTTTTAATTGGTACAAGTTTCTTCTTACTATTCTTATCCCATGCTAAATAGTGTTGAAACGATTTGTGATCTATGTCAGAGGAGGGCTTAGCTAATGTCAGCCAGCCACCTACGCGCACAGTGTTTAGGCGTGAGGGGCACTGCAGCAAGTGAAAATTACTGAACGTGACTAAAACTAAGGCCTCGAAATGATGAGCGTAGTGCCGTGACAAGCAGAACAAGGATGGTGACACTGCAACTGTGATGGATAGGCGTGATGCTTACCATCAGGCGGGCACTAGTCCGTCTCATCACTACAACATAAATAAAAAATCATAAAAGTATTTGTATGCACACACTAATACTAACCAATCAAAGCAAAGCATCGTTAAACTAACATGACCATTATATGGGAATTCTTCAAAAGAACGTGAGCGTGAAGTAGATTTAATTGATTTGAGGATGCGTATTATTTCCTTCATTATGGGAGGATTTGCTATAATCCCCACGCTTGGCAGGCGTCTTGGGGATTGCAGTTGAGATATCAGTTTTTCAGAAGGCGCTGCTGCCTGCCTTCCGGTATTTTGCCTCTTACGACACCCACAAATAGCAATCATGGGGGGGTGACATTCTAGCCCGGCATCCCATGGGGCTCAGGAAAGATTACTGAATATGTATTCCTTATAATATAATATAACACAACTAGTTGTGTTATATAAGGAACTCCTGGTTTCAGCTTGAGCGAAAATGCTTTCGTATGTCTATCTGACGGATGTCCCAGCTGTTCTCTTCTACAGGTCGCCATTCTCATCCGATTCTCGTCAAATTATGTAAGGAGGTTCAATAATTATATCGCAATTTTTGGGCGATTCGGTTTTTGGAAATACTCGTATTTTGAAACGGCGGAGATATCTTAATTTTAAAATAATACTTCATATTTCTTTCGCTAGGTCTTCAGCTCCCAGAGCAACTAGAACTTTCATTTTATATACTTCTTACATACAGCCAATAAGTACCCGCTAATTGCTTCTCGCTCCGCTTGTGAACAAGGTGCAGCCTTCGTGACCCAGCTCGCGAGCGTTAGCACAGATAGGTCGAGAAACGCATCGACCTTTTCTATCACCAACTACTGCAATACTACATAAACCTATACAATATAGAGCTACTATATCATAGAATAAATCTTCTTACGCCTACTATACAGTTCGTACATTTATATAGTACATAGGTGGGTTTGAGCCTATATTTGAATTTTTCTTCAATTGCAAATCACAAACCGGTAAAAGAAACTACGTATGATGTTATCTTGTATTACACCTTTTACTTATAATATGATAAAGCTGATGTTGAGATTAATTCAAGCGGAGACGATCAGAGTAGACTTAGGGCCTGTTTCAGAATGTTCGAGTAAGTTCCGGTTATACTACCCAGACCATATTTTATAAATAAAACACTTGCTTTGCGTTTCACAGTCATCGATTTAGCCTATCCATTGGTTAAAGCTTGAAACGCGCTGCATGTTAACTGTCATTTTTATCATTCAGTTATTTTATGTTCTGGGTAGTTTAACCGGAACTTAATCGAACATTCCGAAACAGGCCCTTACTGTAACAGACTCAACTCGAGTGCTGACTTTGATGTTACTCTCGTAAATCGAAGTGTACTCTCGGTTGACACGACATAAGGAACATCAGTCAGCATCCGAGTAGACTATGTCGGAGTAGGCTCTGATCGTCTCAACGCGACTTGAGCTACGTTCATTATACATATTAGATGTACATACATCTTTCCTTTCTCTTCAGTAATGAGTAATAAGGAATATGTAATAAGGATTTACGTTAACTGTGAATTAACATGGATTTCTGTAGCAACCTGAACCAGCGAGCGATTTTGCTTCTCATAAACTCCCGTAAGTCCTGAACAGAGCAAACGTTTTTCTACACCTGTTCAGCGCTGCGTCCTATACAAAACTGAAGTGTCCATATGTTGAATATTGTTTCCATATCTTGAAAGGATCCCAAGTACCTCATGTCATGGATGCCCTCGATAGGCAACACCTAGAGCGTACTATGGCTGCTACTCTAAGGCTTTTCTATCGTTTGTTTCATGATGAATGTCCTGAAAAATTCTTTACTCTCATTCTTACCTCGTTCCGGCCTGGGATAGAATGTCATTCGTGTACTGTTCAGAATCTCATACCACAAACAAAAAGTTTGGCAAGTCCTACCTTTGTACCTAGCCATCATAGCAAATACATGTGCGATCGAAATTGTTTTTTGAACAGTTATTTTTCTTATACCCCCGGTATGCCTTAATTAACAAAACAATAAAAACTATATACGACACTACACTACTACTTACTTTACGTTACTACAACGAAAGCATTTAGGCATACTACAGGCCCTTTTATGCCCATAGGTAGTCTAAATGCTCCCTACCAGTTGGCAGCGTTCCCAGCATGATGGCAACATTGCCCCGTTGGATTGCAATAATTATTCGTTGACCAAGTGCCAGCATTTCGATCATGCGACGTATAGACGAAGCGGTCTGATAAATTTTGTAAAATAAGATGAGCTCACGGCCCCACGACCCGATATCTCTACACCATGTAACCAATATCGAGATTAGCATAGGTACTTGCGCAGCTTGAGCCGCTCCGGTAAAAGAAGGGAGAAGGGCATTTTGCGAATGCCCGCCTGGCTAGCGACCACCCTCAAGTAGAAAATCTGTCGCCAAGCACCTTACGGCGTGTTCCGGCAGCAGTCCTTGAGAGGCAGTGAAATTACAGGCACATGAGACTTAAAAACCATGTCTCAAAGTGACGGCCGCAGTGCACTTCGTGACTTGTGTTGAAATGCATCTGTTGTAGGCAGATATTAATCCGCTTAACATCAATCAGGTGGGCCTCGAGCTTGTTCCGTCACAAATGAATAAAAAAAACCCCACGCTTGACAGGCGGCTTGGGGATCGCAGTGTACCTCAGAATGCGCTGCTGCCCACCTTCCAGTATTTTTCCCTTAGTCGCCTCATACGACACCCACGGGATGATATGGGGAGGTGCAATACTAACCTGGCACCCCACGGGAGTTCTTCACGTTAATCTGCCTACTGGAAATAATAATAAAATAGTCATTATCATTCAGCTGCGTTGCGTCACAGGCTCATAAAACAATATAATATATTACTTGTCATAAAGTAATTATCATTTACATTTTACGAGTGTTCTTTGGCCCTATGCTTGGTCCTCTTTGTGACGTGTGTACACTTAACGTTACGTCGACCGACCTCTCGGTGCAAGAGGTTATCAGTTCTTATCACCTACCCCCAGTAGCTAGCACGCGAGTGGACCCGTGTGTTTGCAGTTCATTTGTGGTCATTAATAATTATTTATGTAATAAACTAATAACTGTTGTCAGCAGAGATAGCCCTGTGCTCTTTACCTTCTTTTTAGGGTTCCGTACCCAAAGGGTAAAAACGGGACCCTATTACTGAGACTTCGCTGTCCGTCTGTCTGTCACCAGGCTGTATCTCAAGAACGGTGATAGCTAGACAGTTGAAATTTTCACAGATGATGTATTTATATTGCCGCTATAGCAAAAAATACTAAAACTAAAATAAAATAAATATTCAAGGGGGGATCCCATGCAACAAACTTGATTTTTCAGAATATTTAGTTTTATGTCCTCTTTAAATATAATTAATTAAAATAAAATATGTAATTAAGGGGGCTCCCATACAACAAAAGAGGATTTCGCTGTTTATTTGCTAAAAATAATAATTATTAAATTGCTAAAAGAAATATAATGGTACGGAACCCTTCGTGTGCGAGTCCCACTCGCACTTGGCCGGTTTTTATTTTCTTTTATTTTGTGTATGTACACGTTATGTCGTTGGTTAGTTTATGTAAGAAACACTCCACAGTAAGTTTTTTTTTATATATCCGATAGACTAGCCTTTGACCACTATCTCACCTAATGGTAAGTGATGAATGTCGAAGATGTAGTTCAGTCTAAACTAGAATTACTGGTTCGTAAAGACAGCAGTCGGAACACAACGTAAAGTGTTTGGCGACAGATTTTCTACTTAACTGATTAGGTATTAGTGATTACTTTCATAATAAAACATTTATTTTTAACGATTGATAGTAAGACATGCCTTGATTTTTATTAAATATGGAATAATATTTTAAACAGACAATACAAAATAAAATTAAAATACAACCATAGAATTATCTTTCTCTAAGTAGCTACATAATAACCCATACTATTTCCCAGTGAAAGAAAAATCGTTGTAATTGTTACATACAAATTGTATGTAGGTACCATACACAGTAATAATATCTAAAATAGTGTATGTTGGTACCTATATATTTATAAGTCTAAGGCCTACTTTCGACAATGAGGAAACGCGAGTAAAAAATAAAAGAAGAGAAAATTTTCATACAAAAACCAAATTCACTCGACTTTAACTCTCAAGTTTACGTTAGCGCAACAAGCACTTAGTTACTTTTTTTTTTAATGTTGTGACGGATCAAGCACGAGGCCCACCTGATGTTAAACGGACTAACAGATGCATTTCGTCACAAGTCACGAATTGCACTGCGCCCGTCACCTTGAGACATAGTTGTTAAGTCTCATGTGCCTGTAATTTCACTGGCTCTCAAGGACTACTTTTGTCTTAACAACCTATGTAAAGTTTTTCGTCAACCAATATTATTATTATTTTTCTTAATTAAAGTTTTACTTTTCTCGGCTTTAAGCCGGTTTTAACTGTAATTACAGGCCTTGGCCAAGTAAATTACAGCGTGTAATTTGTAGAAGTTAAGGTGGGTGTGAAATTATTTCATTTTCCTCCAACTGCATAAACTTTCTTACTAACCGGCAATTAGTGTTAAGAATCGCAGCTTTTTGTAATTTTATTATTAAATTATCTTTTACGTCTATGAGTTTTAGGCTTTGGTGAATATGATTTGGTACTACTACGGTGGTAGAAATCACAATAGGGACTATATAAACTTTTTCCTGTTTCCAGATTCTTAATAATTCTTCTTTTAGTTCAGCATATTTAGTAATTTTCTCTGATATTATGGTCTTCTGTAAGTTACTCGTATGTGATAAAATTACAAATATACGATTGAAAAAAATTTAAGTCATGTGCGGGTTGCGATGGTTAAAGAACGATAGGAAAGATTTAAGTTATGGTGTCATGTCATGTTAGCTCAATTGGTTAAAGCATTCCCCGGCTTAAGGGGTGGATGAACGAGGTTTCGAATCCCGCCATTACTTAAAAAAAATTCTATCGTATATTTGTAATTTTATAATGTAATCAGCATAGCAGGCGTTATTGCAAACATAACAATATACTCGTATGTGTATTAGGTACAGCGATGTCTATTAAATATGTGGTCTTAGTAGTTTTATTTTGTAGAGTGATGTCCGGTCTATTGTGGTGAATGGTTCTATCTGTGAGTATGGCACGGTCGTAGTAGAGTATTATTATTATAGCTTATTTATTCTTAAGTAGGTACTACTACAAAATACTTACTAACAGAGTTTCAGACGCCACCAGTTGATAATTTGAATTTCCGCGCTATAAAGCAGCACATTCGCATTACGGCGGCATGAGGCACGGGGGCACGGGTAGCGTGAACGCGCCAAACTTTTAATTAATCCGTTTACAAGCCTTAACTTGGCGTGGCCCGAACGTTTCGTGTTTTTCATCCGTTTCATTGTTTCCTACTTCTGAGGATTTTTGTAGAGATAGGTGTTGAACGTAAAGCTTTAAGTAAGACTCGGAAATTTAAAATACATTTAGAAGTAGGTATAAGAATTACAAAATTATTTGAGTTGTTTTAAAGTTCAGTATTATATGAGACTTTCTGAGAAGGCTCTGCCGCCCACCGCCAAGTATTTTTCCCTTAGTCAACTTTTGTAACACCCACGGCAAAATATGAGGGAAAATTCAAGCACACAAGTATTAAATAAGTGTTATAATAATATGTACCGATTCATTACCTACATTTGTTTCTACTTCATGTGATTATTAATATACTTTATTATAGGTTATTTATTCATACTTTGCCGAACCCGGATTGGTAGGATGATATTTTAACTAAATAAAGCGTAAACATAATTATTTTACTATACCTACTATAAATTAATTGTCGCAAGTAACTGTCAGTAATGTATAGAAAATAATTATTTCAGCTGACGATTTGGAAGCTCTCCTGGATGAGGTGGTCCGTGCCAGCAACCGCGGCGTGTCAGCGTCCGCGAACGTCAGCGCGGGACCCAACTGGAGCTTCGGACAGTCAATGTTCTTTTCCACCACTGTCGTCACTACCATTGGTAAGAATACAACCCTATAGGTTTTATTTACTAAATATTCCGGCTAGCACTCACGGTGCTTGGTCGTAATCTATCCTATCCTATAGGTTTTATATCAAGGAAAAAAGTATTATTTATACGATTTCACATTATGAAGTACTGATGGCCGAGCGGTTACAGCTACGTAGATGGTGCAGGTGCATCCCCAACGCCGCCGGCTTGAATATGAATATTTGGTCCCATACACAGAATAAAAAGGACCAGAAGGGCCACTCCGCAAAGCCATTCCAATAAATAAGTGACTAGCTACGAAGCAATAAATGTCACTTTAGCTCGCAAAGCACGGAGTACTGATGTCTTATGATATGAACAAGTTCTTGTGGTCAATGACTTACCTCCTACCATTTTATTCTGTGCTCCTACTTTTAACTTTTTATTTCGCCGTAGAATTTCAGAGAGATATTCTGTCACCTATTGTTCACTAAGGAATGTCTTTGTTAGTAGTGTAGTGTCTTTAGTGTCGCCACTCTTTCGCTACCTCATTGCTCTCATTAATGTAAAAAAAATCTTGTCATATTGTTTGTTGTGGTCATCCTTAATTTACCGATTTCCAATGAACAATTTTAGAGCTCCTAAAACACGTATCTGACAGCTAGCGGAGCACATAGCCACCGCCGCTGGTATATACAGAGTCGTTTTGACCGCATGCTAGATAAACGCCACGCTCCGATGCCATAACCCGCGATATCCTTGGGAGTATCATTTACTTTGAATAGGTACATCTATCAACGCTTGAACAGAGACGGAAAGTTGCCTTCTGGTCTCTTCGTAACAATACTTTCTTAATTTTCCAGGATACGGCCACGTGACTCCTCTCTCTAAACCAGGGAAGATGTTCTGCATCATGTACGCCCTGCTTGGCATACCGCTGACTCTGGTGCTGCTGTCTGCGATTGTAGAGCGTCTTCTGGAACCAACCACGGCGATGCTCCGAGGACTGAACGCGAGCTTGGGCCATCTCTATCGGCCTTTCACTATACGCCTGATCCATTTGATGATGATGGGTGAGACTATTGTTCCTCATATTATATATAAAAGCATACTTGTCAGCAAATAGCTCCTTTACTGTCTAAACCGGTCAGCCACTGGTTTTTTTTATGCCTGTTAGGTTAGTCTTTGACCACTATCTCACCTGATGGTAAGTGATGATGTGGTCGAAGATGTTGTTCAGGCTAACCTAGAATTATATCTTAACTATAATATGAGTTAAGATGAGTGGTCCGAAGATGCCCATCATGGGCAACTTCTTGTTCTTTGATCCGTCAAATTAAAACATGTAGGTAATATCTTTGTAAATAAGTATCATTGAGCTTAAAAATAACTAAAGCTTCTACGTTTGTCACTTTCTCTGTCCTCCTATTTTTATCACAACAGTTTGTTATTCAAAATAAATCCCAAAATTCTATATTACGATACATGTGACTTAAGTAGTCCATTATTTCACGGCAAGGCAAGGCAATGCTAAACACCTTGCATCAATAGACTAGACGTCGCTAAGTCACGAGTATCGTATACTATTTTACAGCCACCATCCTTGAGCCACGTGTGACTTAAAGATATTCCATTATTGTACAGCGTGAAGTTAGAATGAACGTAGCGAAGGTGTTTAGCACCCGCCATACATAAATATACCTACTACTTAAGACACGCAGAAGTGTGCGGGTTTAGGTCACACAGTGCTATGTACATAAATATTGGCGGTGTTGGAACATCTACAGACACTTTTAATAAAAATTCTATTAAGTATAGTAAGCTAATTAAGTGTTATTTTTGGTTCCAGTGGCAATTTTAGTGATAATTTTCATCCTGGCGCCCGCGGCTGCTTTCGCGTACGTGGAGCCGGAGTGGGACTACCTGGACTCCGTGTACTACTGCTTCATCTCGCTCACCACCATCGGCCTCGGGGACTACATCCCCGGGGATGCACCGGGGCAGCCTTACAGACCCCTTTACAAAATTTTAACTACAGGTGAGTTGACCAATATTCACCGAAATAAGCACCCTTCAGATTACTTCTAGAAGGTGGGTCCCTATGAAAGCTAAAGTTTTGATAGCTATTTTCATTTAAATAGACGAGCCATAACTATGAAAGACATTACATTTTATTCCAGGGCAACGAAAATAATTTTAGAACAGTTGCGTATCTGTATTATTGGATTAAATTAATTCTTACTGGAGTCTTTAAAGCAAGTAGTATAACTTGCAATGCACATTACGTTGGAAGGATATTATTAGGTAGGTATAGAATAACTGAAAGTACCTTTTTAGGCGTAGGTGTATATATATCTTTTCATAGGTTTATCAACGGGGCTAATCCCTTTAAACATTACGGTACCTAAGTATATAAAAATAAATAAATAAACTCTTTTCAGTTTACTTGGTAATCGGCCTTTCAATCGTGATGCTGCTCCTGACGGTTTTCTACGATATCCCGCAACTTAACTTGAGCACTGTCTTCTCATCCATGAAGCTTGACGAAGACCCTGAGAAGATGAGGCTGAGTGGAGCCATGGGGCCAGGGTACGGGATCGGGGGGCTCGTGATGCGGGATGATTACAATCATCATGATCAACGTCGCTCCGTGGTACACATCCGGCCGCATCTCGATGATAGCCCCAGTCCTGAGGACACCACTCCGGTCCATGCTCGTGATATGCGCGTCCACTAAACTGACACAAAATTGGGGCTTGAATATGATTCCGGATTTTCCGGATACGGATCCTTAAAAATTTAACACTTGACCAGAAATGACTAAAGTAAATGCAATAGAACAACATTGCGATCGGCAAGAATATTGCCACTGCCCATAAACAGGGCGTTCAATCCATTTACCCCTTATCCGAAACATGATAAGGTGTTTTATATCGTCTAATACGGTCATGGATAATTATTTGTAAATCCGGATCTTCTTCAGATGGCATTTTATTTTTTGTTCAGAAACAGAGGGTGCTAAATTTCATTGCGTTGACAGAATGGATTAAGCATTTGTTGATCTGAATTTTTTTTAACTATATACCATTTATTTGCTTATTACGAAAATATATTTGTGTAATTTTCGAAATAGGTTGCGGTGGTTTATATTGATATAGTCTATTAAGTCACATAATGTACTAAAAGATTGAGACTATCAGAAGAAATCGTTTGGGCATTCTTTTTTGTCAAGTTTATTTTAGAATCCCGTTTGTCGGCCGTCCCAACCGCTTAAAATTAACATTTTTAAAATTTACAAAACTATGAAAGTTTGATAATTGCTGGCAGCGGTTCACTCTTTGGTGAACGAAGTTTGAAATAAGACTGAAGAAGTTTTGCAAATTTTCACACTTTTCTAATTCTTTTTTTATAAATTTGATGAAATCCGTAACTTTTAATCGAGGCGGACAAAAACATTGTAATATCGGACAGACTGACTATCGAAAAGTCTTAACTACACCTTAGGTATACGTTGTACACTGCTGTATTGGTAAGCCTTTTTCACAACGGCTGTCAAATATTATATAAATAAATTTACTTAAGTTTACCGTATAACAATCCATATCAGTATCTCATATTGATAAAGACTCTCCACTTTAAAACATAAATAAATTACTATATAAATTTTTAGTTACCCTGCAAATGGAAACTTAGGTTATATCGTAATAGTAGAAAATAAAATATTATTGTATACAAATATATTATCAATATAGTAGAAGATATTCAACATAACGTACGTATCAATTAAGTGTGATAGCTGACCAATTCTTAGTCTTGAGTATATATTTATATAAATTGTTAATCGATATCAAAATGTTCTATAAAATATAAATGCACCTGTTAACTTTATAATCTGTAAAACAGTGGATTTAGAGATGTTTTGTACTTATCACATTTCATACTTTCATTTACGAAATTGTATATTTGCTGCAAGTCCTTTGTACGTCGCGTCGCTTTATTGTATTATAATATAACGCAAAGAGTAATGTATGTTTTACAGTCGTATAAATATATAATGTTGTGTCATAAATATTCCCTTCATATTCTGACATTATTTTTTAATGAATTAAATCATAAACACTGATAATTGGCACTTGTTTGATTTAAATCAAAATGCAAACTATGACAATATGAAATATTCTTATGCATAAATATAAATCTATTAAAATCTATCGAAATTATTTTAATACACAAATTAGTAAATATTTACACTATATCGAGAAATTAAATATATATATGTGAAATGAGTAACTTATTTATACATAATTATAGATATACCTAAGTTTTATTTCTAAAACACCTCTTGAATTGTATTGATTAGAAACTTATAAATTCACATATTATTTGTATGTATCTAAAAATAAATTCTGATGACGTAGTTTATAATATTCATGCATACTGAATGTAATTTATAAATATCTATCAGAATATATCAGTGGTTTAGAAAAGTGTATGAATATATAGATCTAGTGTTTTAATTATATAGTGTTATGGAGCATTTTAGCTTAAAGTAATAACAATATATAATAAATGTCATAGAGAATAGACCTTAGAAGGTACATAGATATTATACGGATCGCCTTGAGACAAATGTTTGTAGAAAAACCTATACTTATCCAAAGAAAATTGTATTTGAAATAAATCAGCTTAAAATTACAACAATACAATATAGTTTTATTTACGAAGTAGTGTCAAGTTCTAAAAACTTAATTGATTAACCCCTTAAATAGTTTTGTTGTTGGTATTCGTTTATGCATGTATGTAATATCTTTCCAATATTTAATAATTTTAGTGTTAATTAGTATGTTAGCTCATGGTACAGTCACGATGGAAATATCGAACAAATCTTAACACTAAATAATGGTATTCATTGACTAAATCATTATATAAAACAATAATCTGTCCCATTGTTAATTAAAATTAGCAACTATTCCTGTATAACTACAGAGTACTTACCTACAGTACTATATTTTTATGGTATTTTGATAGTATTTAGCAATTAGAAATGTAATAATCTAAACTATAATAATGTTCCGTTCAGACGACGCCACAAGCTCCGTGGCGTGAGCGCGATTCGGGCGCGGCGCATAGCATTGCGGTCGAGCGGCGAGCCGCGCCCGAACCGCATTCTCGTGAGAATGGAGCCGCGGCGGATACGGCGTGTACGAGGTGCAGCGTCCATGCTTGAGTCGTAGGGGAAAAAATATTAACAGTTGGGCAGCAGCGCCTTCTTAAGAATCTTACAATACCATTCCCAAGGCGCTTGCCAAGCGTGTGGATTATTATAACACCCATTGTGTACCTATGCCTATTTAGCAACATGAACTGGACTTTTCTTTTAACGATCCTTAAAATGATGGCCATCTAATAGGTGGACTGACGTCATCGTAAAAGTTAAATACGTATGTGAATTCAGTAATCCCTTATTGCACGATGTGCAATTAGTACCTACCCCAGAACGTAACTAGAGTTTAGCGTGTGCATTAATGGACTACATAAATTACGAAGAGGCGTGACTTAAGTACGGGTTTAGGTCACACAGTCCCAAACAGGTCCTGTTCCTAATATAGGCAGCCGTTTTTTATTTGCGACATATTGGATACTGGTATGAAAAAAAAAACATCTTTGATGCAGTGGCGGAATTACTAGCATGCTGTAGGCCTTAGGTGACAGATTTTCAGGACTAACCAACATTTATTTTTGTCTTACAGAAATTACATATATTCATACTCTTGCATGGCTACCCTGAGGTATACCACTCTTACATGGTGATAGCGCATTTTGCGAATGGCCGCCTGGCTAGCTACCACTTTCAAGTAGAAAATCTGTCGCCAAGCACCTTCGTGTATTCGGACAGATGTTCTTGAAAGCCATTCTAGATTAGCCTGAACAACACTTCACTTACCATCAGTGAGATAGTGGTCAAAAGCTAGAGCTATAAATAAAATAAGTAAATTATGTTATTGTCCGGAACAGAGAAGCTTTTCTCGCATAACCGGTGATAACAATAAGTAATTTGGGGTCCTTTCATCAGTACCTTTAACAGCTTATTTTGATGTTTATTTTGTATAATTTTACCGTACAATCTAATTTTTTTTTCTATATAAGGCGGGCTGAACCGCCGGCCGCTCATTCTCGATCGTGCGCTCGTAGAGTCAAGACCTCCTGAGGATGCTTCGTGTAGAAGAGAAACGCGTCGAAAATTATTCCGGTTTGGCTGCATGGCGTTTGTCACGTCACGTCAGCTTAACAGGAAAATTAGGCGGAATTGTCACTAGATATATTTTTGTATTTTTTAAGTGTTTTATTAATATTAATTCGATGTTTTCATAAAATATTTTAAAAATATTTGTTATTATTAGATATAATCTCTATCTGTCTGTTTTACAAGTTATTTTACTCAGATATTCCTTTAGTGGGTACTAGGTAGGTACTCAAAAAAATACAAGATAGGTATACATTAATACCGAATAAAAATCAATTTTTAATAAATTTAACATTCAATTAAAACCCCTCGACATTGACCCTGATGACTATCTGGCTATACAGGGTTATTGGTAAAATGCTAACAACCTCTTAGGGCTGACTTATGCTAGTCCTAACAAACATTGCGAGATGTTTTTTTTTTGTGTTTGTTTATGTGTATTTTACGGAATAAGCACGAGGCTCTTGTGCTTGTAATGTAATATATCATATTTTTTTATTACTAAGCTCGATGTAAATATTGAAAACTATTCAAAGGGAGCGCGCGGGCGCTCTTGGTCTTCGTGCTTTTTCCGTAAAATACACATAAACAAACACAAAAATAATTTAAAAAAAAAAATTCTACTCAAAATGTTTCTTAGGACTAATATTACTTGCTCAGTGCTTAGGACTAGCAGAAGTCAACCCTAAGAGGTTGTTAGCATTTTACCAATAACCCTGTTTATAATTCTCATTGATACCATTCCAATGACCACAATAACTATACCTCTGCTGTAAATTTGTAAGGAGATAGGTATTCTGTAGATTCCAAGTGATGCTGCAGTATTTTATTTTTAGTTTAAATATTTTTGATCGCTCTGGCATCGTTATTGATCTATCTGTCCACATTTTTTTCAGACTTTAATCATTCTTATATAGCTCTAAGAAAATTGAGACGAATATAAAAATGTGCTTGATTAGACACATCTTTTATATGAAAAATATGCGGATGTCATCAAATATTAGTATGTATTTACAAAGTCCACAGCGATCAACGAAATAATAGGTACAAGTTTGAAGAAATAACCCTTTGAAGTCGCGAGGTTTTATGCCCACAGACCCCTAATTTAATTCCTAGCATTTTGCACAATGAACTGTTACCGCAAAGAAGAAGGTGGGACATTGACCGTCAGATAGCACTTTATTTCCTGTGAATGTCTACAGCTAATCCATAAGTAGGAGTATGAGCAAGATTATTTCCTTGTCTTCACATTGGTATTTATCGTACGCTTTGTACGATAATTTTGCCGTCAAAACAAAAATTTTGACGTCATAATGCAATTTTTTTACTTTTAAAGTTGGCAGCACGCGGACCCTTCCATTCTACGTATTCCAGATTTTCAAATGATAGTTCGATGGCTAAACCAAATTAGTATGTAAAAAAAATTATCTAACTCTGTAATCTTTGCTTTGACCTAGGGTGCGTACCATTGGAGTTAAATTCGCCAAAAAGATAATAAGAATAAGAAAAATTTATTTGCAAGATTACATTACACAGTAGTACAAATATTCGTGGAATGGTCTTATAGAGTACATCAGTCATTGTAATCAGTCTGCATGCAGACGTGCAAATATTTATACATGTTTGTCACAATAAACTACAAACTCCTTAATGTCATAAAATCAATTATGCAAGAGCCAGTCACTTATGCATTTCTTAAATTGTCCTTCTAATAATAAAAACTCTCTTGGAAGCTTGTTATACAAATATATACACATATTATACGCGTTTCTTTTATAAATATCTTTACTACAGCGAGGTTGATACATCAGGTTTACAAACTTTTCTCTTTTCTATCTAGTCATTACTTCACTGCACTTCTTAAAATACTCCGGATGGAATTTGACAAAAACACAAACATCTCTAATGTACATACTGGGCAGAGGAAGGATATTGCACTTCTTAAATAAAGGTCCACAACTGTCTAAGAACCAAGCTCCATTAATTACACGTACGCAGCGCTTTTGAATTATGAAAACTCTTTCCATATCTACTGAGTTTCCCCACAGCATTAGACCATAGCTTATTTAATAACGATCACACTCCTAAAAAGTTATTCCACTTGGGTCTTGGCATTACTTTCGCCATAAACGCTATGAAGCTACTGGAACAGTTTGAATTAAGAATTGAATTAATTTAAATTAAGAATTAAGTTACCTACATCTAATGTGTTTGCTTGGTATTCTTAGCGTTCTTATCCTAAATGGAACAGGGGAGAACAGGCACAAACGACCATGGAAGTATTAACAACTACGTACAACAGGAATGAGCTGTTGTCGCAAAATTGAAGCCGAACGAGAGATCAGTAACTGTACCTCTTATCCCTCTCTGGCGATGGGGACTATATTGAAATATGATTTAAGGACAATAAATATAAAAAATATTTATGATCTGACGTCAGCAGATCATTGGTTTAGATGGATTTTAATCGAAGATGCTAATGATAAACTTGCCCTTTGCGGCAACCATTCCTGTTTTTGCTTGCTTTTTACACTAGCGTCATTTAGGTAGGTACCTACTTACCTACTGGTTCTCTAATTACATTATACTATGCATTCGTGCGTAGCAAATTAGAATACAGCTCACCAGTTTGGGATCCACACGAAGAGAAATATATAATAAGGCTAGAACGTGTTCAAAGAAAATTTGCCCGTTATCTTTAGAAAACATTGTATGGATATTATCCAAACTTATATCCGTCGTTATTCGTTGCTGGTATGGTTGGCATCAATACGCTTGAAATGAGACGTAAGTGCGCATTGTTGATACATTACTACTTACTACTCAATAGCAGGATTGACAACCCGGAAGCATTAGCTCGTTGCTCGTTGTACGCGCCGACGCGTGCGACCTCTGGTCGCTGCGCTCATCACTCGTACGTGCACTTCCCAATATGCTCCTACATGCCAAGCTATCATCTGTTAAACGCCTTAATTGCTCAGAACTTAGATATAGATGTATTTTTTACATCCTTGTGTAATTTTGTAAGCTCATGTATTGAATTTTTTAGTAATAAAGGGTTTTCCAATAAGGACTTGACAACTTTTTTTCAAAATATAATGCAAACCATTTGAGATATTTCAAAAACTTTAGTATCAGGTTGAAGTACAATCAAAACATTTATGAATGGAACTCGACTTCGTTCATATGGCCACCGCGGGCACGTTTGCAGCGGTCGATTCGTTGGACCCAATTTTCGATTGCTCGGCCACACATTTCGGCCGAAACGGCTGCTATTTCGCGTTCAATGTTGGCTCTGAGCTCTTCCAACGTCGTCGGCTTGTTGGCATTGACCAATGGCCTGACGTAGTCCCAAAGAAAAAAGTCTAGAGGCGTTAAATCGCACGAACGAGGCGGCCAATCGACTGGTCCATTTCTTGAGATAACGCGCTCACCAAACTTACTCTTCAATAAATCGATTGTAACTTGTGGTGTGTGGCTTGTGGCACCGTCCTCTTGAAACCATATGTTGTTCAAGCCCATATCTTACAATTCTGGCCAAAAATAATCCGTAATCATGGTGCGATAACGATTACCATTCACAGTAACGTGATTATCGTCGACGAAAAAATATGGCCCTATGACTCCGCCGGCATGCAAACCGCACCAAACAGTTATTTTGGGGAAGAAGTGGTGATTCACGAAGCACATGTGGATTTTCACCCGACCAATAACGCATATTTTGCTTATTGACGAACCCATTGAGCCAAAAATGAGCTTCGTCACTGAAGATGATTTTGCGATGAAATTGATCATCTTGGCGCATCTTTTCCAGAGCCTAATCGGAGAATGTACGTCGCTTCAAATGGTCCATCTGCTTCAATTCTTGGGTCAACTTGGTCTTGTATGGGTGTATACCAAGATCCTTACGCAATATTCGCCATAAAGTGGTCTGTGCGATGCCCAACTCTTGAGAACGCCGTGGAATTGACGTTTCAACGGCAGCGATATTTTCGACACTTCGACCAACCCGTTGTCTTACTGGCACGGCAACATCACACAACGAATATGTAGACTCAAATTTTTGCACTAAACTTGTTACTGCCTGTCTACTAGGACGAGAATTACGACCGAAAATCAGAGTTAACGCTCTTAAAGTAGCGGTCACCGACTCCGAATTTCTGTAGTACATTTTTATAATTTGCAGACGTTGTACGTTCACGTATTTTACCGTGATGAAAATGTTAAGTTTATTGTATAAATCGACAGTGAAAGTTTGATGATTAGTGAAAGGGTGCGTTCAGAAATGTAATTCAAAGTTGTCAAGTCCCTATTGGAAAACCCCTTAATTAGATAATTTAAGTGTTATTAGTATTAGATATGTGTACAAACAACCAACTGGCTTGCGGTATGTTTTGGTTGCTAACTGTAAGCGCCGCAAGCAATTGAAATAAATAAATAAATAAAATTGTGGTAAGTATATTTAATTCATTAGGGAAGAAAAAAACAGTTAAGTTTACATTTAATTTTAATTCTAAATCAGACATTGCTAAATAAAACAGTCTTGTGAAGTTTCTGTCGCAAACCCAGCTTATTCCTTAAATTATAATATTTATCCACATTTCCCTAACATTAGGATCTTTAGGATACCTGAAATTTAAGCAAAGTTATTTTAATACAGAAAGAAATAAAAAATGCATAGGTATTTAAGTTACCTTGTTCTTGAACTAGGATTGGAAAGTCATGCATGGTCACCGTAATTCTTAACTATCAAATTATGTTTAAAACTATTACCTGTGAAAATATAAACATCAATCAGGATAATGCTCGCTTCCGCAAGCCTCTACGACACAAATTCTCCCCATTTTAACTAAAATTCTTCAAAAATCTCATGAAATCAAAAAACCCTCCGCCATTAACGTCCGAGTCAACGATTTCATGTGGGGTTGTCAGGTCAGGTGTCCGTATTTCATTAAAATAAAAGAAAAACTATACGCCAATCGCAAAAGTTTTACGTTAATAAGGCTTCACACGTAGCAACAAATAATCTTAGATTATTGATGGGTCTCCGCTCGCGCTCCGACTAGATACCGCGCTACCTGAAAACAATAGATCCGTAAATGCGGCAACTCAAGGCAATTAAATAAGATTTTAATTAGTTGAAGGCCTCATTTTTAACAGTTATTTTATTATTTACATCTCTTAACTAATATTTAAATAATATGATTAAAAATAATTATAATTATATGTAGGTAGTAGGCGTACATTGTTTGAAAGATAAAGGTTAATGAAAGGCGAAACTGGCTCGGGTACGCCGACTTCGGCGTAGTATTAGTTGCCGCATTTTACAAAGACACCGGCGGTATCTAGTCGGAGCGCGCGCGGAGACCCATCAATAATCTAAGCAAATAATATTGCTTTAACATATCGGTAATAAATTATTATTTATATTTAGAAACATTTTAGAAGCAAATGTTTTTACTCCATTACATTAGATCAATCGCGTATTTTTCTAGATACAACGAATGAATTGAAATCTCTAAGTAGATAAACTCTAAGTCACTGTTAGAACGGGACAAAGGGTTCAGTGGTTGCCCTCTCACTCGGCTTAATTTTTACTTTGCGTCCAACAAGACTCTTACTACCTTAACATAAGGTTATATTTTCTTTATTTTAGCTGCAAGATTCACAGATAGAGCTTATTCCTGTTGTACGTAGTACTTCCATGCAAACGACACAGTGATCACAACTATAGACGCAGAATGTGGCCAAAATTATCGAAAATAACGAAACTGGCGTCAAATGGAGTACGCCCTTACATACAACTAGGGGTATGTTCCATTAGTCGCTAAGAACGTTATTTTCGATAATTTTGATCACATTTGAGTGAGATTCGCTAAAAACGCTAAAAACGATCACACTCCCAAAAAGTTTTCAAAATGGGTCTTGGCGTTATTTTCGCCTTAAACGCTACATCTAATGTCAAAAGTGACAGAAGTGGCAAATTTTAGTGGCATTCTTAGCGTTCTTATCCAAAAATGGAACGGGGACGACAGTTACAAACGATCACGTGATCACAACCATAGACGCAGATTGTGATCAAAATTATCGAAAATAACGTTCTTAGCGACTAATGGAACATACCCTAAATGGTAAGCACCTTGGGGTATGTTCCATTTTTTCGCTATAAAATTTTTTCGCCAGATTCGCTATAAACGCTAAAAACGATCACACGCCCAAAAAGTTGTTCCACATGGATCTTGGCGTTATTTTCGCCATAAACGATACATCTAATGTCAAAAGTGACAGAAGTGGCAAATTTTAGTGGCATTCTTAGCGTTCTTATCCCAAATGGAACAGGGGAGAACAGTTACAAACGATCACAGTGGTCACAACCATAGACGCAGCATGTGATCAAAATTATCGAAAATAACGTTCTTAGCGACAAATGGAATATACCCATTATCGAAAATAACGTTCTTCGTCAAATGGAATATACCCTATATTACTTGCTCAGTGGTACTTAACCTAAAAGTTTGTTTTGTTGATCACGGCGATGAGCGGTGCGATCTGCCGATCGACACCGCAATATTGTACCTAATTCAGCTATTTAAACCCCGTTAAAACAAGATATTTTCCAACGATCATTATTTTCGTATATCACAGAATCGCTTAAATAGAGAAAAGTAATACTGCTAGTAAATATCTCACGTGCGTAAAGAAGAAAGAACAAAGATTACTAACCCTCTAAACAGAAATTGTCTGCGTGCTCACTGCTCTTGTGTTGTGCATTCCCTTTTTGTGCCATTTGTAAGCTATAACTTGTAAGTACAGTACAATGGATTCTCCCGTCTCAGCTTTTGCTATGTATAAATCGAATAAGAACTCTAACAAAGAAAAAAAGAATAGAAAAAAGAGAATTCGCGCAGCGTCTAAAAATATGAATGAGGTAACAGAAATCCAAGTCGCGCAACAAATAAAAAAGCAACAGAAAAAGGCTAAAGAATCTAAAAACATTATTAAGAGAAAGATCCACAAGAAAAAAAGATCGAAAAATATAAAAACTAAAAAAAATATCGTAGAAGTTAAGAAAAGTACTGAATTATTTGAAAGTGATGAAGCGCCTGTGTTGTTACCTGCTAACTATCCCTCTGACATAAGTGAACAAGGTTCTGATTGTGAACAGGACATTAACTTCACGCCAGTGGAGACAGACAGTGTTGAAGAAGGCCTTAAAGTATTCAAATGGATGGTCGCTCCATATAACCCTGAAGAATTCCTCAACAGGGTTTGGGAAAGGAAACCTCTGCACATTTCTCGAAAGAAACCTGCTTATTACAAAGAGATTATCTCAACACCTGTCATTGATGATATGCTTAGAAATGAGAGCATTCAGTTTACAAAAAATATTGATATCACATCGTATATAGATGGGAAAAGAGAGACCCATAACCCAGAAGGGCGTGCCCATCCACATTTGGTCTGGGATTACTATTTAAATGGTTGTAGTATCAGGCTCTTGAACCCACAAACTTATATTCCTAAGCTGCACCTGTTGAATGCTACATTACAAGAATTTTTCAAGTCATTTGTTGGAGCTAATGCTTACCTTACACCTCCAGATAGTCAGGGTTTTGCTCCCCATTATGATGATATTGAAGCATTCATTTTACAAGCAGAAGGCAAAAAGCATTGGCGTATTTATAAGCCACGTAGTGAAAATGAAACTTTACCAAGAGTATCATCAAAAAACTTTGATCAAGAGGAGATAGGTGAGCCAATAATGGAAGTAACACTTGAAGCAGGTGATATGCTCTATTTTCCACGAGGCTATATACATCAAGGAGTAACGATAGATGGAGAACACTCTCTACATGTTACAGTTAGCATGTACCAAAAGCATTCATGGGCAGATTTGTTTGAGAAATTGGTTCCAGCAGCATTACAAATGGCTATAGATGAGAATGTCGAATTGAGGCGTGGTCTGCCTTTTGATATATATGATAATTTTGGTCTTGTTCACTCTGATTCTAATACACCCCGTAGAAAAGAAATTGAAAATTTGGTACAGTCTCTGTTTGCTAAAATCAAAAAATATTTACCGATTGATGATGCTGTAGATCAGATGAACAAGAATTGCCAACGTGATGCGCTGCCTCCAGTGTTGAGTGATTTGGAAAAGGCTGTAACAGTATTTGGAGACTCTGATGTGATGATTGAGGATGGTAAGGTGATCAATAGAGTTGAAATAACACTAGATGATGGGATAAGACTATTACGAAAGAACATACTCCGAATGGTTTCTGAAGATAAGATCAGGTTGTATTATCATGTAGAAAACTCATTGGAATACCATGGCAATGAACTCCCGTTCCTTGAAATTGAACCGGAATTTGCTCCTGGGGTGGAAACATTAATAACTGCTTATCCACAGTATGTGACAGTAGAAAAGCTGGATTTACCAACAGATGCAGATAAAATTCAATTAGCTGATGCCTTATGGAGCCGAGGGTTAATAATGACTGAACAACCAATGGAAACTATTGAAGATTAAATTATTGTACCTGTAATTAAATATGTTGATTTTAATTTTGTCCATTGCTTTAATTCCAAAAGGCCTCACCATTTTTTTTCTGTTGACAATCTAGGTGTAAAGGTTTTCAAACATTTTCTATGGAAGCTGGTATATCTATCCACTGCCATTTTGTTTTTTGTTATTTCACATGATTAAAGTAGTATATTTGGGTAGGGGACACATAAACACACTGAAAATGTTAAGTAATATGGTACCCTAAAGTATCATGTTTCTGATATATTTGCAAGTAAAGAGATCACCATTGAACAATGAAAATCATTAACTTAGTGTGATGAATGAAATAATAGGTCCTATTGGTTTAACTTTTTATTACAAGACAGTACAAATATTGCATGGAAAAACTACTTTTATTAATTATGAGTTACTAAATCGCATAAAAGTAAGTATGTAACTAGAACTTTTTCACTGGTTATTTGACCTTGCCTGTTATTATGAGATAGGAAGGTAGTTATGACATAAATTCTTAGCATTTTGTTTTTTAATGGTTAGTAGAGCTGCTCATACAAACACAGTTTCATCACTTATACATAAAACAACACTTCTTTGTAAGGTGATGCGATTAAGGAACATAATAGTAGTTTTTTCATGCATTATTTGTACTAAAACCTATTTAATAGTTAAATAGACCTAGGAATTATTATTTGGATACAATGGAATGCATAAATACACATAATTAATGCATTTGGAATGAATTTTAAATGTTCTCATATCTTGATCTTTACCTCCAGATACATATATTGGATATGTGACACCTTATGGTACCATATTATGTAACATGTTTTATTTGTCTGTTTATTTGTCATGTTTGTTATAAGTGTCCTTCTCCTTCACCCAAATGACTACATTCATTTAGTGCGATATCTTAAAAAAAAACAAATTGGCAGCGGGTTGATATGCCACAAAGGTTCTATCCCCTTGAGTGATATCTGATACATACATTCACGCCTGTATTCTCGAAGGGGTAGGCAGAGGTGTGTAAACACCCACGTTTCGCCAATAGAGTTTTGGTCACATGTAATAGGGGGCGAGCCTTTTGCCATTCAGCAGGCACAGTTTCAGGGTTATACACAATGTTTTCTCTAGCACACTAGACGAAAACAAGAACATATTACGAATATTATGTTTACGCTAACAACATACAAGAAAGGAACACAAGAATATAATGTATAAAACCCTGGCAGGGCACTAAGATGGTATACAGCCCTGTTGAGCGTCTAATGCACACAACATTACTCAAATCCACGTGATAAGTAGGATGCTGCTCATTTGGCACACTTTCCCTTAGTCGCCTCTTACGACAGCCACGGAAAGAAATGGGTACGTGAAATTCTAACCCGGCACCCCGCGCCTACGGGTTCATATAAAGCGTATAATACAGCTTAATAATAAATCCGTTCAAGGTGAGGTTATTTTAAATTTCAATCAGTACCAAAATCAGCATCCTAAAAATACGTAATTTTCTCAAATGTCATTGGATGTCATTAGTTGAGATGTTGTTGATACCTACAGGTAACATCAAGATCAGCAGCTTTATACTGTATACATACAGTTTTAAGATGTTGACCTTTGAGTGGTTACCGGATGAGATCGTTCTTTAGACCTCGACGAAGATCGATTTGTTAACGGACCTATAGTTTGCACGAGAACAAACGAAAGCCACCGAGATAGCCCGGCGGATTAGCAGGCTGAAGTGACATTGGGCATGGCACATAGCACGTAGCACTGATGGTCGATGGGGCCAAAATGGGTTCTGGAATGGAGACCACAAACCAGTAAGCGCAGCGGGAAGACCACCCAAAAATTTACGACATTATTAAGGTAAGGACGCAGGGGGAGCCATATATCTAGCAGTGGAATTTATGCAGCTGAAATGATGATGGTTCACTAAGATGGTGATTCATTCCTAGACTAGATGAAACACTTGGTATTGAAAATATGACGAATATATATGTTTGTATGGAAAGCGCTCCGTGTACTCATAGAGAAATGATAAAGTTTAATGTATCTTTGGTGTACTGGACGTTAGGTTTTTAATATGTCAAAAAAAGAAATAAATAAGATGCACACCACTGAGAAATACACTATGCTACTATAAATTTATACACTTGTATTTTTAATTCGACTAAACAAATATATAAATCTGTCTGGTCTTGCAATAGGGTAATTTAAATCTGATAATTCTTGTGACGCTAATTCTCTTGTGTTAGGATTATCCACTGAGATTTATTTACATATTTGATATAATAAGAACGCTTACAATGCGATCAAATTTAAATAGATCATAAAAGTAAAGAATTAAATTAAATCAAAATGTAAAATAAGGGTAAATAATATTTTACCTACTTGAATATACCTTTTACCTAATTATGTCAAATACCTAGGTTTCAATTGTATTTAGTTGAAAATATCAGGCCACCTATCATAAAAATGATACGGCATAACTCTTAATCCGGAAAATTTTACTGTTAATGTGGAATAACTTATCAATTGTTGGCGGTTCAATTTTAAAGAGTGAAATATAAGGATGCCATTAAAATGATAACATCACTTGTTACCGAAATTATTGCTATTCAGATGTTAAAAACCTTTGCCAGTACAGCTGAAAGTACACTGCACCATGGAAAGAGTTAAATCCCTCTAAGTCAAAGTCAAAGTCAAAATCATTTATTCAATTTAGGCGTCTACGACGCTCTTATGAAGGTCAATTACAAATTTTAGTATTGAAATATTCTACATTGTACTGCCACGTTCAGCAAATAAATTGTATAGAGCCACTGCGAGAAGAACGGGCAAGAAACTCGGGGCCATTCTTTTAAACATCTTTTAACAATGTGTTACATACATACTATATAATAGAGTTATTACAATATTTGTTTAAATTATGTAGGTGACAGGCAATAGCTTGGCGGAGGCGGAATTGTCCAGGCATTTTTGTCGTTTATGTAATCAGAAACTGTGTAGTAGGATTTTTTAATCAAAATGTTTTTCACATGCAACTTGAATTTCCCTTCTGTGAGCGTTGTAATATGTTTGGGAACTTTATTATAAAACCGCACACAATTACCTAAGAAGGACCTTTTATTTGTCTTTGCTAATCTAAAACCTGGCACCACTATTTTATCTTTATTCCTAGTATTGTAATCGTGATTGTCACTGTTTAATTTAAATTTACTCAAATTTTTACGAACATACATAATATTTTCAAAAATATACAGACTTGGTAAAGTTAAAATATCAATTTCTTTAAAAAGATCCCTCACAGATTCCCTAGGACCCATTTTATATATGGCTCGAATTGCACGCTTTTGTATGATAAAGATTGTCTCTATCTCAGGAGCAGTTCCCCACAGCAATACGCCATACGATATAATACTGTGGAAGTACGCGAAATAAACTAGCCGAGCAGTAGCTACGTCTGTTAACTGTCTTATCCTAAGAACTGCATATGCAGCAGAACTAAGTCTTCCGGAGAGATCATGTATATGTGGATCCCATTGTAAAGTGGAATCCATTTTGATTCCCAGGAAGACTGTCGCTTTGTCAATAGGGAGTTTATCTGGGCCAAGCTTTATGTTTGGTTCAACATAAGGAACATTTGGTAAAGAAAACTTTAAACATTTCGTCTTTTTTGAATTTAGGAGAAGATTATTATCGGCGAACCATTTACAAATCTTAGATAATACATTATTTACATGCGTCAATTCACTGTCTTTCCTATCTACTTTAAAAATCAGAGAGGTATCATCTGCGAATAAAACAATATCGCAGAAATCTTTGACCATGCAAGGCAGATCATTAATATATGTTAGAAACAGAAAAGGTCCCAAAATTGATCCCTGTGGTACTCCCATTTTCACCAATGACCCGGAGGAAGTATTGCCACTTATTCCAACCCTCTGTAGCCTGTCTGACAGATATGACTCTATAAGATTCAGAGCTTTCCCACGAATACCATAGTGGGAAAGTTTACGAATCAGAGTGCGGTGCTCTACACAGTCGAATGCCTTGGAAAGATCACAAAATACGCCAATAGCATCATGTGAACTCTCCCAGGCTTCCAGTATATGCGACATCAATTGAACACCTGCATCTGTTGTGGATTTGCTCTTGGTGAAACCAAACTGATTCTCATTTAATAAATTATGCTTGTTAAAATGGGATAGTAGTTGTTTGAGCATAATTTTTTCGAATACTTTACTCAGAACAGGTAAGATGGAAATAGGTCTATAATTGCAAGGGTCAGATGTAGACCCCGACTTTAAAATTGGAGTGATTTTACTTTGTTTCATTAAATCGGGGAAGTTTCCACTATCGACACAAAGATTGAATATTGTTTCTAAATATGGTGCAATAATGTAAATTATAGACTCTACCACTTTTACTGACATACCCCACAAGTCTTCAGTACTCTTTATGTTTAAACTTTGAAATGTTTTTATAATTTCAAATCTTGAGGTGTGTCTGAAAGAAAAGTCCGGTGATTTGCTTGGAAAATTATTTTTTAACATAGATTCTGCTACATTGGGACAAGAATCCAATGACTTAGTGGCTTCTAGGGGCAAGGTAGAAAAAAAATTTTCAAATATATTCGCCACTTGTATTGAATCAGAGATTTGATTTTTATCAATAGTTAAGACATATGTTGAATCTCTAGGTTTATTTTTACCAGTTTCACTATTTATAGTCTTCCAAATGGTTTTTATTTTATTTTTAGACTTGCTAATTTTGTTTCTAATAAAAAGAGATTTAGCACACAAGCAAACAGATTTGAACATTTTTGAATACTTCCTAACATAATCATGAAACTGTTTGCAAGATGTTAAATTTTTCCTACGATACAGATCAAACAAATAATCTCTACTTTTTCGAATACCTGTTGTTGCCCAATCACCGAACTTCAACTTTCCATCTATTTGTTTTTTTATTTCTGGACATACTTTTTGAAACTCAGTGTTTACTAAAGAAAATAAGCTATTATAAATGTCATTTGGGTCACTATGAGAAAAACTTGTAATGCCAAGCTTAGCTTCTATGTTGGTACTGAGTATTTCCAGCCTACTAGTTGTTAATGGTCTATGTTCAATTTCATACCTCTCTGTTTTTCTGATTCCATCAAATTTTATCGCTAGGCACTCATGATCAGATCTAACACCCTTCATTATTGACTTTTCTTTAGTCTTACAGTTTGAGTATATATTGTCTATACAGGTAGCTGAAGTGTCTGATATCCTAGTGGGCTCACAGAATAGAAATTTCAAATTAAATGACTTAAACAATGAAATAAGATCAGTCTTATTTTTAGTATTCAATAAAATATCTATATTAAAATCACCACACTCTCTCTACAGTACCACATCATACATGATCTGCTACTAAATGATAAAATAATCTTAAAATTTTAATTATTATTTACTGCCTAGATTATCCTACCATCTGTTACTTGGCTTTACTTTTCTGAACATGTGCCATGCTTATTGCACAAAAAAAAAATGTACAAAAGGAGGACTTAATGCTAAGGCATTGTCTACCAGTTATCCAGCGAGGGTGTTTGAGAAGGTGTATGTGCATCAAGGGGTGAATAAATAGGTTAAGTATGCAAAAAGGAAACTACAAGAAGTACAGAAGAGAAAAAAAAGAAAGAAATAAGTTGTTATGATAACTATAACTATGTATCTTAGTACCAGAGATAAAATAGATGTAATTGTTCTTGCTATCGCCGCTCATGCTATTAAATCACATATTAGTGACCTACATGTGGATAGGCAGTATTCATAAAAAAATAAAACACTCAATATTTTCTTAAATTATTATATTTATTCTGAATTGCATATAAATTTGTGGACTTTCTGTTACAATAGTACTCTCAAACTGATATCTTTTTTGTATAAAACGCTAACATATGTTTTACAACTATTGTACCAGGGTGCCATGCTCTGTAGAGTCACATTCACTCCACTTAGGTACTTGTTATTAACAGAAAATACACACACAATAATTTATATTCTAATCTTATTACTCAGAAAATTAACCTATTTTAAAATACCACCTAAAACTTAGGTTATTATTATTATCTAAACATGTTTCACACACACTCACGCTCACAAGAGCTCAATTATAATGATTCTAAATAACAACGTAAGGATTACCTTTCACTGAAAACAATTTAACAAAATGTTACAGGACCATTGTTACCCCAACCTCGTGGAAGAACAACCCTAAAATGTAATACACATTGATGTAACAAATCCATTAAAAAATTAGTCACATACAATAGTATGTTGTAAATCAAACAAAAAATATAGGAAACGGTCATAACAATATTTGAAGCATACAAGGTCTGTGGACAATTAATTCATTGAACACTAGTTATATTCTAATAGAGACACACATGGTTCATCCATATAGACTGATGGCAGTGACAATGAAAATGTTAGTGCTCAACTATATCGTGAATTCATCAGTGACATAATTACATTGATCATAAATTAGTATTACGCATTTTGGTCCAAATTGGATAATGAAATAGACTTGAAGATATTTTTTAAACGTCTTCCATATTGATTTCCGTTTGATTGATTTGCATTTCCACAATGAGACAAAACTACATCTAATCCGAAAACAAACACTGATCATATCAAAATATAATTATTTCTTATGTTGAAACAAAATATCCATTGATAAAACATCTATCAGATAAAATTTAAATTCTTTGTACTGATATACAAGATTTACGTCGCAATATTCGCCAAACTATAGAAATTTAGCCTACACTTATAAAAGAAATGTTAAAATTATCGCCTAACGTCAAGAGGCAAAAAATATCCTCCAACGCTTCCCGTAGTTATCGAAAGGGTTGATTGCATTTATCAACATGATTTCCAGACACTTCATAGCGTTGGCATCATAGTTGTCAGATTCAACAAGCAACAGTTTGCAGTTTTAACAGTATCTCTTAGTTATAGTGTATAATTTCAAAATGTTTGAAGGAAATGGATAAATACAATTCAACCCCAACTCAACAGTATCATACTAGAACTTGTTAACATATCTGTTAATCGTATATTTACATGAATTCTAGAATTCTTATGTTAGTAATTAGTCCATGTTAGTTAAACTATATAAACCTTATCAATTCACTTACAAAACTTTATATTTTTTGATACTATCGATATAAAGTATTGCGATGACGAAACATCACAAATTTAAGAAGAGAGAAATGCAACACTGTCTCCAGTAAGAGGCTTTATTGCTTTTTGAATTTTTTAGATGTTAATTAATCATAAAGATATTATTGAATACGGCAACACTTCATTAGATTCTTACATCGATTGGCGAACCCAAGCGTTTAATATTTCTTTGTGAAAATTGTCAACATACTCTAATATTCCATTTGTCTTATAATCAAGCAACTTAATTTATAAAATTTAATTCTTGTACAATACAATAAATTGTGCTAGTATTATTAATTTATTATAACCATGTACTTTCTCTGTAAACTCCCAAAAATATTTTCTGTAAAAATTGTATAAAATGAATTGAAAAACAAATATCATGATTAGGCTGATATTAAAATATAAATAACATATAAAATCAGCTGTCAATCCCATAAACACTTAAGTACTGTTTTTACATAACATAGGCAGTTACAATATTTGATGTTTACATTATCAAGAGAAGAGCCATGTAAAACAGAATATCCTTAAACTAATGCACTATTCAGATTTAGATGGGAAACTGAAGTAAATTTTTATGCCATTCATCAATCAAAATTATTTCATATTTGAAAACTTAGTTTAATTGTAAATAAACAGTTTATGGATCAAGCTGCATACTTTTTATTTAAACACTATGCAGAGTTCACCATGACTGATTGAAACATAAAATTAAAACAATGTACACTAATCATACATTGATTTGTTGAAAATTAATTCACAATATTTATTAATTAAAAAAAAAAAACTCATATCGTTCTGAATCATCATCAAATTAAAAATATTGCTTTAATATTCTGCTCGCAGAATTATCACTAAATTAAAAGTTTTATAGTACTTGACAAAGAGTCTACTTGACACTGTCTTTGCTGCAACAATGGATTGGATCTCTCTCCCACTACACTAGCATGCATTGGTGTCCGAGTGGTCCGTGACCGTGTCCGCTATATCTTGGACCAATCTTGTTGTAATATATTTTCACTAGATGAAGCATAATTTTGATTGACAAACGATACAATAAACTTTACAGCTTTTTGTACCCAACTGAAACATTAGGTAAGACACTTGAACGAGCAGTTTTGCGCTCTCAATGGGACCCTCATGGTAGGCAGTCGACATTACAATTGAAATTCAAACGCAAGATTCCATTCACTTCACCTTGACTAATAGATTACCCCAACTAATGAAACAATTTTTTCTTTAATTATATAACTTCAATACTTAGTATGACATATTGCTTTAATTGGTCACTTATTTTAGCAAGCCAGTTTGAAATGTCAAATAAAACATTAGTTACTCAAGTATCAATAAATACAGTGTGTACATGTAGAATATGCTGCACATTACTATTGCGCTAAAATGAAAACATAACATGGATTTTGGAAATTCTATAAGAATTATTATGAATCACTTTAGCAAAATCTCTCACGCAATTAACTAAGTCAAGTAAATCTTGATACTTGAACTAGATTAACGCATGCTTTGGGTCTGACAAAATTTACCAAGCAATAAACGCAAACTCGCAGATCATATTCTTTTCTACTCTCTAACCAAGCTCACAACCACTGCGCATGAAACACTTGTTTGTCTGAGTCATATACACAATTAGTATGTAATATAATGTCATGTCACAAACAAGGATAACTTGTGCTTGTGGATTGTAGGCTGACATAACTCTTTTTTAGTTAAATCCTCGTTGCATATCGTCGACTACCTACCATTCATAACCCATATCCTATTTGCCCCGCTGTGCACACTGGAGTTTAGTCCGTAGTAGTGTGCGGGTCGCGGAGTATTATTTCCGGGAGGGGGGCTTGCGCGGGGTCCGGGTTGTTTTGCCGGTCGATGTCGAGGGGGTTGCCACGATTGGGGACGGTTTCGTTTCTGTGGACGGAAAAAGAGTTCTGTAGAGGGATACACTATGGTAGTCGATTTAGCTTAAGCCACAATGAGTCAACTTTAATGTTGCATGTACTACACCAATTTCTCTTTTCATAATTTCAATTAAATTTCATGTTTGCATTGTGACGCGATTTACACATGTACGTAAAATTTCGGTTCAATCGGTAATCGGGAATTGTATCAAATCTAATTTGCAAGATTTGACAAACATCGGGATAGGTGAAACTAAATAAAAGCTTGTAAAATATCAAAACCTTATCACGAGGTACAAGGTAATTCACATTTTCGATTTAAGTTACTCGTTTTGTGTAAAGAAGCTTTCTATCGTTATTCACTAAAATTATCACGATTTTACCATCGCTACCTCTTTCTCTCCTACATAGTGATGGCATTTCATTCCATTTGTTGGCGTGGCGTTTTAAAATACGGGAGATAAGGATAGTTATATCCTGAAGCACTCATAGCGCAGATTGGTGAACTGTTCTTAACCGATCAGCTAAGTTAAGCAACGTCCGCCGCGGTCATGAGTTGGATGGGTGACCGCTAGTGACATTACTACTGAACGCTTCCGTGCTTCGGAGGGCACGTTAAGCCGTCGGTCCCGGTTGTTGTCTTACGATGGCAGTCGTTACAGCATGGTGGTAGGGCATATCGCGAATGCCCGCCTGGCTATCTACCACCCTCAAGTAGAAAACCTGTCGCCAAGCACAACGGTGTGTTCCGGCAGCTTTTTTTTTTTATTTTTTTATATGCCTGATGTGTTAGCCTTTGACCACTATCTCACCTGATGGTAAGTGATGATGTGGTCGAAGATGTTGTTCAGGCTAACCTAGAAGTACTGGCTCTCAAAAAGCTGTCCTTGAGAGCCAGTAATGAGGTGAGATCGTGGTCAAAGGCTTACCTCCCAGCTATAAAAAAATATATAATAAATGTAATTTTACCTTTAGCAGCCCTTCGGCCGCGACTTGGTGTTGTTACAGGCGTTTCTACTTTCTGCTGCTTGACCGGCGTCCGCTTGGCGGGCGCGTTTTTGACAGGTGTTTTCACCTTCTCCGTCACCGCGGTCGCAGTCTGCAGTCAATTGATGGATTAGTTTTGGATATATAATATCCTATAGGTATGGGGGATAAGAGCTTACTTTAGTTACTATGCAAAATGTTATTAATAAAACCTAAACAATTTTTATTGCATTTTTAAGTAACTTTTACTGTATTAGCCGGATTGTCCACTGCTGAACATAGCTTCCTCAATATGGGGGGTTTGCCATAACCCCCTGCTTGGCCCAAAGGCCCAAGTATCTTTCGATATTTACAATTAACTTCTTTATAGTATTTATAAAATACATAATATTGGCTCAACCATTGAAATTTGGGCACAGACACTCAATGTAATTCTGATATACACCCAATCTAAACTAAAATGAATTAAAATACAGCTCTTATTATGCTATCGCTAAGTCCAAATTGATATGATACTTAAATTCTGATAATCCTAAAACTAAATTTATTCTGTGCAGGTTAAGTACATTTAGTAGACATACGAATTTGCTGTCTTGACAAAAAATTACCCACAATTGAATAAAAACATTAAAATTGCAGGGTTAATGTTGTTATGTGTTATACCAATTTGGATTTTAGTGCAAACAGAATAAGAACTAACACATACATAACTAAAGTTTTAAATTTAAATCGTCTCAGAGGGTACCTAGAGTTCAATTATCCTATTCAGTAATTGTAAATCATAGGTACAGCAGTAACTAAAAGATTTGTAATAACGATATATGTAGTACTCAATATAGTACTATGTAGTACTCAATATAGTACTATGTAGTACTCAAAGGGTCACTTATAAACACAACAGTTAAGAGTTAAATATCTAATTACTCAAACACACAATAAAATATTAAAAAACATTCAATAAATATATATTGCATGCAAGATTACATGCAAAAACCATTTAAAATATGTATTAAATGCAAATAATAGAAGAAATTGAGCATTTACATGAAAGTCATACAAAATAAGACACACAGCAAGCAATGACGATGTATGGAGATGAATGAATTTGATACATTAATATTGTGTTAGAAATTAGTCTACAATAAGTATATTTAAGAGTCTAAGAAGAGAATAGAAGAGGAAATAATCATTTTCCGTCGAAGACTTGATTAGTATGATCCAACCAGTAAAGAGTATGCTACAAAAATGATGCTTCTTATCATATTACTTGACAGATCCCTACGGGCATATTTACTTTGCCTTATTTCGATAATAATACTCAAATCAATAATTTATATTTTAATTAATAAATTTAATCAATTATTTGATTTATTTATTATGTGCTGCACATCATGCGTGCACCAAACAGAATTGCCATTCTAACATTGTTTATCAATTATAACAAACCTATTTAATTTATCTAATATAAACTTAGGTTAGCACTACTAATATATATGTAAAGAAGTGTATTATACAGTTACCGCTTTGATTTCGGACTCATCAAGTTCACAATTAACAAAACACGCACAATCTTCCAAATTAAATTGGATTGGTATGATTTGCCACTTAGATATGATCGCATCCGATATGTCGTGTCAAGGTAATGATGTTGCGCCGCGCGATACTCATTTTAAACCACGCCCGCCGCGGTAAGGTTTACGTTCTGATGTTTTTGAGCTTGACTTAAATTTCTTTACATTTATTCGTAGAGTAAACATACAATTATTCAATGAAGAAATTTTTATGTTATTTTTTTTTGTATCATAATATTTTTGTATATGTAATATACATTGATAATTTTTATGAATATAACAAATATAAAAGAAACATCATTTTTAGTAACATATGTTTCAGTTTGTCATACATGTTATAACAGGAATCAAGCCTAAGCCCGTGCCCTAAGGACAGGAAATAAGCTCTGGTTTTCCAATCGCCTGATAACTTATTAATAATGGTAATTTTCCCCCGATATATTCTAAAGATAATTCCTCAAAAATATTATAAATTAGTGGATTTCATTGGTTTTGTTCATTTAAGTTGTTAAATGACTATATATACTAATTATATAGTTATATAAGAAACAAAATTCAGAAATACAAAACTGTTTAAATGTACCTGACGATTGTATTACTGTTTCTGTTATTTTAATTCAATTATATAAATAATCAGGCAATTGAAAAACAGTAAATTAAGAGAAAGTCCTGGATCATGCTATAATTCATCCCTTTCACCAAACTTCTCTTTCTAGCACTGTTATTGTATTAAAGTATATTTGATGGCATCCGTATGGAATGACAGTGCAGAATAAAATAAATTATACCTTTACCCAAATATAATGCTGGAATTTTATAAGTATTACAATAACTCAAGGTTTAATCAAGAAAAGTATTGATATAAATCCCAAAATCATTTGGTTTAATATCAAAAGCTAGATTTTTCGATTAAACCTCCGAGTCATGTAATTTGTGCATGCACATCAATTTAATTAAATTTTCAACAATATCTTTCATTCAAATCTCAACACAGGATAACTAACTAAAAAATCATAAAAATCTGCGCTTTTATCTGTTTCGGATTGTCTTTAAAAACATAGCCTTACAACATAAGCTTTCTAAATATGACCAATACGGATTTGCTATAGATATTATGTTATTTACAGATATGTACATACAATAAACTGAGAGGTCAATGTAAAAATCGTAAAAAAAATTATCAAACTGTGAAATTTGATATTTTATTGCAATGTAATACACATACAGCTGGCAATAGAGAACCTATTGCCAGCTATCGGGCTAAGGACCAAGGTCATAAACACTACTATTTCTTTTTTGAAATTTTCAATACCCTGTCCGTCCCCAGGCATTGAACATTTAATGAGACTATTTACGCCACTAGGCCAACGAGGCAAGCTCAACACATAAGAATTCAGAGGCACAAAATTTAATAAAATCTACATAACATTTAGATTTTAGATCGTGTAATAATTAAATTATATTGACAGTTCTGGACTAAAGCATAGTTTTCTGATAATATTTTATTTTATGCCTGATAGGTTAGCCTTTGACAACTATCTCATCTGATGGTAAGTGATGATGTGGTCAAAGATGTTTTTCAGGCTAACCTAGAAGTACTGGCTCTCAAGGACAGCTGCCGGAACACATCGTTAGGTGCTTGGCTACCGAGTAGAAATACTTGAGGGTGGCAGCTAGCCAGGCGGGCATTCGCAAAATGCCCTACCACCATGCAATCAGATTTTTAAAATTACGATAGTAAAGTTATAACTGACAGTGAGACTCGAACCTACACAAATAAACCTTCAGGGCTTGACATGCTCTAACCAACTTCAGCTATTCCAGTGGGACACAGTTAAACCGTGGTTAGGGAAAGAAGTAAGCTAAGTTGTTCGGCTCAAAATAACTTTAATTGCCAATAAAAGGCGCAACATAACGTTAATTCCTAAACAGATAAGAGTCGCAGGTGCACACAGAGAGTGCGACCTGCGACAGCGCAGCCACACACAGCCTGCCACTCTGCCATGAATGTAATGGGTGATGTCGATACGTACATTTCTATAAATCCGTTGGACTATGCCTACCTTGCTTGTACTCGCCACTACGGGCGTACTACCTGACGATTTTCTCTTATTATTGTTTATTTGTGGTTTCGCCGGGGTTTGTTTGGCTTTTCGTGAGCTTTTCGGACTGCGTTTGGGCGTCATTCGCGCCTTTTTCGCGGGCGTCGCCGCGTCCTTCTGAAAGGGAATGGTTAATCACATGTTTCTACATGGTCTAAACAACAAAAAAAAAAGTTTTACAATAAACTGTGCAGGTTGAAAATGAATTGCGATCCAAAGGTTATTTGAGAATAGCGAAAGATATTTGGTTGCATCAAAATAGATGAATAGATATACTTTTTTGTATCATTTTCATCATAATTAATGCAACATGAATGTCCCGCATATAATGTTGTGTTCAGCTATTTATTAGTTATAGTACCACCAACTTAACTGTGCAGTTTTCGAGGGCGCTATTGGTCATGGAAATCAACTACAAACTGTCACAATTTGAAGGAATGTTGTAGTTCTTTTTTCTGCCACCTGAACAGATAAGTTGGTGGGTCTGTACGTGAATGGTGCCATTAATGATTATAATGATGAATAATAATGAGGAAGATGTAAATTTATAATTGATGTGATGTGTTTATTTTAGAATTCAAAGAAATTAATATATTACACACTGCGAAAATATACACGATGTTTGGTGGAGGGTTAGACAAACATGGTGGGCGTGTAGGTTGACCTATTTGTGAAATACGTAAAAAAAACTAATAGTGACTAAAATCACAAAGAAACGTGTTTAAAATCACTATTCGTTTTTTTTTAAACGATGCTAAGTTAACTTTTAATTATTTTTTTAACTTTGAGAACCCATAACTAGTTATTTACTCAATATTTTGGATTAACAATGCCTTATATACATCTGGGAACAGAATCAAATAAAAAGTCCAATCGAAAAAACATGTACCAAAAAAATTATAGGGTAATAGGTAAATTTTAGGAAAATTTTAGAATAATGCAAAAAAAATGTGAACAACTAGGGTCTTCTACTTCAATTTGTAATTAACAAATAAATCCACCTACACGCCCACCAAGATTGTCTAACCCTGGAGGGTAAATAAAATATTATATATTTATCTAAATGTTATGAAGACGTTTAAATTTTAAAATTTTCGAAACTGCGGCGTCACTGCGGACGGCGATATGAAGTCACATTGCCGGGAGCGTATGTAGTGACTAATCAACGACGGCCGCGCGTCGAAACAAATATAAGTCAATAATTCAGTTTTAAAGATATCGGGACAATCATTTCTGGAGTGTTTTCGTAATATTTCATTTGTTTTAACTAAAAATACAAAATTAAAATCATCTTCCTCATTATAGTTTATGTTTCAACAATAAGAGCAGGCCATGACTCAAGTATGCCACCTACAGTTTACATGCATTATCAGTTTTTACATAATCATAAAGTTATAGTAGTCTGCCATACATTTATAGAAGAGAGAAACATGATACAACAACAAAAAATGTTGGCCGTAAACTTTAACTTTTAAATAGTATGAAAATTTTGTATGAGGAGGCACATGATCAGGATGCAAAACGTTTTTATATGCCTTGCTGTTATGGAGGGTAGACGCAAGGAGTCATTTGGTAGAAAACTTACAAAAGTGTCCAGCTGTAAGCTATAAATAACAGTTCAAAAACCTTCCAGAATGGCGCTGGTGTAGACAGAAGAAAAATGAATGTAGCAATAATTGTAAGCTAATTGAAGTATGCAGAGTTTAAAAAAATATATTATTGTCGACTAAAGTACACAGTTACTTATTGAAAATTTCAACTACTCGCGTAATACAAAGTAATGTAGTAAATATAAATATAACCTTAAATAATTATTATGAGAAAAAGTGTAGCTAGTGTGTGATTTTATTTCGTGAACTGTGAATAGTAAGTTTATTGATTTTGACGCTTCTTTTAAAATTTACCCTGATGCTAATGTGGCGCCACCCTAGTTTAATAAATTTGGCTGGACACTTGTTCAAGTACACATATGATTCTCCTTACCTCTACCCTCCATACTTGCTGTCAAACCTCAAGTTATTATTAACATTTTAGTGTGTTACAGATATACCAATAAATCAAATAATAGTAAATAAATAAATATGGTTATAAAATAAGAAACACTAAGTTTAATATTTGTATGTACTCACAGTCTCACTAGCCGAGTCCGGTTTGGCTCTTGGTGATGATTTGGAACTGTTCCGTTTGCGGGACTTCTTGTCCAACTGTGACTCGTCTTTGTACAGCGATAGGTCTACTGCGGACACAGAAAATATACAATTCAATGATAGATAGGCTGGGTCAATACCCCCTAAATGCTGCTATCAGCAGAAATTTTATTAATTTTTGGTTCTGATTGATGAGCAACATTTAACAAATATCTCATATATTGGCAAGTAATGTTATCAAGCTATGTCACTGGTACTGCCCTTGTACTTTAGAACAAATCCTGGCTATGTACCAATATTATTATTTGTTCTGACATCTAAGCATACTGGTAATGTCAGAGCGGGGTTATAAGTTCATTTTTCGCTACAGTTAATTTTACGAGTAGGGCTATGGGTGACTGCAGTTTATTCATACATCTCGCCATACAGTGGATCTTAGGGCCGTGCAGTAAGTGGTACCATCATTGCAATTTTTTTCATCCCTACGGAGAATATTACAAGTGGGCCTATGGGTGTGACTACAGTTTGTTCATAGATCTCGCCATACAGGGATCTTAGAGCCGTGCTGTAAGTGCAAATGGATGAACAAATAGCATTGTTGCTATTTGTTCATACATTTGCACTTTAACATTCAACATTTTTCCCTACAGAGAATCTTAGAGTAGAGCTATGGGTTACTAGTGTTAGTTTTTCATCCCCATACAGTGAATCATTCAATTGGCCATAGTGGTCCAGTCCGATTTCAACTTATTAATGATGTGATTGTTGTTATTTGTTTATATAAAACATTATGCATCCAAATTTATAACCAGAGCTATGGATATACTGCTGTTCTGTATCAGCCGGATGGTCCATTGCTGAACACAGCCTCCCCCATTGTAGGGGGGATTTGCAATAATCCCCACGCCTGACAGACGTCTTGGAGATCACAGTAAAAGTATGGAACGTGTATTGAATAACAGGCTCCTGGCATACCTGGAAGCAAATGATATCTTCAGTGATCGACAGTACGGGTTTCGCCGAAACCGATCAACTGGGGACCTTCTTGCGTATGTCACTCATGTCTGGAGCGAGGCCATTGATATGCATGGAGAAGCGCTCGCCGTCTCTCTAGACATTTCAAAGGCCTTCGACAGGGTCTGGCACGACAGTCTTGTGAATAAGCTTCCATCGTATGGCTTACCCGCTGGCCTGTGCTCTTGGATTTCCGACTTCTTGAGGGAAAGATCGTTACGAGTTGTCCTTGATGGATGTTCGTCCGATCAATTGGCAATAAATGCCGGGGTACCTCAAGGGTCGGTTCTCTCTGCTACTCTCTTCTTGCTGCACATAAATGATCTGCTTAAACCCGGTATCGTTGGGTATGCAGATTACAGCACAGTTGTAGAGAGGTATATATCCGATGCGCGGGCCGGCGATGTACAAATCCAGTCTCATAGAGAGGTCGAGCGAATGAATTTGGCCCTAGAGGCAGTCTGCAAATGGGGTGACGCTAATTTAGTCAAATTCAATGCTACAAAGACCCAGGCGTGTCTCTTTAGTGCTAAGCAGAGTCTTTTCTCTCTCACTCCTCTCTTCCGAGGTGTGCCTGTGCCGATAACGAACCAACTCGAGCTACTAGGTGTAACTCTTACACCAAAACTCAATTTCGGGTCATACATTGAGTCCAGGGCTAAATTAGCTGCGAAAAAGCTGGGTGTTCTCTGGAAAGTGCGGCGGTATTTCACATCGGGACAGCTTCTAAACCTATATCAAGCTCAAGTCCGGTCTTGTATGGAATACTGCAGCCATCTCTGGGACGGTTCGGCAAAGCACCAGCTCGAAGCCTTGGACTCGATAGATAACCGAGCTAAGAAGCTCATTGGTGACGATGCGTTGGTGGAGGCTAGACTCCAAAGCCTCGAGCATAGACGCAAAGTTGCTAGTTTATCGATTTTTTACAGGCTACACTTCGGAGAATGTGCGATCGATTTACACAACCTTATTCCCTCCTCTCCTTTTTTTCATCGGACAACAAGACGCACAGGAACACGGCATCCATACATGGTCGATATCCCGAAAATACGCACAAAGCGTTTTAAATCTAGCTTTATAATGCGTACGGCCGAATTATGGAACACCCTACCAGCGTCTCTATTTCCCGATATATATAATCTGGCAGTCTTCAAGTACAGAGTAAACAGGTATTTGCTAGGCAAGCATGCTCCACCGTCGACCGCGTCGTCACTTTCCATCAGGTGAGACTGCGGTCAAATGCTTGCTTATCATAATTAAAAAAAAAAAAAAAAAAAAAAAAAAAAAAAAGTATGAAATATCAGTTCCTGAGAAAGCACTGTGGGTATGGTTATTTGTTCATATATCCCATCATACAGGGATTCTGGAACCGAGGCTATAAGTAAAACTATCAATACATTTAGCTATAGAGGGAATCTTCAAGAATGGCTGTACCTAAACGTTACCATCATCACTGTTTGTTGATATATGTCAGCATACTGGGTAGTTAGTTATGCACTGATTGGACATATACATAAGAATATAGTATATAAATATAATCTGATTGTGTGTGGCAGTATATTAGAGGATGGGTCATACGAGTTATAATAAGATTGTCTGTGGCTTTGGCAGCATATTCACTTTATGCTGTAGTTAATTGTATGAAACTATTTCTTATGAATGTATATATGTAGCAGTCTTGAGGTATATATTATTGTTCTTATATATATGACGCAGTCTTGAGGTAGCAATTATATGCCACTTTTTGAGATCTATATCACTTTTTATTTTAATCAACAGCTAAATTAAATAATATAAGCCGATTAGTCTTATGTGTACAATGAACATTCTGGATCTTTTATTTGTCCTTCAGTTGTTGTTGATGGACGAAACACAAACATTGTAAACATAAGCAAGATAACATTGAGCACCACACACCACACAGTAACTTTTAAGCATGCAATTGTGCCTCGTCTATCACTTGATAATTTCCACCCCAAATGCGGCAGAGTTATCTTTTTATTTAACCAGATTTGGCTTGTTGAGTCCTGTTACTCGGACGCTCTTGGCCTACATAGTGAAAACGTCATATTGAGCTATATATTGTAATTATACCAGTATGGTGTGAGTATGAGAGTACTAACGTCCGTCGGGATGTTCAGGCGTGAGGTCGAGGGTGCCGGCGCCGCTTTGCTCAGCTCGCAGCGCGCGGTGCAGGATGGAGGTGGCGCGCGCTCGCTCCGCCGCCTTCAGCACCTGCGCGCCCGCGCCCCCCGCACCGCCGCCATTCGCGCGGCTTAAGGACAGCGTCGTCAGCACGCACTCCATGTCTGCAAAACCATACCGTAACATTGTACACTACAACATGCTATGTGCTCTCCACCTCAATGGCGAGGGGTTGCATAGGACGGCGCACGAAGTTAAATCATTTAACGAGATACACTCTACTTTTCATCAACTCTAAAAGAAAATTAGTAAGTGACCATCTATTATACTGTACTGTATCAGTTGGATTGTCCACTGCTGAACACAGCCTCGCCCACTAAGGGTGTTTGCCGTAATCCCCACGCTTGGTAGGCGTCTTAGGGAATTGTTCGAGATATTAGTTCCTCGGAAGGCGCTGCTGCCAACCTTTTATCTTTAGTAGCTTCTTTTTACGACACCCATGTGTAACACTGGAAGTGGGAGGGGGTGATATTACCTCGATGAATGAAGCTATACTATTGCTAGACTTTCTCTTACACTGCTTATCTTTCTCGCACATCATGCATATCCAGATATGCAGCCTTAATCTTGAAAATAGGCTAAAACACATTTTGCGAAAAATGATTTGTTTTTCTTGAATTATCAAATGCTTCGAAATATAAATTGATCACAGGATTTTGTAGGTAACTTTCTATAACAGTTTTATTGTCCGTTACAATATTAGACGATCTAATATGAAGTTCATATAATACTTTTATTACTACTTGAGGAAAACGCACCCATTTTTATAGAAGTATCAACATAAATCCAAATTTGAGCGAACAATTACTAAGAAGGAATGCACTTTTTTATACAATTAATGAATGATTTTGTACCTGCAATGTTCCAGAACACCCTACTCACTTCCACATGAGAAGTGTCATGTTGCTTATTTGGATGCCAGTTATGACTCCCACAAGAAAAGATGCGATGGAGAGATGCCAGTTTTAGCCTAGCATCTCGCGTGGCTTGATATTATATTATGCAAAAAATATAAAGTGCCAACTAAACTCTCGTCCCTAATTTGAGGTCACAAAATAAGATTTATTCACGTGAGTTATCCTGTATTATTTACTAATATAATAAGAGAAATAGGCACTACAGTCTCCAAATGACAAGCGCAAATTGAAATGGTGTCACTTCAACTGTAATGAAAGGCGTAACGCTTACCATCAAGCGAGCGACTTGTTCGTCTCCTCACATCAGACTATAAAAAAGTAAGCCTTGTGACACCCGTGCCGGGTTAAAATTGCACCTCCCCATATCTTCCCATGGGTGTCGTAAGAGGCGAACAAGGGAAAAAATACTGGAAGGTGGGCAGCAGCGCCTTCTGAAGAACTGCGATCCCCAAGATGCCTGCCAAACGTGGGGATTATAGCAAAAACCTAATAGGGGAGTACAGTTAAACCTGGTGGAAGAAAATATTATATACTTTACAAGAATACAAAACGAAAGAAAAAATTATAGTCATATGCGGGATTCGAACCCGCGTCCATCCTCCTTCAGCCGAGGTATGCTCTATCGGGATGGAGCGGATGGTGGGTGAATGGACGCGGGTTCGTATCCCGCACATGACTATAATTTTTTCTCTCGTAAATTTATAATTTTGTAATGTAATTCGCCAAGCAGGCGTTATTGCAAACATAACAATATTATATACTGATGTGCCAACCCTAGTTGCTTGGACAAGGGCAGGAAGAAGATGAAGAACGTCGCAAAACTACATTGTACACTTCTAAGTTATCAGCCCACTGGTTTCTTTCCAACTTACCCGTAACGTCGTAAAAGTCCGGCTTGTAAGTCTCCCCGCTGGGGTCCGACTTGTCCTGCGAGAGCCAGCGTATCTTGATCTTGCGCGTGCTCCGGTACACGTTCTGCGTAGTTTGGCACACGTAGAAACCGCCTTCTGCGTTGCGAACAGCCAGATACTCGTTTCTAAGGAGAAATAACCATCATTTTTATAGCTACGTTTTACCGATCATAAGTCACATATGGTTTATTTTAATGTCGTATAAACGGAGCAGGAAACAAAGTGGAAGATAAAAAAATCAAATGGTGTAACAAAAAATAAAAAATGTACCATTAGACATAAACCGGTACCGACGGCTTAACGAGCCCTCCGAAGCACGGAAGCGCTCAGTGGTAATGTCACTAGCGGTCACCCATCCAACTCATGACCGCGGGCGACGTTGCTTATCTTTGCTGATCGGTTAAGAACAGCTAAGTAAACTTCGATACGAGCGCTTCGAATTATGAACATTTACAATGATCTCGTTCATTGTTTTCTTATACTGAAAACGCTGATTCATAATGTAATTTTTAAGTTCTGAACAATACAGTTTAGCATTATTATCACGGGTTGTTCCAATACGGAACCCTAATAGAGCCCTGAGGGAGCACGACTCGCGCTTAGTCGGTTTTACTTTTGTAGTTGTATAAGGTTGAACATGTCATACACAACTTCAACATAAACCAACACATTTGGCTGAGGTTGACGGTGACTACTTTGAAAATTCAGCATTACAAGTAAACTAACTTTTACACATTTCACGTAGATGACAATATGATCGCGCCCTATTACATGAAACCAAAACTTATATTTTTGAAGCAATGATGACTCAGTGGCATTGGCTATGGACTGCCGCGCAGCAGGTCCATGCTTGAAATCCCGCTGCGGGCTTGAGCTTTACTGCATGGTGGACAGGCATTTTGCGAATGCCCGCCTGGCTAGCGATTCACCATCTCAAGTAGAAAATCTGTCGCCAAGCACCTAACGGTGTGTTGCGGCAGCAGTCCTTGAGAGCCAGTGAAATTACAGGCACATGAGACTTAATAACTATGTCTCAAGGTGACGGGCGCAGTGCAATTCGTGACTTGTGACGAAATTCATCTGTTATAGGCAGAGGTTAGTCCGCTTAACATTAGGTGGGCCACGAGCTTGTCCCGTCACAATAACATACAAAAAAAACTGTTGGGTGTTTACGACACCTACCCCTTCAAGTCATACAGACGTAACAATTTTTTTTTTTATTACTGAGTTTAGCCTTTGACCACTATCTCACCTGATGGTAAGTGATGATGTGGTCGAAGAAGTTGTTCAGGCTAACCTAGAAGTGATTCATCAATATTAATTTCCACTGTTACTAAGTTGCATACAACTATGTAATTTTAGCCTTGAAGTGGGAAAGGTTACAGCTGCGCCATATTGATTTTTCTATTACTAGATTACTAGAGCGCTGTAAGTGCATTATTGTATTATATACTGCACTTTTATGTTCACTTGAGTTCAGATTTAACTGATATAGTTAGCGTACGACGCACTAATAATGTAGGGCATATTGCACAGGCCTTTTATTAGAATTACTTATGGCAGATGAGGGAAATCGTAAAAGTTGAGTCCAACTACGCTGAACATCATATATTCCCGTAGGGGTAGGCAGAGTTATATTTTTTCCAAGGTTCTATGACATGGGGACATTGAGAAACTAACCCCGGAGCACAGGGAAATATCAATTTCAATTTTTATTAACCTAAAAATGGAACCGAGTTCAGCACTCAAAAGCGTGAAATTACTTGTTGAAGTCGGTGCCATGATAGTTCAAAAGTACCTATTATTACAATATTGTGCGCATGGTACCGACTTCGACAAGTTATTTCACTCTTTTGAGTGTTAAAACCATTTCCATTTGAAGGTAAATAAAATGTTTTCACCCTTTTTAGTGTCCCTTGCTACTTACGGGATCTAGTGCCACTCACTAGCAGTGACTATATCATCAAGATAGGAAAACACTTTTCAGTTATTGGTGTAACTCAAAAACGGCTTGACCGATTATGATGAAATTTACATGGGACCACATGGCAAGCATCAGTCTTAGAATTAAAAATAAATGGTAAAGATTACAGTTGTATCGCAAGTTCCAGTACTAACAAAAGTATACAGAGGACAGGTTGCCGTCAGACAGGATGCCAGCAATAAAATTTGGGTCTTGGTACCATGACTTTCTACAACATAATATTCTTTTTTTGGTAACTTATGTTGATTTTTGTTTTGTATTTAATAGCTTAGCTCTTGTCTTTAGACTAATTTCCTTTCCCTATCTTCAGTTGTTAGCTAAGGTCTAATTTTATAATGGACGTAATTCTGTTCTACTCCACAAATTAAACTAAAATGAAATAAAATTCTAAAGTTATGGTTAGTCTCAGGCATTTTAAGTTATATTATCCTAAAATTAATGTTATTCCGTGCAAATGCACATTGTGCTACAGGTGCCCCAACTATCTTGACTTAAAATCACCCGCAACTGAATGGAAAAATTAAAACTTCAGGATTAACGTGCTGATGTGTCATACAAATTTGGATTTTAAAGTAAACAGAATAAGAACTTTCGTACTAACTTATTTTTAGTTAGTTTTTTTATGTTATTGTAAAGGAACAAGATCGAGGCCCACCTGATGTTAAGCGGACTAACCCCTGCCTATAATCTGTCCCTATCCCTGTCTATCTCTTAGGGATATAACCGCCGTTCGATTTTGATGAAATTTTTGTGCTTATGCGGTATCTATGAGAATCGGCCAACATCTATTTTTCATCCCCCTAAATGTTAGGGGTAGTCCACCCCTAAATTTATTTTTTTATTTTTTAGACAAAATTTTTAATTTCTATTTTTTTATGATACAACATACAAAAATACATACAATCCTCAATTTTCACCCTTCTACGATCAACCCTTATTTTTATATAGCAGAACAACGTTTGCCGGGTCAGCTAGTAATATATATTTGTCTACTCATCAACATTTAGCTTTGCTCTCCGCGCAGGACTTTGTGAAGGGGCACCAATTGTATAAATGCGTCCTATGAGCAGAATGCCACTCTCGTTGATTTATTGAGATGGTTGCACCACAACTATTACAAAATTAATCTAATGCCCTCATCGGACCCAAGTTATCAGCTCAATAATCAATCATATCTGCCTAAAAAAGCAAAATAACTAGAATGTAACACGTCTTAGTAGTACTTTATCTATGCTATCAATCAAGTCTAACTCACTCATTCACAAACCGAATCAATATTCGTAGAAGTAAAAAGTAAAAAACGAATATTAAAAGTATTCACCAGTTCAGATAACGCTATAACAAACACAGTTTTGAAGCGCTCGTAGCGAAGTTTACTTAGCTGTTCTCAACCGATCAGCAAAGTTAAGCAACGTCGCGCGCGGTTATGAGTTGGATGGGTGACCGCTAGTGACATTACTATTGAGCGTTTCCGTGCTTCGGAGGGCACGATAAGCCGTCGGTCCCGGTTGTTGTCTTAGGATGGCAGTCGTTATAGCATGGTGGTAGGGCATTTTGCGAATGTCCGCCTGGCTAGCTGGGTGGTAGCTAGCCAGGCGGACATTCGCAAAATGCCCTCAAGTAGAAAATCTGTCGCCAAGCACTTAACGGTGTGTTCCGGCAGCTGTCCTTGAGAGCCAGTACTTCTAGGTTAGCCTGAACAACATCTTCGACCACATCCTCACTTACCATCAGGTGAGATAATGGTCAAAGGCTAGCCTATCAGGCATAAAAAAAAAAAAACAGTCCAATTGAAAACCTCCTTTTATTGAACTCGGTTAAAAACTAGCCAAGTGCAAGTCGAGGCTTGCTCTTTTAGGGTTCCGCATTCTAAGAGCCCACAAATATAAACGCTTTTACTCAAGTCTAGTTTTGATCACGTCCTTTTTATTCTGTGTCACAGCTACAAAACTACGATATAAAGGGGTATTTTTAGTATAGGTTATTACAGTACATAATATAGTGTAATTAGAGATTCTTAACTGGCTTAGTTTTTGAGATAGACAAAAACAGTCTAAAATTTTACTGGATTTATTTATTTATTTAGATAAATAATTAAATATATTGTTATTGACAAGCTCTATTTGATGACTTCTCACATGTTTGCTAAGGTTTACTGTACTCTATCTCACGTTGATGTTCTAATGTAAGATTTTTTTTTATTCCTGATAGGTTAGCCTTTGACCACTATCTCAGATGATGGTAAGTGATGATGTGGTCGAAGATGTTGTTCAGACTAACCTAGAAGTACTGGCTCTCAAGGACAGCTGCCGGAACACACCATTAGGCGACAAATTTTCTACTTGAGGGTGGTAGCTAGCCAGGCGGGCATTCGCAAAATGCCCTACCACCATGTTGTAACCACTGCCATCCTAAGACGACAACCGGGACCGACGGCTTAACGTGCCCTCCGAAGCACGGAAACGCTCAGTAGTAATGTCACTAGCGGTCACCCATCCAACTCATGGCCGCGGGCGACGTTGCTTAACTTTGCTGATCGGTTGAAAACAGCTAAGTAAACTTCGCTACGAGCGCTTCAAATTTTTAATTTAAGGTTTTTCTTTCAAATTATTAATTTAAGGTTAAATTAAGACTGAACTAACTTAACTAAAGACTGACTGAAGAGATGGGAGTTGGCCCCCCGAACGGCTTATTAACAACCTTTGTAAAGTCCTGCCAACTGAAGTGGAGTTATGTTCATTTGCTGATGACAACATGCGTAATAAACCAAAACGAATATTTAAAATAATATTAAATTTTAGACGTATCAAAAAACGGATTAGACAAATTACAAAAACAATGTCGTAATTCGGAAATACTGATGACTGACTGTGAAATTGACTGATATGTGACCAAAAAGCTTGACCACCTTTAAATATATGTAGTTTGTTTAAAGTTCAGACATGCTACACATTTAAAAAATATATATGTCAATGCAGCTTGTGGAATCTTTGTTCTTAGGACCTATCTGATGATCGTTGTACTTAGATTCTAAGTGCAAACAAGATAACTGTAAATTATATACAAGGTACTTACTGGTATTATGTGTAAATATTACAATTAATAAATTTAAAACATTTATTTTTTTTGGATACAATTGCATTTTAATTTATGTAGAATAAATATGAATAAAATGTAACTTTGACTTGCCAGTCATTTTTTTTACACAATTCTAAAAAATATTTTTTGTAAAAGTAGGCCCTTGGCTAATGTATAGCTCTTCATATCTAAAGCTCTTAAATACAATGGTACTTGTGATATACGAAAATTGGGCATTCAGAAGTTATCTCCAATAAGTTGTAATTTTTAAGCGCTAACAGATAAGCAACATCCTCTGCGGTCATGACTGGTTGGGTGACGGTAATTGGCATTACTAATGAGTACTTCCATGCTTCAGGGGACATAATAAGCCTTCAGTTCTCGTTCTTTGAATGGCAGAGAGAGATTAAATTATTAAAATAGTTTAAATTAGTAAGTACATATACACCAAAAGATATTAATCAGCAATATGTTATACCTTATAATTTTGAACTATTTTCTTATAAATTAATTGTGTCAATGCTTGCCTGGCTGACCTGAGACTGATATTATACTCAGACTTTTGTTTTACAATAATTCTTTTTTGACCTATTGTAAAATGATTATTGATTACCCACTTTTTATTTCATGAAGAAATTTTATTTCTATGTAGTGCCTGTGTATCATAAGCAAATGTATACTTTGAATGTAATTAAATTCTATGAACATTTATCTTTTTAAAATACATATTTGAATAAATAAAATAGATTTAAGAGGTATGAGTTATATAAGTATATATATGCTATACTTAACTTAATGTTATTACAAATATGGATAAATCTATAGTAAAGAATATTTTAAGAAAACATTAAATTAATTTTTAGAAAATACCTAAAAGTATGCCTTGTTTTTGCTGCTGTGTTGGTTAGAATGATAATCATATCCCCAGTTCTACCTGTGGGTGTCGTAAGAGGCGACTAAAGTAAAATAACGAAAGGCAGCAGCGCCTTCAGAGGAACTGATATCTTAAACTGCGATCCCCAAGACGCCTGCCAAGCGTGGGGATTATGGCAAACTGCCTTAAATGGGGGAGACTGTGTTCAGCAGGGGACAATCCGGCTGATACAGTGTACCTTAAAATTTGTAAATATATCTAGCGACGATTCCGCGTAATATTCCTGCTAAGCTACCGTTACGTCATAAATGCCATGTAGCCAAACTGGAAGCACTCTTCGACGCGATTCGGTTCAACACGAAGCATCCTCAGGAGGTCTTGACACTTTGAGCGCATAATCGAAAAAGAAGTGTCTCTCTATAAAATACCATTTAAAGTTTTCGTAAAAAGAAATTGTTATTAGAAGGTAATATGGATTTCTGCAAAGTACTGCCTGAATCTATTACTTAATTAAGGATAATTTAAAGTTTGTACTGGTAAAGTCTATAAATTACGAAACCTTTTTTAATCACTTTGAATAAGTTTTTCTCCTTCCGCTTTGTTTAGCTTATGCTAAGGCTCATAAGGCTTATTGTGAACTGCATTTTATTATTTTGATAAGCTGAGTCAGTCTTAGGTTTTTGATTTTTGGCCTTAAGCAACAATGTGTTACTCAAGACAATATCTCCTCAAAATCTACACCTGGTTAAAAATAATAAATGAATGTTTTACTTGCACACTTACTTGTAAAATACAATTAGCTTGTCATCATTGGGCTTGGTTGGGGTGGAGCGACCGGCTGAAGCAGAAAGTTTCGTGGCCATCGTCAGCTCGGGGGTTGGAGACTGATACAGCTGCACCTGGAGGAAGAAAATTCACATGAATCTTACTTAAGGTTATGTTTTAATATTGAAAGATTTATAAACAACCGAGTTTTCCATCTGATGTCAAGCTATTTTCTTAACCATAATCATTACAGATCATTGAGACAAAAAAACTGAGTTATTTTTATGTTATTGTGATGGAACTAGCTGGAGGCTCACCTGATGTTAAGCAGACTAACCTCTGCCTAAAACAGATGTATTTCATCACAAGTCACAAATTGCACTGCATCACTTTGAGACATAGTTATTAAGTCTCATGTGCCTGTGAAGATCTGGCTACTGACAGAATTTTGCTACAAGTTATGATAATGATGATATGATTAGAGATGTATAGGAGCTTTTAGTGTTTTATTTTTACTTTTCTGACTTATTGATTATTGAATTATCTTTATAAGTTATATACAATATATAATAGATATAAATTGACCCTTATCAGGCCACTGTCACTCCTGAACTAAACAGAGTTATATAAAATTCTTTGGCTTCAGTTTCCAAACCCAGCTTTGTACATATGAAGCAAAAATTACATCTTAGAATTTTAAAATTAATAAACCAATGTAAGTTTAAAAAACACATCTCTTTATGTTGTTGCATACAACATACATGGGCTTTAAGGTAACTGCTGCTGTTTTTTTTTTTGCTGCTTTGCTATATAAGAAGAATAATATGATTGTTTTAATAAGTACTCCTACCAATTAAAGTGAACTCTGGTAAAAATTTGGTAATATTTTTCTATACAGTGATATTAAAATATACATATTAGTTAAATTTTGAGATCTTATTGTGTGTGTCACAGCATATTGTTTGCTACCAGGAGTCATTGCAATGTTTTTATGTAGGTAAGCAACTGCAGATATTTTCACAGGTCATAGATCTGGTTTTTAATGGCCATATATTAGTTGGTTGTAATTATAACATATAAGGTTGTTAACTGCAACATTCTATCTTGGAGTTTTGAAAAATGAGTATTTTTATTAGTATATACTTGATGGGAAACATAGGACTGAAATTTATACATGGAACTTCAAAAAGATATCAAGATCTTCAAAAGATAATGCATATATACAATAACTGAAGCAGATGACCATGAATTGCATCTAAAAAAGTTTGTAATTTTTGACAATTAACAATATTTCATTCATTTTTTACTTATAAAATATATGTGATCAATGATTTTCGGGAAAAACCTTTAGTAAATGTTTTTATCTTACAACATTCTCGTTGACTTGTGTAGTTTCATTTTTAAAGAAGTAAATTTGGCCAAAAATTCGGTAATTTTAGGTACAAAATATATTGCATGAGTAGTTTTTTTTGTGATGATGTGAGGAGACCTACCAGACTGCTACCTGATGGTAAGCTTCAGTGCAACTACAGTGTCCTTCACACTGAGATAACAATAGTGTTTGTATGTTACTGATTCAAGGCAGAATATCTGACACTATGGTATGATATTTGTAAATATCACAAAGATGGACTCTTTTTTATTACTGATGGTAAAGTTCTTACTGGATATTACATTTTTGTGATTTTGGTAAAATGGTATAGAGAACCCAAACTTGCAAAATGAATTAGTATTTAAGGATGTAGTGACAAAGATAGATTTGGATAATTAAGCAACATACTGATTGCACGAAGAAGACTTTTGTTAATAGTTTAATCAGTATGCTGCCAAATTATCCGATTCCTATTCTGTTGTCATACATGTTACATAAAAATGTGTTCCCAATATGTTATTTAGTATTAAGATTATTGACAATATAACAAAAGCGGCGATATGCCAACAATAGGTGTATCAAGAAATCATTATATTTTACATGTACTTTCAAACCCTTAGTCCAACCCATACTTGGTCAAATATTATTATTTGTTGTTATACTTTTGATATTTTGACAGTTGTATACACATTACTGTTTTTTTCTGCTATACTAACATTCTGTGAAATTTCAACGGGCCGCTTGTTACGGTTCTAAGGATACAGTCGTTTAAAAGTCAGACAGATGGCCAAAATTAGGGTCTCCTATTTAGTACGCAAACCTAAAAAAAGTATGTAGATAACAAGAGCAGGCTCCCTTGATAAGCCTTAGTAATATAAACTTTATATCTTAATAAATAAATTCCACATAAACAAGCCGACCATATTAATATTAAATATGAAGAGTTTAGTTGCCTTGTTGACTAAACTTGAACTTGGCTTTTGTCATTGTTGTTCTAATCAGATGATACTACCAACCTACGTATAAGTTAAAATAGAACTGTTTGTTTTTCTTGTTATGATAATATAGTGAGAGCAACTGAATTACTCATTCAAGGGCATTTAGGTTATCATTAGCATGGAATATAAATGTACTGATGGCATTGGCAAGAATCAGCATTGCTGTCTGTTTGAAACCTACTAGCTTTCGCCCGTGGCTTCACTTGTATGGTAAATAATATGATAATGTTTTCTCTGTATTTTAATAATTGTTTTAAATAGAAAATAAGGCTAATTTGTAGTGTTTTTGCATAATTAACGTTAGTTTTAAAGTAGCTTTATAGTGTGAATAATTTAGTTCGCGACATATTCATTAAACAGTGAATAAATATCATAGTACGTCATCCTACAGCAGCGGTTGAGATTTCAAACATCTTGGATTTTTACTGGGGAGTATAATGTCTAATATCTAACTTTAAGTACACATTTAACACATTTCCGTTATCACTCACTTGGTGCTACGTTAATAATCGCACATTGGCTGTGTACTGACTATCTTGCTAGACTAAATAGTGGAGGCAAAGTTGATGTTTTTTTCTTTTGCCTCAGACATTCAACACTATTTGACTCCTAATCCTGGTTTGCAACTCAGTCTCAAAGTTGTGAATTTGTAGAAGTATCCGTAGGCACGGGTATTCAGAACGGTCATGCTCACATAAAGGTGTTGTCTAGTGGTGGTGTTGTGTGTCGGGTCGCCATCCTCCCTCAAAAATGGTTGAAGAAGGCGATGGCTGGCAGATGCATTAACTCGTGAACGGGTGCTGCTAGAGGACACCGGTCTGCTCTGGATGCTAGTGCTGATGACTTTACACTTCAATATTTTATAGTAGTCAAGCCCACAAAAATTATCTATTAAAGAAGAAACATAATAAGGTATACCTATTACCATCAATCATTTGTTGCTTTTGTTAGCAGATAAAAAGCTTCATACTTTTTTCTCTCCAATCTGTTTCTGACCATCATCTATTAAACTAATTTCTCTGTATTTCTAACAAATTTTCAGTTTCTTTTTCCCTTTTTATCTGTTGCATATACAAATGTAAACAAATAATATTTTGTTGTGTATTAATAACTGTATTCTGACTTGATTTGTTGATTTTGTTTATAGTATATAATTTATATAGGAAATAATTGTAACTTTGAGTTTGAATTGTAAAGAATACATACATACCTAGAATACTTCTTGAAACAGAAACTTAGCTACTTTTATTTGTTTTACAGTAATTGTTCGGAGTTGTTGGTACTTCACTATGCCTGTAACTACAAGGAAAACCTTGGCAAGAGAACTGGAAGAGAAACTCAGAGTTGCTCTGCAGGACCTGCAAAAGCACAAAGACCTCTCTGATCAGCTTCTACAAGAAAGAGAAGACAGTGAGGTTGAGGTGAACAAAATTGTGTCAAAAAACACTGAACTCAAGAGTGAACTTGCCAGTCTGTACACGGATTACTCAGAAGTGCTCCAACGAAATGAACAGCTACAGAACATTGTACTGTCATTTAAAGAATGTAGTGAGACGCATGAACAGGCCTTGAGCCGTATATCAGAACTTGAATTTGAATTAAGTAAGGCTCAACATGAAATCATGTTGTTAAATTCGACAAAGTTCAATGAACAGGCCGCTGACACCTTAAATTTATATAATGAGCTGGTCGGTAGTGGCATGGAATCAGCAAGCTCCCTGCAGCCTATTGTAACTATTGACTTGACTGATGAGAACACTACATGCAGTCAATTTCCAGTCTTTCAGAGCCATAAGAAAATTAAAAAGTATTTTAAGCTTAAAAAAGTGATGTGGAAGTGCAAAAAACAACTTAAAAACAGGAACTATTTCAAGAGAAATGTGAATTTGGTGAAAGATAAGTTACTATTACAGGAAAATCTTCAAAATTGTTTAGATGAATTAGAAATTACTAAGCAACTGTATGATGATGATACTCTGAGTCTTCGCTCCGAGCTGCTAGAAAAAGAGAAATTATTGCAAAATATTTTCTCTAGCTACTTATCAGCTCAAAACCATCTTAGTGATCACTACAAGGAAGCTATAAGTTTAATGGATCTTGTGACCACCAATGTGGAGAGTGTGAGAAATATTGAGTGTGCATGCTCAAGGTCTCATAGTCAGCCGCAAGCAACCAGAGAGCCCCATTCAATACCAACAATAGCTCAGCCATTAAACAAAACATGCACTGAAGCAGTCCGGGGGGAGAGTCAGGGTATCACCACTAACCAGGATATGGTAACTAAAGTTTTGGTTTTTTCAGACGCAATAGGCAAAAATTTTGGCTCATTACTTGGTAATTCATTAAACTGCTCTGTTAGAAATTACTGCATGCCTGGTGCTTCTTATGCACAGATTGAGGAGAAAATTATGGCTTCTGAAATTGATAAAAATACCATAGTTATTGTGTACTTAGGCCAAAGTTTGGGTATTGACAGGAAACAGTTAATAGCAAGTATAACTTCATTGTTAAATCTTGATGCGTATCAAATCATGTTATGTGCATTTCCCTATTCAGATGCACTGACTCAAAGCCAGAATGAGCATATTCACTCATTAAATACAATTTTATATAATATGACATGTCGTCATGGAGACAAACTTTTATTTTTTGACTGTAATAAATTTATTACTCACTTTATGTTGACTCAGGATAGGATGTACCTACCTAAGAAATATAAAAATTTAATTGCTACTTTGGTAGCTTATAATATTGAGTCGGTTATAGGAAATATAACTAAGTCTAGTTTTGACGCTACAGATTTTAGTACATGTACTAATGTTCAGTCAAACAGTTTAAACTTTTAAGAGAGACAACAGGGAAGTGTTCTGACATAGCACTATACTACCAAAATATAAATCGCTTCCCTGGCAAAATACTTGAAATTGAAATATTCTTAGATAAATATCCATTTGACATATTATGTTTCACTGAAACTTGGCTTAGAGCAGATAAAATGTTATTTAATGTTAAGAATTTTAGTGTGGGTAGTGCGTTTAACAGATCATCTGCAGAAGGAGGAGGGTGTATTATACTTGTAAAAAATAATTTAAAATTTAAAGAACGCCGTGACTTGGTCAGATGTTCTGTCGAACGTGTCTGTGAGGTTGCTTGTGTGGAGGTGGACAGGCATCTCGTGTTGTGCGTATATCGACCACCAACAGATGAAGGTCGTGCTCAAAATTTTACAGAATTTTTATCCACTTTGGAAAATATACTACAGAAAATTTCAAAATGCAAAAAACCCATATTTGTATGTGGTGATTTTAATATAGATATTTTATTGAATACTAAAAATAAGACTGATCTTATTTCATTGTTTAAGTCATTTAATTTGAAATTTCTATTCTGTGAGCCCACTAGGATATCAGACACTTCAGCTACCTGTATAGACAATATATACTCAAACTGTAAGACTAAAGAAAAGTCAATAATGAAGGGTATTAGATCTGATCATGAGGGCCTAGCGATAAAATTTGATGGAATCAGAAAAACAGAGAGGTATGAAATTGAACATAGACCATTAACAACTAGTAGGCTGGAAATACTCAGTACCAACATAGAAGCTAAGCTTGGCATTACAAATTTTTCTCATAGTGACCCAAATGACATTTATAATAGCTTATTTTCTTTAGTAAACACTGAGTTTCAAAAAGTATGTCCAAAAATAAAAAAACAAATAGATGGAAAGTTGAAGTTCGGTGATTGGGCAACAACAGGTATTCGAAAAAGTAGAGATTATTTGTTTGATCTGTATCGTAGGAAAAATTTAACATCTTGCAAACAGTTTCATGATTATGTTAGGAAGTATTCAAAAATGTTCAAATCTGTTTGCTTGTGTGCTAAATCTCTTTTTATTAGAAACAAAATTAGCAAGTCTAAAAATAAAATAAAAACCATTTGGAAGACTATAAATAGTGAAACTGGTAAAAATAAACCTAGAGATTCAACATATGTCTTAACTATTGATAAAAATCAAATCTCTGATTCAATACAAGTGGCGAATATATTTGAAAATTTTTTTTCTACCTTGCCCCTAGAAGCCACTAAGTCATTGGATTCTTGTCCCAATGTAGCAGAAACTATGTTAAAAAATAATTTTCCAAGCAAATCACCGGACTTTTCTTTCAGACACACCACAAGATTTGAAATTATAAAAACATTTCAAAGTTTAAACATAAAGAGTACTGAAGACTTGTGGGGTATGTCAGTAAAAGTGGTAGAGTCTATAATTTACATTATTGCACCATATTTAGAAACAATATTCAATCTTTGTGTCGATAGTGGAAACTTCCCCGATTTAATGAAACAAAGTAAAATCACTCCAATTTTAAAGTCGGGGTCTACATCTGACCCTTGCAATTATAGACCTATTTCCATCTTACCTGTTCTGAGTAAAGTATTCGAAAAAATTATGCTCAAACAACTACTATCCCATTTTAACAAGCATAATTTATTAAATGAGAATCAGTTTGGTTTCACCAAGAGCAAATCCACAACAGATGCAGGTGTTCAATTGATGTCGCATATACTGGAAGCCTGGGAGAGTTCACATGATGCTATTGGCGTATTTTGTGATCTTTCCAAGGCATTCGACTGTGTAGAGCACTGCACTCTGATTCGTAAACTTTCCCACTATGGTATTCGTGGGAAAGCTCTGAATCTTATAGAGTCATATCTGTCAGACAGGCTACAGAGGGTTGGAATAAATGGCAATACTTCTTCCGGGTCATTGGTAAAAATGGGAGTACCACAGGGATCAATTTTGGGACCTTTTCTGTTTCTAACATATATTAATGATCTGCCTTGCATGGTCAAAGATTTCTGCGATATTGTTTTATTCGCAGATGATACCTCTCTGATTTTTAAAGTAGATAGGAAAGACAGTGAACTGACGCATGTAAATAATGTATTATCTAAGATTTGTAAATGGTTTGCCGCTAATAATCTTCTCCTAAATTCAAAAAAGACGAAATGTTTAAAGTTTTCTTTACCAAATGTTCCTTATGTTGAACCAAACATAAAGCTTGGCCCAGATAAACTCCCTATTGACAAAGCGACAGTCTTCCTGGGAATCAAAATGGATTCCACTTTACAATGGGATCCACATATACATGATCTCTCCGGAAGACTTAGTTCTGCTGCATATGCAGTTCTTAGGATAAGACAGTTAACAGACGTAGCTACTGCTCGGCTAGTTTATTTCGCGTACTTCCACAGTATTATGTCGTATGGCGTATTGCTGTGGGGAACTGCTGCTGAGATAGAGACAATCTTTATCATACAAAAGCGTGCAATTCGAGCCATATATAAAATGGGTCCTAGGGAATCTGTGAGGGATCTTTTTAAAGAAATTGATATTTTAACTTTACCAAGTCTGTATATATTTGAAAATATTATGTATGTTCGTAAAAATTTGAGTAAATTTAAATTAAACAGTGACAATCACGATTACAATACTAGGAATAAAGATAAAATAGTGGTGCCAGGTTTTAGATTAGCAAAGACAAATAAAAGGTCCTTCTTAGGTAATTGTGTGCGGTTTTATAATAAAGTTCCCAAACATATTACAACGCTCACAGAAGGGAAATTCAAGTTGCATGTGAAAAACATATTGATTAAAAAATCCTACTACACAGTTTCTGATTACATAAACGACAAAAATGCCTGGACAATTCCGCCTCCGCCAAGCTATTGCCTGTCACCTACATAATTTAAACAAATATTGTAATAACTCTATTATATAGTATGTATGTAACACATTGTTAAAAGATGTTTAAAAGAATGGCCCCGAGTTTCTTGCCCGTTCTTCTCGCAGTGGCTCTATACAATTTATTTGCTGAACGTGGCAGTACAATGTAGAATATTTCAATACTAAAATTTGTAATTGACCTTCATAAGAGCGTCGTAGACGCCTAAATTGAATAAATGATTTTGACTTTGACTTTGAAATAGTGATAACAGGTACATAAATTTATTTTTATCATAATGAAATATTGAATAATTTTTTAATTTATTATAATCATTTTAGTTAATTTTTGGTGTGATTCGGTTATTCCAATTTATTGTAATTTCTCATAAAATAGTAAGATTAAAAGTTAGATTAAAAATAAAATTTACAGACATGCATTTGTTTCAAAGGTAAATTAATGTAACAAACCTTGGTTCGGTTCCGTTTAGTCCTTGATTCAGAGGAAGGTGTAGAGTCCCCATCTGCTAGTTTCTTGGCTGCACTAGCGCCATCACTGCTTTTAGCTGGAGATGCCTGACGCCGCTTCCTCATAGGAGGGGTGACAGTGGCTAGCTTCAGTGTAGATCTTGGTTTTGGTTCTGGTTTTTTAATTTCCTTTTTTTCTTCAACTTTTTCCTCAATTTTAGGAGGCTGAGGCTTGTCAACTTGGTCTTCTTTCTTTGGAGGTTCTGCTGGCTTTTCTTTTATTTCCTCCTTTTTATCCTCTGCAGCAGGTTTTTCTAGAGGAGCCTCTTTTTTATCTTCAACTTTTTCAATTTTAGGTGTGGCACTTTCAGTTTTAGCACTTTCGGTTTTAGAACTTTCAGTTTTAGCACTTTCCGTTATAACACTTTCGGTTTTAGCACTTCCTGCAGCTGGTGGATCAGGTTTTGGCGGTGTGGGTGCTTTTTCTGGTTGGCTGGTGGAATGGCCTGTGGACTGGTTGTTAGCAGATTCTGGCACAGGTTTGCTATCACTTTGAGAAGGTGCAACATCTGCTGTTGGTACTGGAGCTGGCTCAGCAGGTTTTGAGGGGGACTTTTCTGTAGGCTCAGTTGCTGTGGCTATTTTAGGCTGGGCAGGACCTTCTGCCGTGCTAGCTGGGTTTACCGCTTCAGGTTTCTGCGACATGCTAGATGCACTTGTTGGCTTCTCAGGTGGTTTTGGAGTACTTGGTGAAGTCTTTGCAATATCTTGTTTATCTTTATTCAGCTCCGAGGTCTGAGCTTTTAAGGTAGCAGGTGCACTGGGTGCAGCCTTGGGTGTCTCTATAGTTCCATTAGCATGTCCTGTAGAATCTGGCTCCTTTTTCTCTGGAGTCCGTGTTAAAGCTAGGGGCTGTGAAGCATTCACAACTTTATCTGCAACTAAACTTAATGGAGAACCGGTGCTGGGAGGCTTGCTAGGACTTGCAGCAGCTGTAAGGTTAGCTGGAGCTGCAGAGTTCTGATTGAGATGAGAAAGATTACCATGGTGACTCATGTTTTGTGCCATCTGTGCCATGTTCGCAGAGACGGGTGCCATGGACGGCACGGCGTGTGGCGGCGCCTGTGGCGGCGGCGCGTGCTGGGAGAGGTTCTGCCCCACCAGGTTGTTGGAGTGAGAATTCTGTGCGCCCTGCGGCAGCGCGACGGCGGCGTGGTTCACGCCCGCCACGTTCCCCTTAGCGGGGCTCGCCTGTCCGCCTGCCGGAGGCACCCCAGCGCCGCCCAACACCGGTTTCAAAGCTGAATTCATATTTAACCACTATTAACTCCTCACGCGAACTGAAACACACAAGATACACTCCGAATTACGGTTCTGTTTTCGTAGCAGGTTAGCGCACCGCGATGTCTTTGACCCACAACAATAATTCATACATAGATGTATACGCGTACGAGTAGGTACGCGCGAAGTATAGGCGGCGGGGAGCGCTATGCCCGCTACGAGACCGCTTTCTAGAGACTTGATGTACAAACAATTAAATAATAGTGTCGGAAAGTTACCGCTAGTTGTTTAGACGACAAATGCCCATGAAATATCCTGTGTTGCGACCCGCGGCGGAGATATGCGCAAAAAATGCGTTGCTATAGCCAAGAAACTTCCGCAAGATATGACCCACCGCGCCGTTAATCGTGCCTTGTAGACGCCACGAACATGTATAATCGAACTGAACAATCACTGAATTTGATTGCGACAATGTAAATGCATAATCTTGTCGCAGTTTATACCACGAAAGAACATTTATTTCACTCTAGATCAAGCACATAATAGGTACAGTAGTTCAGAGATGGCGTCGGCACAACGCGCATGCGCCACCCTCTTTTTCTTTCCGCCAATAAAAACTTGTGACGAAAGTAACGAAATGATGCTTTAAGATTTTTGAACGAATTATGTAGTTGTTTGTCTCTGTCTTATTACATGCACAGCCGTATATAGCTATCTTTTTTTAATTTGACGTCGTAACTCAACAACCACAGATGTATAATTTCTTGTTTTGGGGGGAAATAAATGTTTAGTTTTTTATTGCCGTCTAGGCAACGTCACCTAACTAATGGTAAGCGTCACACCTTACACTCTTAGGGCTTATTGCGCCAACGTCAATTCGTGAGTTAAATTATTTGGGTTGATTGCTCTGTGGGTGCGATAGGAATATACACGTGTTATTGAGATTGGTCGAAGTTTTATGGGAATTATTTCACGTTTTGGACTATATTTTTCCCCCTGAGGCATATTTAATCTTTTGTGTTGGTGGTGGTGAATTTTTGTGTTTGTTTTCGTTCGTAATCAAGGGGAAATGGAGCCCATTTCCCCTGACCCTCCACCGGATCCCCCGGATGTGGAGTTAACTTTAGCGGCGATTACGGCTACTAAAAGATAGCGAACGGACGAGGATAACCCTTGCCCGAGTAAAAAACATATAACCAACAGCGAAGTAGCGTCAGCATCCATACAAACGGTATACACCCATCCTTCTATTGTAGTTGATGGCCTCAGATCCTATGAAACAACTGACGCGGGACCTTTCCTGGTTCATGTTTCCAAAGTCGTGACTCGTGACTGACCCAGCAGCAAGCACGGAGATCAGACCTATTAAATTCGTACAGTTCTTATTTAATAACAAAATTGATAATATCTGTCACGATGGCATCAAAAGAGTCGGCCGCAATATGATTTCTATCACCTTCACATCTGCAATGGGGGCGAATAAGTTCCTTAATAACCCAATATTAAAGCTTTGTAAGTATGTGGCATTCATCCCAACATACAATGTGACACGCAAGGGACTAGTCAGGGGTGTACCTGTAGAATGGTCAATGGACAGTTTTGTTGAGTCCCTACAAATCCCTGGATACCATACCCATATCATAAAAGCTAGACGCATGATGCAAACCGAAAAGTGAAAACTGACAGTTACATCACATGGGAGCCAACACAGACTGTAGTGCTTACTTTTAGAGGTAAACAACTTCCTCCACGAGTGTATTCTTATTACTCTTCATTAGTTGTAGAACCTTACCAATATCCCACCATACAGTGTTTGAATTGTTGCCGCTTCGGGCATATCAAAACTCAATGCCGTTCTAAGCCAAGATGTTTTAAGTGTGCTCAACCGCATGTTGGAGACGAGTGTAGTGTTGATGAAACTAAATCCACTTGCCTGTACTGCTCAGCAAACCACTTTTCAACTAATAGATCTTGTCCAGAGCAGGACAGACAAAAATCAATAAAAATTATGATGGCCCGTGAAGGAATTTCTTATCAAGAAGCATCTACCCTATTCCCTAGTGTACGCAAAACCTTCTCTGAAGCAGCTAAGGCTTCATATACCCCAGATTCTCTTCCCTCTCAGCAAATTACAAACCTCCCTCAATCAATCCTCACATTCTGTGATGTCTTACAAGAAAACTGTAACTTCCCTGCCCAAACCTAGACAGCCTCTAGGTAAATCCTACGACAGGGCTGCACATCAAAATATTGTTGCTGAAGTCCCATCCTCTCTTCCTAATGGATTTGCCCTGCAATCCACTCAAATCGCTTCCTCTCCTCGTGAGGAATCACAAGACCTTGTGCAACTTCTCACTATTATAATTAGTATTATTTATATATCAGAACTCTTTTAATTTACCGTCCAACGTTGCCCAAATGATTATCCAGGTCACATCTTTAATAGGCCATAATGGACCTGTGTCCAATAATACACTGGAATGCCCACAGTCTTCGACTGCAAAATCATGAAGTATACCACTTAATAGCTAAGTATTCCCCCGTCCTGATGGCCATCTCTGAGACATGGCTGGTGCCCGGATCTCATTATCGAGTCTCAAGCTACTCCTGCCTTCGGGATGACCGTCAGGACGGGTATGCAGGCTGTGCCCTGCTAGTTAAGCGTAGCTTAACTTTCACACAAATAACCTTACCTGCTTACAGCTCAGAGTTTAATGCTGTAGCTGTTCGAGCTTTTAACATAACATTTTTATCTATTTATATTCCTCATCCCCATCCTCACCTCATTCCCGATATCCTCTTAATTGTATCATCACTCCCTCCTCCAATTATTATAATGGGCGATCTTAATGCTCACCATACTTCCTGGGGATCTTACCATTGTAAGTTGTAACCCATTTGGGTACGCGCTCTTGGAGATGTTCGATGAGGCGAACCTCTGTGTTTTAAATGATGGAACTCCAACACATAGAGTCTTGCCATCTCAAAATCCAAGAAGTGCAGTGGACTTAACTGTTTTTTCCCCATCTCTAGCTTCAGTGCTGACCTGGGAGGTACAGCCTCTGACCTATGGTAGCGATAATTTCCCTATACTCATCAAACTTCCTCAAAGATGCCCCCCACAACTAACACTAAATCCCCTCTTGAAATACAGGCTATCAGGGGCTGAATGGGAAGCTTACTCAAACTCCCTTGACAGTAAAGTGGACTCTATTTCTAATCTCTGTACCGAGAATTTTATTTTGTGTTACACAAAGATTATTGAAAGTATTACTAGCACTGCTGATTAACTTATCCCCCTCAAAAACCCTTGGTGTAGGAGATCTTCCCCTTACTGGTGGAATGCTGAAGGCACTAGGGCAGCCAGAGATAGAAATGAAGCTGAAGTTAACTACAATAATGCTATGACTGAGAGGAATTTCTTGCTCTATCAAGAATCCGCGGCAAAATCTAGAAAATTAGTTTCTTCAATAAAACGAGGAAGTTGGATCAAAACTTGCGAAAATTTGTCTCCTAATACACCCCCATCTGTAGTGTGGAAGCTCATTCGTAAATTCAGAGGTTATTTTAACTATATTAACTCAACTTCAAATGACTCTTCATCCTAGATTGAAGCATTTTCAGACAAGCTTGCCCCCCCCCCCCCTTTGTTCAGATGGCTCTTTCGCTTAACATTCCAAATTGTCTACCCTGTCTTGATACATTCAATGCCCAGTTCACCTTTGAGTAACTGCAGATAGCCTTAGATGGGCTGGTAGATTCAGCCCCAGGAATAGATGGAATTCCTTATTCTTTTATTACAAAAGCGTCTCAGAAAACGAAAGAGTTCTTTTTAAATTTAATTAGCAAATTTTATGAACATGGTTGCATCCCAGAGCCATGGAGCACCCAAATTATTATCCCCGTACTGAATGCTTCAGATCCTAACTCACGACGGCCAATCGCCTTATCCTGTGTTTTAGGCAAAATTTCAGAACTCTTAATCAAAAGCAGACTTGAATAGTTGGTGGAAAGCAGGAAACTCCTTGCGAAAACACAATTTGGGCTTAGGAAGGGCATGAGCACTTTTGATAGTCTGTGTATTTTAACAACCGAAATTCATCATGCTTTTAAGAAAAAAGAGTACCTCATAGGCGTATTTTTAGACGTAGCAGCTGCTTACGACAATGTTCTTCAGTTCTGTTCTGCTCAGAGACAAACTGTCACAGCTGAGTATTCCCGCGAGAATGACACGCTTCATCTGCTGCTTCCTGACGCAAAGGTCAATTCTAATTAGACATGACTACGCATTCCTATCACGTAGATTTGTGTGGAAAGGCCTACCCCAAGGCTCAGTACTAAGTCCTCTTCTGTATAGTATATATACGTGGGACCTGGAACTCACAGTGGATTTATTTTGTCAAGTCCTCCAATATGCTGATGACCTGGCTCTATTCAAGACTACTAAATCGATTTCTGATGCGGAAAATAAACTCAACACAGCGCTAAGTTACCTTAGTATGTGGCTGGATGACCATGGTCTAAGCATATCAGCCCAAAAAAGTTGCTCGGTTATTTATACCAGAAAGAAAATGATTCCCAGTGCTAATATTATTTATAAAAACGAAAACATTCCCCAACAAAACATAGTAAAATTTTTAGGCGTTCTATTAGACTCGAGACTGAATGGAGTAGCTCATTTCAATTATGTTGTTGAAAGATGTGAAAAGAATATCAACATTCTCCGCTCCCTCTCCAGAGTTTGGTGGGGATCCCATCCATTTTCTCAAAAATTACTATATAATGCAATTATCCGAAGCCATTTAGATTACGGTTCATTTCTCTTAGATCCTGGCAACAAAGCTGCAATGGACCAACTTAATAAAATACAAGCCAAATGTCTCCGCATAATCCTGGGGGCGATGAAATCTTCTCCTATTAGCGCAATGCAGGTAGAATGTGTTGAACCCCCTCTCCAATTGCGCCGTCAATTCCTTTCTGATAGGTTCTATTTCAAATTAGTTCAAAATGCAGATCACCCTCTTATTGGAAAGATTGGAAAATTATATGACCTGTATCTATGATATTCCAACCCTCCATAATTCTCCATTTTGGCATTGATAAGGACTCAATTGAACCCACTAAAATATTTTCTCAAAAATTCTGTCTAACTGGAAAGACTGGCTTGCAATGTACACAGATGCATTCAAAATGTCACCAGATAGTGATGTTGGGGTTGTTGTTTGGATCCCGAAATATAGAATTATATTAAACAATAAATGTCCTCCTATAGCTTCAGTATTTACTGGAGAGTCTATTGCCATCTTAGAAGCCATTATGTATGTGAACTCGCACAAAATTCCTCAAACAATTATTTTTACAGACTCAAAAGTTGCCTGCAGTCTATTCTATCTAATCAATTTAAATATAAAACTAGGTTCCCTATTATCTTAAAAATCAAAGAAGCACTATACCAAAACTTTCAGCTAGGCCTAAAGCTAGTCTTAGCATGGATACCCAGCCATGTAGGTATTCCTGGCAATGAAACTGCTGACTCATGCGCCAAAGCTGCAGTGTCTCATGGCAATAGGGACTACTTTAAAATTTATACACATGACCTTTCTCTAACTTGTGAGTCTCAAATGCGGATTTCTTGGGATAAGTACTGGAAACATTCTTTAATATCCAAAGGAACATTTTATGGCCAACTTCAATACTGTATACCTTCAAAGCCTTGGTTTTTTAAGTTTAAAAAAGCGAATACAATTGCAACATCGACTATATGTCGCTTACGCTTGGGTGGAGTACATGGGTGACCCAAGCGTAAGCGACATATAGTCAAAGTCTCTAATTTAATTTCACATTTAAGGATTAACTTGTTTATTAAAGAGACCTAACGGGTCAATATATTATATGTGTCAAACGTAGTTAGGTCCTCACTATACAGGCAATGCCTTGTGTGAGGATCATAGCAGTTCACATGTATAATATACGAGATCAGGAGAGTGCACCATAAGGATATAATTATCTCCAATTTGTTATTCGTTTTTGTAGTTTACTTAAAGCTGTCAATAAATGTTTTTTCATATTTTTTGTTCTTCATTTTACATTATCGTTGCCAATAAAAAAAATCTCTGCACTCACAAATGTTTTCGCAGGCGGCGGTGCCGGCACCGATTACGATGCTACGGTATTCTGATCTTCACAGCCACTCAGGCGCAACTGAAGAATTCTTGAACATTTCCCTTACCCTGTGATCTTCTTCATATACCGCAACGAAGTAGAAAAGGAATTTCTACTCACTTGTGTCTTTTTATTAAGTAGGTATTGATTGATAAATAATTTCATTCAACAGAAAAATAAAACGCATCTACCACATACGTCTACTAAAAGAAGTGGTTCACTAAATTAAAAAGGCGCAAATGGTAAATAAGTCTTTTTCTCCTAGCATTAGCTGTAATTTTCAAATGAATTGAAAAGTTCAATAGCCAGTTAAGTTTCTTCATCGTTACATGTGGAATTCAATAAATTTATGCGCCTTTTAACTCTCCGATCAAATTAATCATTCATTGAAAGATTAGACTCATCTACTCAATTCTGTATGTTGTGTTTTCCTGTTAGTGGATTTGCACTATGATTAAAATTTTTAAATGTTAATTTACTCATGACTTTGTGTTAAGTCTGTTGGAAAACCTAATAAATATACACATAAATACGTTTTTTCATTTTATTTCCATCAAAATGTGTCCTTTTATCTTAGTCATGGTCAATACGAGTATATAAATGATGGATATGAGCCCTAATTCACTGTCGTAAATCCAAAACTATATAAGAAAAAAATATTAGCAGATTTAATTATTATTTTTTACGTCTTTCTTTCCTCATTCCGGCAATATATATATTACTCAATTTTGTAAAAACGTAGATACTTCTTACTATCTGGGGCAGAAATGTCATAATTAATTAATTTAAATGTAAGGTTGCAAATGTTGAAACTCTTAACGACCGATTTTGATGGTCAAAAAGTTGGAACCTTCAGAGGTTCGGAACGATCGAGTTGTCAATAACCGAACGCTCTATTCCAAAGTTGTGAACGACGACGTTGGAAATTAAAATTGCACACCGAGCGCCGCACTATTTATGGTTCTGAACATACGACAGCCAAGACAAATTTTGATCTAAACGTGGATACACGGCCGTTCCAGCACTTTAATCGAGCTTAATTTTATCCTTACAAGATTTGGTCACACGCGGAACGGGGTGACCTGTCAGAGCTGATAATTATGCTCTGCCTAGCCAAAATTTAACTACCTCTTGAATCGGCTGTATCTGGAAAATATTTTGGTCAGATGTCAAATCTGGAATATATTTTACAATAAACCATTGACCTATATATACAAGACGCGACATCTCAAACGAGTATATTCGACCAGTGCAGGTATGCCGGCCGGCATACTCTCCCACACACGCAGCTGTGCACTCGTAGAGATTACACGCGCTTTACGTTCAAAATGTAGTATTAAAAAAACAATTGATAATACACAATTTTCGAATGTAAAGCGCGTGTAATCTCTAAGTGAACCTGATTAAGGCATGATATATCTCGGTAACCATGAAACTTAAGAATGAGGTTAAAACTTAATATCACTGCGCTTTTCGTCTTGCATAAAAAAAATTATGTGACTGCTGTCAAATATAAATTGAAACGCTTATATCTCGGAAACTATAAATGAAATAGCATGCGTCAATACACTTTAAATATGACTAGTTAATTTAAATAATGTATTTATAGATTTAGTGATAAGTGTTGAGTTCATCGTATCTCAACCTTCCAGCCTATGCAAATAGTCTCATGCTATTTAGGTAGATGTCCCCAACTTGAAAAAATAGTGCATTCAAACGGATTGAAAAAATTCGACTGTCCAGTATCCACGCCCATAGCAAAACTCAAAATGCACCAAGATGAAATTCTGAGATTGCGGGTTCTATTCCCGCTAGAAATTATCTTTTACCATCTGAAAAAAATACTAAATAAATTATGTTTTCAATTAATATTAATTCAGACTATTGGCTCTGTAATGTGAAGACTACGCGACAAAAATAAATTGTTTTTATGGTTTAAGACAAAACATTGCCTTTTAAAAAATGAAACAACTTCTGACTCTACAAAAAAATATATGCAAATATCCTTAATCCTGGGAATTGGTTCAAAATTCAAGACAAAACGATGGCTTAATGAACATAATCTAGAAATTAATTAAATAAAACAAAAATAGTCCAAAATTTAGTAAAATTAGATTTAGAAATGTCAAATGAACATTCCTTATTCTGTTGGCGCCAGAGTATAGTTCATTCGCTCTAAAATTATTAAAGTTACTAAACTTAGTAAAACTTGCATATTTGCTATTTTGTTGTACCATAACTTAGTCATCTTACGTGGAATCATAGATATTTAAACCTAAAATTAATCAACATGTAAATTGGTGTTGACTATTGCCGCACATGACATAAATTTTTCCTATCGTATATTAGTTTTGTAATATGAGCTTATTATTAAAAATCAGTTCTGAAAATCGTTCCTTATTGGGAACTCCATGTGTCAGTGGTAATTTAGACCCACAAATATGGAACATTATGGAGGCATTAATAAGCGTTTGGCAAATTTGAAACAATATGCACATACGGTACACTTCAAATGTTAACCTATTATTAATTGTTTTATTGTCATTTCCAATTATTTATTTATATGGACTATGATGACCTAATTTATTCTCTTCGTTGGTCGTTCTAATGCAGACAAAAATAAAAATAATCATGTACTGGAACTTCCCGAGGACTTTGATAATGATGATTAGTTAGCAGAAATTGAATATCATTTGCCACAAAAAAAAATTGAAGAAACTGAGTCTGATTTTGAAGTAAAGTCAGAACCTGATGTGATAGATAATGAAGTCATATATCTGGAAGAAACGGGGAAGGCGATAAAAGGATTCGAGGACGTATCGGGACATAAGTCAAACAAATAAATGAATAATATATAAATAGAGATTAAAATTTAAAAACTAATTGTTTTTTTGGAGTATCACTGTCCAATTTTTTTTATTACAATTAAATGCCTTGTTTCTTACTTCATATTGCTCCATATATTATATACAATATGCAGTATTACCATAATAGCATAATGTTCCAAATATAGAACAAGGTGGTATTCCCAAAATTTCCCAAATTTTCATGTATTTTTATTTATTTCGATATATTTCTAGTATAGCTTCATGGATGAGACATATCCTATATTAATTTAAAAGAATTTTAAAAATCCATGCGAGTTAACCTTCACTGCTGGACGGGCGTGACTAATTTTTTCTCCTTTGAAAAACATTTTAATTAAATTTATTGTTATTAAAAATATTAAGTTGTAGATAGTTAAATTTATATATCTACATATGTTTATAATAAGAAGTATGTATAGTTTATAACCAGTATTATATGTATGTCTAATTTTATTTGTGTTGTCCTGTGTTATTTTCATGTATATGTTATTTATGTGTTATTTTCAGATAAATATACCCAGACGCAAAATTGATGATCCTGGCTGAAAACACCGATCACCCTTCCTAGCACCGACCAATCTCCTTCGTTTATTTTCTACTTAACCTACGTGACATTGGCGAAATAGTGCCAATGCTACAGAGGCCATTAAGTTAAAAAGTTGAAGTTGAATTATTTGGTTTTTGTATGCTAGTTTTCACTTAATTTGAGTTTAACTTGCGTTTCCTCGTTGGCGCAAGTGCTTATCTATATTCAATTAGTCACGCCCGTCCAGCAGTAAAGGTTAAGTTAACTCGCATGGATTTTTTAAATTCTTTTAAATTAATATAGGACATGTCTCATCCATTAAGCTATACTAGAAAAATATCGATATATTTTTATCGCCTTCCCCGTTTCTTCCAGATATATGACTTCACTATCTATCACATCAGGTTCAGACTTTACTTCAAAATCAGACTCAGTTTCTTCAAATTTTTTTTGTGGCAAATGATATTCAACTTTATCTAACTAATCATCATCATCAAAGTCCTCGGGAAGTTCCAGTACATAATTATTTTTGTCTGCATTAGAACGACCAACGAAGAGAATATTAGGTCGTCATAGTCCATATAAATAAATAATTGGAAATGACAATAAAACAATTAATCATATATGTGTGGCTGTCAATTATCAGGCTGGCAGATCCGTGGTCGGTAAATATCGTACTGGTGTGATATCTCGCAGCCCGATAATCCCCGTACACCACTAGCTGCCAGTTCTTGGGTTGCCATTATTGTTATTATTATTATATATATATATTATCGCTCGGAATGATTTTATTCGACAAAGGATTTGGCGTCCGTATAGTACCCGGCCTGATAACTCATGTACATGGAGGTGAAATACTTGGTCACCAATTATCAATTATTAGTATCAGACCGGTAAATATCAGGTCGGCAGTTATCATGGTCGGCCAATGTTGTCTCCGGTTCCGTATTAGAGTAGTTGCTTGCCTCTCTCTGTAACCTTTAGCGGTCGCCTCTTTGTATTACATTGGCCGTACTCCACTTGATGCCAATATCGTCATTATCGATAATTTTGACCACATTTTGTGTCATATTAAATGTTATACCATGTGGTTAATATTAAATGTTAGACTACAAAATTATCGTAAATAACGATAAAGGCGTCAAGTTGCATACCCCCATTGTAATTGTACGCTACATACAGTGTTGGATATCGTAGTATAATTATACTATTTGTACCATTATTGTCGCGCCTTCTATACCTTTACGAGATGCCTGGACGGCGATTCTCGTGCAGTGATATGAATATCATAGTAGATAAATATCGAGAAAACATGGCGAATATCGAGTCGTGTAGTTTTGTGTTATTCTCGTAATATCACTATCGATAAATATCAAGCCCTAGCGATCGACACGCAACATTGCGATATCGGGATTATCTTTATACTTTTTATACATGTGAATACAAGTTCATCTGTGGACATATTTTTATATCTACCACTCGCGAGAATAGCATTTTTGTGAAAAGTCGATATTTTTGGAATATTAATAGTCTATAGGTGACACAGGATAAATATCGAGAATCGATAAATTTATCCCAATTTTGAGAATTGCCCCCGGCGATTCTCGTGCAGTGATATGAATATCATAGTAGATAAATATCGAGAAAACATGGCGAATATCGAGTCGTGTAGTTTTGTGTTATTCTCGTAATATCACTATCGATAAATATCAAGCCCTAGCGATCGACACGCAACATTGCGATATCGGGATTATCTTTATACTTTTTATACATGTGAATACAAGTTCATCTGTGGACATATTTTTATATCTACCACTCGCGAGAATAGCATTTTTGTGAAAAGTCGATATTTTTGAAATATTAATAGTCTATAGGTGACACAGGATAAATATCGTGAATCGATAAATTTATCCCAATTTTGAGAATTGCCCCCCTGAATCCTAGTAGGTATAGATATACATTGGGCAACAAAGAACGCGTACATTTTATTATACATATGCATGAAATTATAACAACCGCCGAGAAGTCTGCTATTGCTAGCTACCCTCACATAGCTTGAGGCTATTCCCGGCTTCCATTGTCCCCACAAAAAGGGGGCGGGGGTTCTAGAAGGAGTGATTTATCCTTGAGGCATAGCTGGCTCCCACGTGCTTATCCTTGTTATCCAGGAGGTACCCTTTTTGTTCCTCCAAACGTCTTATTGCCGTCGCGCCCATTTTGTGTCTAACCTGTGCACAGAACAAAAATCTCGCTCAACCACTATGCACTGAACTGCATTGCCGTAGCGCAAAGATTAGATACATAATTTAAGTGACGGTGACACTTACCAATTGTTGACGGCGACTCGCATATAGCGCGATAATTATTTCATAGTATGTAGTATCGTATTGCTACACGAAAATACCATAATTTTATCATTAGATCGACTGACTTATTAATGATGAGCCATATCACTTTTTAGATATATACTCTATAATATCGAGAATGGCGAAAATAAGAGCTTGGTGTGATATATCTGAAAACTAGCTTTTAAAAAGATAACTTATTCTTTTGATAGCCATGTTCTACCTCATACATACGTTGATAGATAGTTAAATTTGTAGGCATAAACTAATTTAAGAAATAAACTTTCTCCATTGACTCCCTCATACTAACTCTAGTAACTGCATAGAATATAAGCCGTTTGACATTTTACGTCATGCCAATTTTAAGGACGAAGTTCCAATTGGCGATTTAGCCACGATGGACGTCCACTTGCCAAACTTGATATATATGCATACAGGATTTCGTGGATATTTTGTTTCAAACGAATAAAACGTGGTATAATTTTAAAGGAATAGTATAATTTTATTTTCAATGCTGGCTACATATATAAGGTGCGTTCGTTTTGGCTCGATTGCGTTTGTAGCAGTTTCAAAAGTGGCAGTTGCGTTCGGATAGAAGCTTTTGCTATTTTTGACCACCAATTACTGCATGCTATCCGAACGGCTTAAAACATACTTTGACAACCGACAATATTTTAACAACTTTGCACAGTATGAAACATGGAATCAATCTCTAAAATTAACAAAAAAGTAGGTACCTATATTATTATTATTTCTTTGTTAATGGCTTCTGATAGTTACTTAAATAAAAAACTTGTGAAACTCTTCAATCGCGCCAAATACAACTGTCAGTCAAACCAGCAGTTGTCAAAAAACGATCACAACGATCCCACATAGGGCGTTCGGATAGCTTAACGGTGCCAAAAATAACACTCACAAACGCTAAAAATGATCACACGGGCCGTTCGTTTTGGGACTTCGTGATCAAAAATATCGTTTTCGCTCACCGTTCGGATAGCTTTGAAAACGCTACAAATGACAGAGAAAAGTGATATTTTTGACCCATGTCTTACCGTGGGATCGTTGTGATCGTTTTTTGACAACTGCTGTTTTGACAGTTGTATTTGGCGCGATTGAAGAGTTTCACAAGTTTTTTATATAGTATTTATATTATATATAAATATATAATATAAATACCATATTATTTAGTAGGTACCTACTTGTTTTGTTAATTTTAGAGATTGATTCCATGTTTCAAAATTGTTAAAATATTGTCGGTTGTCAAAGTATGTTATAAGCCGTTCGGATAGCATGCAGTAATTGGTGGTCAAAAATAGCAAAAGCTTCTATCCGAACGCTAAAACACAAATGCCACTTTTGAAACTGCTACAAACGCAATCGAGCCAAAACGAACGCCCCTGGTAAGACATGGGTCAAAAATATCACTTTTCTCTGTCATATGTCATATGTAGCGTTTTCAAAGTTATCCGAAAACGATATTTTTGCTCACGAAGTCCCAAAACGAACGGTCCGTGTGATCATTTTTAGCGTTTGTGAGTGTTATTTTTGGCACCGATAGGCTATCCGAACGCCCTAATAATATGATTGATTAATCTGTGCTCTTTGCGGCGGTGTGCGTGCGTGAAAATCAAAGATCTCAAAGAAATATTTTATTGTTTGTTTCGTGTCGTGCTGCTGTAACTACCTACTTATCCACTAAATGGTATTTATGTTTTATTTCTAACATCGGTCGCACAAAATACTCAATGTAGCTATTTTTTTTTATTTAAAAATATAATTTTAGGTGAGAAAGTTCAAAGGTGCATGCAGTTTTATATCAGCTGAAATGATTAAATTCCTTCTCCTTCGAAGCTTGGCCGGCCACGGCCTTGGTACCAGAGGATCGAAGAATGTCACATAATATTCGACACTAGTTTGCACATAAATTATTAAGGTCTTCTTTTTTACTTGTAGCATGACTCTCATGCCTATAACATTTTAATTTGTAGGATGTTTTGACGAGACCTGCTGAAGAATTCGGTAACGATGAGACCCTGGAGCATTTGTGGGCTGCAAGGGCGATGGAACACAGTGATATATATTTTAACGTAAGTGTCTTTCACCTTAACAAGTACCTATTTATATTTTACTTGTGATCTGATTTATTACTGTGCAAGATTTACAAATAAGTTCAATATTCATTTATAGGTATTATGTTCTGTAGACACCAGATGGCTACACCTTACCCCACATGACGACCTCATCTACACACATTTTCGACAAGACTTCCCGGAACTCAATGTCTCATACATCAAAGAAGATGTGATCAAAAACAATATCAATAAAGCTAAGTGGCGAGTCTTCTGTGAAAAGTTCAAAAATGTTGTAGAAGATTATAGTTTTGCAACATTAATGCGAGCAGACACAAAAGGAGACTACTCAGAAGCAAACACTATGTTAGTTCCACGAGTGCAATTCTATGCAATAGAAATAGCTAGAAATAGAGAAAACCTGAACAATGAAGTAAAAAAGCGTTGCAAATGTGGATCAAAATCTAACCTTGAAGAAAAATCTGAGGCAGCTTAAACTCAGATATTATAATAAGCAATGAAGCCTTGTGATCGAATGAGCCTAATCAGATTATTATCTGTATTCTCTTTGTTTGAATATTCAGTTTACACTGATTTAAATATTAATTAAAACTGTTATTTTACATTTTTTGCATGAACATGCACAGAAATATTAAACTTTTTAATAAATTAAATTATTTGTGAGAACACAACCATGCTAGTATGTTATCTAAATTGTGGTACTTTTTAACTCGTTTTACAGTACCTACTTGAAGGTAAAAAGCAAAAATGAGTACAGTATGTGTTCATTGTAAAATTTAATTATGAGTATACTCAGCATTGTTTAGTTTATTAATTCTTGCCGCTGAATAAAACAATATTCATAAATCTAGGCAAATGAGCATTTGTGATAATAATGTTCATATTGCTGATATCAGTTTCTGTAAACTATAGTGTACCATAGTTTTTAAATTTGTTACTCTATGGTCAGCTCAGTGATATGGCATAATCTGGAGTTGTAGCTAATTTTAGATAAGCTTAGACGGACGGATATTGTGCAGTATGTAACTGTTCCAAAAATAAATGATTATATGGTCAAAGTAGTTTTGATAAAGTGCACTTCGACGGTGACTGATTGTGTCAAAACCAAAATGCCAAGCCATATTGAACTTTCACAAAAGCTACTTTGATCATGCCAATATGGTTGAATCCCTGTATATCATAGATAATATTAACAATTAAATTTCATTTATTAATGCTCAAATTCAGGTGTAAGATGCTAACAGGATAACCTCTAAAGATCGAGCTTGTAAGTTAGATACAGAATTAGATGTACATACAACAGGTATGCAAAAACACATGCTCCACCTTGACAGGTTAAGCGGTAGGTTATTCTAAGAGCAGTCTGTGACAGCTGTCAAATATTTAGAATAATTTACCTAGATCTGTACCTACTGTACTTCCTGTAACTGATAGTGTGGAACACGGCTTACATTTGTTAAGCATTTCTGCTTGGTGTTTAGGTGGTGTAACTTATAAACACCTAATGATCTACATATTAAAACTCATCCACCTGAAAACTTTGTATGCTATGTATTTGTTTACAATAAGGTATGATACATTCTCATCTTTTACAGTGGTGTTAGCTATCAGACAATATAAGCCATAAGTCTTGTAATACTTTTATGCCTTTAAGCTATCCGTCCTTGGCCATAGCTGACTGATGCATGCTGTCGAATTGCATTATAACATAAAATTTCAGTTAGAAGTTGACTGAAATGATTTCAATTAGCATTTTATGTAGGTACATATAATATAAATGCCATTTTATTCGAAGAATGATTGGGGTGCACTACCTCTCAAGCATTTTTTAAATAATAATCTTTTATAATTGCAACTGGAATCTTTTAATTTTCCTATATATGTAGAGTGCTCACATATGTGTTAATTGTGTTGTGTCTGGTACTGAATAATTATTGGTGTAGTATATATACAAATTCTCTAAACTTATAATTCTCTAAGTTATGGTAGTTTTTATTATATACACATTAAAATTCAAATTTGTATAATGCTTGTGAATGACAGTTCTTAAAGTTGACTTATGCATTCAGTTAAAGTATGTTCTATCTATGCAAATTTAGTTGTCATGTAACTTGGTGATCTCTACATTGCTGCAAAATTACCTACAATTGAAAATAAATATAGTTTTAGAATAGCGCAAAGGCCTTTGATAGGGTCTGGCATAGGGCTCTTCTTGCAAAGTTACCTTCCTTTTTTTTGTTTTTATCTTATTGTGAAGGAACAAGCGCGAGGCCCACCTGATGTTAAGCGGTATCCTCTGCCTATAACAGATGCATTTGATCACAAGTGACGAACTTCACTGCACCCATCACCTTGAGACAGTTGTTAAGTCTAATTTTTGCCTGTTATTTCACTGGCTCTCAAGGACTGCTGCCGGAACACACCGTTAGGTGCTTGGCGACAGATTTTCTACTTGAGGGTGGTCGCTAGCCAGGCGGGCATTCGCAAAATGCCCTTCCACCACGCGGTGAAGCTCAAGCTCTGGGCGGGTTTCGAACCATGGACCTGCTGCGCGGCAGTTCATATCCAATGCCACTGAGCCATCACTGCTTCAAACCAGCGTACCAGAGAGCCTTTGCACATGGATAGGCAATTTTTTGCATGGTCGCTGCTTAAGAGCCATCGTGGATGGAGCTTGTTCAGATACCATATAAATTAATGCTGGAGTTCCACAAATCAATGACTTATTGCAAATAATTAATATTAATTACTATATGGATGAGAACTTGCGAGGCCCATTATTTAGACCGTGCATATGTTTCTGAGGTGATGAAGGGGAGAGCGGAACTCAAGAAGACACAATTCCGTTGAGTGCTCGTTAGAGCACGTCACTGACTGGGGTAAGCGAAACAGCCCTTTACAAGCCAAAAAAAGTACATTTAACTTCACTCCACGTTTTCAAGACATTCCCCTTACCTTTACCGAAAAACATCGGCATTTTGGGAGTCGAAATATCCAGCGAGGTCCAGTTTCCAGGAGTCATTTGGAGAGCAAAGCAGCCCTAACTTCTAAAAAACTCTGTGTATTCAATAGAGCCAAGCAGCACTTTACGCCTAAACAAACGTCTTTTCTTATACAAAGCGCTGGTTAGGCCGCTTTTGGAGTACTGCTCTCATCTCTGGAGCGGTGCATCAAAGTATCAGTTAGACCTATTTGATTCCTGACACAGAAGAGCCATCTGATTTTTCGATGACCCAAAATTTACCAACAGGCTGGAACCGCTGAGCGTGCGTCGTGACGTTGGATTCCTATGCCTGTCATAAAGGTTTTACAACGGGGAATGCTCTGACGAGATTTCTGTCCTCGTACCTGCCTCACACTTGTAACCAAACTGGTCGCTATCGTCAGAACGCCCACCCGCACTGTGTTTCTGCCACGTACCTGGTAGTTGTTGAATGTTTTTCCACCTGAGGTTTTCCTCACGTCTACAATCTGAACCGCTTCAAGAGGCGCGAGTCCTTTCTCTTAAGTTTAGGCAACGCACCAGTAATGCTGCGGGTATTACAGATGTTCGTAGGTGGCGGTAACCACTTACCATCAGGTGGACCGTCTGCTGGTTTGTCACCTTTCATATAAAAAAGAGAAAATGGCAATTTTAAGTGTTACAAGAATGTGGATTTGAGAGAGAACTGAATAACGCATATATCGAATACAAATAGTCGGTTAATAATGTGAATATCTCCAGCTTACTCAATTGAAATTTCTTAATTCTGAATATGCCAATATTTAGAGCATATTTTGTGCAATTATGAATGCCAACTCAAATTTAGGTGCCAAATAAACTTCGATGCTACGTGTGATTATAAGTGTGTTAGCTGACGTTATGGTCTCCAGCTGACACATGCTGTATATTATATTAGGTCCTTACATATGAAATTGGCGTTTTTCGTACTGGCCACTTTAATCACGAATTTCTCCTCTTTGGTAAGGAATTCCAAATTCAAATTTGTACAGCTATAGACTCATGTATTTGTGCTTCGATGATCGTCATTCATTTGTTTTTTTTCTTCTGTTTTTTTCTGTTTGCGTCACTCATTTTACAAAATGGAAAACCTTATATATCGCATTATTTACGAGTACGAGTTCCGCCGTGGCACTAGTGCTGCGGAAACAACTCGAAGGGTGAATGATGTGTATGGCGGTCGTGTTGCAAAAGAAAACACAGTTCGTTTTTGGTTCCAACGTTTTCGTTCTGGAAATTTCGACCTGCAGAACAAGCCCCGTGGACGGCCTGAGACTCAAGTTGATAATGAAGAGTTGAAGGCTATTGTGGAAGCGGATCCATCGCAAACCACGTCCGAGTTAGCTGCAGGCTGCGATGTTAGTGATAAAACTGTTTTAATTCACTTGAAGCAAATTGGGAAGATTAAAAAGCTTGAAAGGTGGGTACCTCACGAATTGACTGAAACAAACCGGCAAACGCGCGTCGACTGCTGCGTTACATTACTAAACCGGCACAATAATGAAGGTATTTTAAACCGAATCATTACCTGTGATGAAAAATGGGTTCTTTACGATAATCGGAAGCGCTCAGCGCAATGGTTAGATCCTGGCCAGCCAGCCAAATCCTGCCCCAAGCGAAAATTAACCCCAAAAAAGTTACTTGTAAGCGTTTGGTGGACTAGTGCCGGTATTGTTCATTACAGTTTTTTCAAATCTGGCCAGACTATTACGGCTGATGTCTATTGTCAGGAATTGCAAACCATGATGGAAAAGCTAGCGGCTAAACAACCTAGGCTGGTCAATCGCTCCACGCCACTGCTGCTTCACGACAACGCTAGACCACACACTGCGCTAAAGACGGCTACTAAATTAGAAGAGCTTCAATTGGAAAGTCTAAGACATCCTCCGTACTCCCCGGACCTTGCTCCAACAGATTACCATTTTTTTCGAAATTTGGATAACTTCTTGCAAGGGAAAAAATTCAACTCCGATGGGGCAGTCCAAATCGCCTTCAAAGATTTTATTGATTCCCGTCCGACTGGTTTTTTTAGTAAAGGGATCAATGAACTACCTATGAGATGGCAAAAGTGCATAGAAAATAATGGTTCATACTTTGATTAATTAAATATATTATATTAAAAAATATTCGACTTTTTGTTCCTCCCATACAAAACGCCAATTTCATATGTAAGGACCTAATATATACGAAACGGCTGAAGATGTGGTTATATACTATAGCCAGGGGCTTAGACCATAATTTGTGCCAGTGGCACAAAAAAATTGGAACGTCCTACTTGAAAGCTGTATTAGTAATGACCCGATTATAACGTGTAAGCTGGAGACCACCACGTGTCTATTGCTGCAATGCAATATGCTGCAACATAATTGCACAAAATATGCTCTATATTGGCATATTCAGAATTAAGAAATTTTATTTGAGTAAGCTGGAGACATGCACATGGTTAACACACTAATAATATGGAAAAATTAAACGTTAAAATAATGTAGCTGTCAGCCGGTACATTTTAGGTAACTGCGTGTCGTATACGTATTGGAGAAATGAAACCTAATAAAATATAGCCTTTGACAATTATCTCAGTACCTACCTAATCTTTGTAAATGATTATGATTCTGTGTATCCGAACGTGGTATCGAATTTTTCCGGTCCATTAAAAAAAGCTATACTCGTATATAGTAGAAGGTACTAATATAATAGTAGTAACATTAGATTGAATTAGTTCCGCCAGTTCTCTTGAGAAGCATCATACCATGTTATTAAGGGTAAGGAGGCATCCCTTTGCAATGCCAAAGAATAACACGGTTTTTAGTGCATATCTGCCAACGATGTTCCTTCGTCGTCGACTATTGAAGGGCGCGGGACCGCTTACGCTGCCGGCTGCCCCAATCCACGCCATTGTCTGCCTTGCCCACATCGAGGGTAGTCCCAACTTCTCCCTCCTTGTGTGATGCTCAGGAACACAGGAGGCACCTACACCCCAGACTAATTTAGAAAAAATATTCTCAGTTCGCATATCAGACAAATTGAGAACCGGAAAAGGCGAGAAACAGCTTGACTACCGATCCCTAGTGGAGGTCGGTGGCCCCCGCATCCGAAGCCCCAGGAGGACTGCGAGCTCGGTTAGCCCGCCTCCGTGTCAGCGATCTACGGAGTGGAAGAGAGAGAGGTTCTCTCCCGCTCCTCTTCATCTCTGCGAATGACAGTCATGCTGACCGAGGCCAACACCCGCCATGACCTCTCATCGCAGACCATCTTAGCAAAGAGAGGTCTGAGTAGTACCTACCATGTTCTTTCTAGCATTACCTACTACCATCATGGCCCATTCCTGCCGTAATTATAACATTACATTAAAACGCATTGTAATGAGTACTTACGTTACGGCATAGTTATTTATGTTATGAAGAACTGAACTTTCACAACATTTTTTGAGCCCCTATGTTAAAATATGTGCATTGGATCCAGTTCACTGCGCTATCAGTGTCAGAACTCAGAAGGCTGGAGTTTCTAGTATAATTAATAAATATTTCTATCCTGCGATAGGTGTAGGTAGGTATGTCTTAGAGGCTTAGAGAAACCGGCATTACGATCAATTCTGTTTATAGTGTTACTGTTTTTAATACTGTACATGTTATGGTGTTTCTCTATATTCATCCCCTAAGAGAAGTAAGGGGATGACAAATATTTTTCTGTTTAAATTTACTTCAAATTACGCACTACCTACTTACTCTTCCGACACAATTTTAGTCACTAAAACAAAAATGGGTTTCGGTCTTACAAAAGTGAATGTGTTTTTTTATGGCATTGTAACGGAGCACGTGGCCCACCTGATGTTAAGCGGTCACCTCTGCCTATAACAAATGCATTCTGTCACAAGTAACATTTTTTTGAATGTTATTGTGACGGAACAAGCGCGAGGCCCACCTGATGTGTCACCCTGTCCCGAATTGCACTGCGCCCGTCCCCTTGGTACAAAGTGTTGTTAAGTTTCATATGCCTGTAATTTTACTGGCTCTCAAGGCCGGAAATGTTACGTGCTTGGCGGCAGATTTTCTATTTGCGTGTAGTAGCTATCCAGAGCATTCGCAAAATGCCCTTTCACTATGCGGTGAAGCTCAAACCGGTGGTGTGGATAGAACCATGGACCTGCGATACAGCTGCAGCTTTCCATAGCTATTACCGCTCGGCCATTATGAAGCAATGATCTTGTAGCGTGAGTATCTTTCTAAGCGAAGTTTGCCTAGCTGTTCTTAACCGATCAGCAAACTTAAGAGCAACGTCCGACGCGGTCATGGGTTGGTTGGGTGACTGCTAATGACATTACTACTGAGCGCTTCCATGCTTTGGAGGGCACGTTAAGCCGTTGGTTCCGGTTGTTGTCTTAAAATGGCAGTCGTTATAACCATGGTAGGGCATTTTGCGAATGCCCGCTTGGCAAGCTACCACCCTCAAGTAAAAAATCTGTCGCCAATCACCTAACGGCAGTCTGGCAGCGGTCCTTGAGACCCAGTAATTCTAGGTTAGCGTGAACAACATCTTCGACCACATCATCACTTACTATTAGGTGCGGTAGTGATCAAAGGTTAACCTACCAGGCATAAAAAAAACTGAGGTTAGTTAAGTATAGCATGTCTGAATCTCATTGAATATTTTGAAGTAAGTTTTGAATTAGTAACAGTGCTAAAGCTTATCCTTTACTAACAAGTACTGTACGGGGAAGGCTTCTTGCGAGCAATTAGGAAGAAAATCCACGAATCCAACGTTTCGTATTCTCTTTTGTGTGTATGGCTCCAGCTTACTCAATTGAAATTATATGCCAATATTTAGATCATATTTAGTGCAATTATGAATACCAACTCAAAATTTAGGTACCAAATAAACTTCGATGCTACGTGTGATTATTAGTGTATTAGCTGACGTTATGGTCTCCAGCTGACACATGCTGTATATACGAAACGGCTGAAGATGTGATTATATATACTATAGCCAGGGATTTAGACCATAATTTGAGCCAATGGCACAAAAAAAATTAAACGAAAGCTGTAGTAGTAATGACCCGATTACAACGTGTAAGCTGGAGACCACGTGTCTAAAGCTGCTCATCTGTATCTTCTAAACGATTGGATATACGACTTTGTTTAATATATCAAAATTTAGAGCATAATTTGTGCCAAGGCACTAAAATTTTCAAGAATGGCTATGATGCAGGCTACATGTCAAGTAAAAATCCAAGTTTGTCTTTAATTTTAGGAAACAAGTTGCATGGATCCAGGTCTTGGCTGTTTAGCGGATGCGTCTTCAGAATTGAGATGACAGCAGAAATCGTCAAAAATCATTGAGCGAAAATGTTCAAGAGTTAAATTCATTGTGATAGCCAATGAGAGCGACATATTATTTTCTAAAGGACGCCACAATAAGAAAACAAATGTCAGCCTCCCCAATTAAAAAGTAATGACATAAGTAATCACATGTTGCTAGTTTCATTTATGAATTCCGTGTTTGAAGGTAACCATTTCCAGAAACATTCAGTATGCCCTACGTATACAGTACGCGAACAACGACGGGGAGATATTTACCTAGTTCCTACGAATAAAATAAATATTTAATGAAATGTAAGTCAAGCTCACACACAGCAGAACGCAAACCGCGGCGGGCTTGGTTTAAACTAAACAGTGTACCGCGCGACGTATCTAACAACATTACCTTCGGATGAAGAACCACCTACTATCGGATGCGAATCCATTAACCAATTCAATTGAATGTAGAAGATTAATTGAGACGACGACGAGTATATTTAACCGGATGTGTAAGTTGACCTTTTTCGGGTTCCGTACCCAAAGGGTAAAAACGGGACCCTATTACCAAGATCTTGAGATACAGCCTGGGGACGGATGGAAAGCGCATCCGTCACCAGGCTGTATCTCAAGATCGGTGATAGCTAGACAGTTGAAATTTTCACAGATGATGTATTTCTATTGCCTCTATAACATCAAATACTAAAAATAAATTAAATACTTAAGGGGGGCTCCCATACAGCAAACTTGAGTTTTTTACCGTTTCTTGCTCGATACTAATAACTGTGACAGGTAGACGCTTTAACTATTCACAGACTAACAGTCTTACTTATAAACGCTACTTAAATTTTAAGCATTACTTAGCCGCTGATTAGCAAAATTCCTTACTCATAAACGCTACATAACTTTATCCAGTTCCTAAGTACTGCTTAAATCAGCTGTCAATTTAAACACCGTCCAACCCATGTTTAAATATTTAAGTAGCAAGATGGCGCCCATATTTCTGATCAGCTGATTTAGTTACTATTGGGTTATTGTCAAGGAGGCATACAAAACTATAAACACGACATACTCTGTTAATAAATCTTAAAAATATAGCAAGTAGAAACATACATTGGATGATGAAATAAATATTATGCGTAACCTACGTACTTTTCGTGATCTTATTGAAGAGTATACCGCAGGTACAGTTCCTGTATTAAGAATATAAGGATTGTGCCAGACTCGTATATTCCTATTCGAAGTATTAAAAGGCAACTTGGAAAACGATGCGCTCAATGAGTGGTGTAGGTTTTTCAGTATTATAGCACTATTTACGTTGATATATATGAGTAGGGTGTTGCTGAACATTGGGTGGAAAACAGTTCTCCATGTCATGATTATGGCCGGAAAGGTAGCGGGTATACTATACCTGCTACTAATAAAGTTGATTGTCGATTATAAAATCAAAGCCAAACCTTTTTACATTTTTGTTCTCGTGTTGTTCTATGCGTTGTTAGCGAATATTTTAAATATGTTGTTGCTTTGTATTTTGTATTGATATAGCTGAGATATATACTGACCCTACATAAGGGGGATATATCTCCCTAGCCTAATAATTGTAGGTATATATAATCCTTGTTAGGATAGGACGATTCAATATTACTCTATACCTACTATACTAGGTATAGAGCTCAAGCCTTTAAAACGTGAATACACGTAGAAGACAAAAACACATACATAAACTTTATATACATACATATAATCACGCCTGTATTCCCCGAAGTGGTAGGCACAGGTAAATATTCATGTTTCGGTCAATTGGGTTTTGTCCCATGTAATAGGCGGCGAGCCTATTGCCATTCACCGGGCACAGTTTCAGGGTCATACAAAATCATTTCTTTAACACACTAGATGAAACACATGAACATATAACGGCCTTTATAATATTACTGTGATTTAAAGAATTGCTATAGAATGATTAAAAAATATGAAGTTTGGAATCTTGCTTTCATAGAAAAAAACGTAGACATAATTGGGCATAAGTATTGTTTGGGATGGAAAAAGATAACTTCCAGCGGGATTTGACGGTATTCGGGCTTCCATAATGCATTTTCAATTATAGTATGGAATAGGTTGCTGGATCGAATTCATAGAATATTAGGGCACTTTGAATTTACCATATTGCAAAAAAACTAGCTTCAGAAGTCTCCAGTACGCCTAACCTTATGTACAAAAATCGGTAGGTCTACAAAGAACAGTATTTTTTTTACTTTTTAATTTCAAGATTTTCAGCACTAGATACATACTTTTTGGCAATTTGGGTCTTTCATAATACATTTTAGTTCAATGTTGTCAGTTTAAAATACGTTCGACCTCATTATCCATTGTTTAGCTAAATAGTTGCTAAGTAGCGTTTATAAGTAAGAAATATTTATGCATTACTTAAACACTGTTTAGTTATGTATTACTTAGCAACTACATAGCGGATTTTTTATAAGTAAGGGGGTTAGTATTTAATTTTATGTTCTCTTTAAATATAATTAACAAAATAAAGTAATTAAGGGGGCTCCTATACAAAAAAAAGAGGTTTTCGCCGTACCTACCCAGCTCAATCGGACACTGCGAAAAGTGTCTGTAACTTGCAAGATTAGGTTACAGATAATGGTACCTACGGAACCCTTCGTGCGCGAGTCCCACTCGGCCTGTTTTTTATAGTGACAAAGCCCATAAGCTAAGGTCAAATGCAGCTGGAGACAATAACGTCAGCTAATACACTAATAATCACACGTAGCATCGAAGTTTATTAAGCACCTAAATTTTGAGTTTGTATTCATAATTACACTAAATATTGGGCCTAGTATCAGTAGTCCGGTAATTTAATCCGATGATTGGACTAATATACTTGGATTAGTCTCAGTACCTAGTCCGGCGTTCGAAAAAAACGGACTACTGAGCTTTTTAGTCCGATGCTAATAATATTCTTAGTTCGATAATCGGACTTTACGTCTCAGTAGTCCGATGTTACGTATAAGGCTTAGCAGTTCTATTATGTTACATCGGACTACTGAGACGAAATAGTAACGTTAGTCCGATCATCGGACTACGGATACTAGGCCAAATATTGGCATATTCAGAATGAAGTAAGCTAGAGACATACGCACATCTAATTAAGACAAACGTTACAATTTTGAGTTGGTATTCACAACAAAATATGCTCTAAATATTGGCATATTCAGAATAAGAAATTTCGATTGAGTAAGCTGGAGACATTCACACACACTTCTTTACATATTACCGTTGATAAACATCATCTGGTCAGTATATAACACAGTGGATCACCGTAAATATGTATACTTACCGATACCTGATACTATCCGAGTGGTGCGGTGTGCATTATCAACCTATCCTGTGTGTTCTGGCAGCTATCCTTGCCACCTCTTTCCAGTGCCAATTTCCTTACTAGGTTATGCACCTTCAACCACATCTTCACTTAACATCAGGTGAGATTGTGGTCAGACTAAATTTATCAGCAAATAAAATACGAAATCAGTACATAATTATCATGTATTGTATCTACTCAGATCGGATATTTAATTAGGACTAGGCTTTTTATTCTTATAACATTCGACCATTGTTACAGGTAAAACTTACAATAATAATATAACTCAGCAATAGCACAAGGAATTGTCATTTTAGAAGTCTTGATGCTCCTACATACTAATAGAATTTAGCAGAAACAAGGTAGCACCAATAGGTTATCGACTTACAGCTTCATAAGTAGTCTAGGTAGATAACTAGGAAGATATAATTTACAGCTTACTCTAGGCTGTGCCTGCGTACCTATTATGAAGCAAATTGAAACAAACAAATTGGGCTTTTTATATTTTATTAGTCTTAAAACTATGTTTACGAGGCCTCCATTGCAGTGGCGGTTTCCTCCGTGTATTTGCCCTTGTCCTTGCCGAAGGCTGCTAGTCTGCCCTTAGCTCTGCGGTCGAGGATTGCCTTACGATCCTTGTTCATCTTTAATTTGACGATTACGCACTGAGAACAAAATAACACCAATATTAGTTCAAAATATTTCTACATTACTTTGAGCTTGTAGATAATCGTTATCAGAGCCATGGAAGTTTCGCAGCATTAGCAGAGTCCCTGCATCACTCCCACCTTTAGTTTTAACTTTGGGTTTTGGTGATGCACGAAGACAAAGTCTAAGTGGAAAATTTATCATCATTGCAATAATTAGTGTAACGCTTAAAATAGGGGGCACAGAAAACTTGTCACAAATTACAGTCATAGCTCATCATGAGCGTGTTAATTCAATGCTATCAATAATATTGGAAATCAATAGTCAATAAGCTATTTATATTATCAATACTCACAATAGTATTGCATATATTTAGCAATACCATTGAATGGTTAGTATACTTAGGGATCCATATAAAAACTTCAATAATGTAATCCCATGATTGCTAAAATTCCTCAAAAAAAAAAAACACATTGCGTACACTGTGGAAATTGTGGACAATAGAGCAAAGTTATGTACTACAATTTTATAGAGGACATATCTACAAAAAAGTCGGCAATACCATGTCTAACAATTAGTCTCTAGGTAGCTAGAGCAAAAAAAAGGTTTGACCACGAATAAACAACACGTTGCTTTGTAAAAGAAGGGTCATCTACAATATCTAAATCCAAGCCTTACTCCATCTTAGGCGCAGCTCCCAATTAGACTCTTTTGAGGGGCAAGTATGAAAAACACTACAAAATTCCTGATGTTGGTGTTTCGTCATCCAGACCAGGTATATTTCTATACTCAAAAAATCTAAAACGCATAGTACTTATAGAACTTACTGTGTCATGGGAGACAAACATACCTAAAGACCACACAATAACAACTAACAAATATTATGACCTAACAAATGAATTGTTGGTTATGTGGTTAATTTATAAGCTGTAGAAGTTGGAGCAAGGGGTATACAAGCAAAATCCCTATACAACCTACTAAAAGTCTTGGGCCTGTCAAGAACAACCGTAACTTACATCCTAGAATGTGTATCCAAGGCGACATTAGTAAGACCTTACCAAATTTAGTTAGGCAGGGGAGGAGGCTTGTGCGGTGAAAGGGAGCATCATAACGGGGCCCCTTAACCTTACTCACTGGGTTGCAAGTCCCAGGCACCTCGACTTGGGCCTCTTCCTCTGCAACGCGATGGACCCAGCACCCGCACGGTGAATCCATGGAATGCTAAGTAAATTGTCTCTACAGTTATGTCACAAATACTACTTTTTAAGTTTTTAATTTTATAATTTTTGTTATATACCTGTGCATGGGCAGGCCGCTAGTAAATATACTAGTGTCAATGGTTTTTACCCCATACTATCATACTGATTGAATTTTTATTGCTGCCCAATACTATCAAAAGTACAGAATGTAATACTGTGTCATAGCAGATAGTTGTGACAAAAATCAGACACTACTGATACTGTAGATAGAATATATAGAATTGGTACGACACTATCAACACGAGATGAATGCATATATCAAAAAATTGTTACTCTAAATAGCAATATGAACATACCTTTGAGGGATGAATACCGACGTATGCGCTTGCGCCATTGGCTTTTTCACGCTGGATCCTTTCAATATAAACTACGAACTTTTTACGGTACACCTGGACTACTTTGCCAACTTGCTGGCCTTTGTAATGTCCTCGGACAACCTGAAAGACAGTAATACACAATTAAGGTGAAAATCTGCATACTTATTTGCAATACAACTAAGTAAATAATATACTAGAATTAGAAATAAAATGAAATATTTTTCTCTATGCTCAAAAAAAAATGTTTGCCCCAACATTGGATTATGTTATAATGATGTCTAGGCTTTCTCTATATCACATGTGATATTCAACACAACGGAAGAAGTTTCTGATACAAAATCAACTATTTGTTATTTCTTTATATTACTTAAGGTTGTATACAAAAATAATCCTTTTTTGCATCATGAAAACGACTATTGCTAAATCTGAACATATCTTCCAAAACATTCTGACAGAGAAATGTTTTCCAAAAATCTATAAAACATACTTATATTGTAGATAACATGTGTGATTCAAGTTTGTCCTGTCAGTGAAATGTTTAAAATAAATCTGTGGACAACATAAATGTTTCAAATTTTTTGTCAAATGTTTTGACAACTCATTGCATATAACATGGTTTTAGTGTGGCCCTCTGTATTCTAGATTATGATAATAACAACCTTAACATCTCGAAGTTAATCAACCCCATGTTAACACAACTGTTCTTCAGCGCCCTGACTGCTATAATCACATGTCACATGAGAACTTACAAAACATATTTCTCGTGTGCATAATCCTTCATGGGTAATGAGAGAGCGGAAAGGGAGCCTCATTGCTAGCTTTGTGTTTGGTTCTAGCATTGAATGTTGAGTGGATATTTTGACCATGTTGTTAAAATAATTGTATCATACAGCATTTTCTAACCTATATGTTACCTTATACCAAATCTTTTGCATAGCATGCTATGACTAGAGTAAACAGAATCAATACATGAGCTATGGGCAAAACAATCAGAGCCATATTATTAACCAGGGTACGAACTAGCAAACCTTGCCCGGGACTCGCAGAAGAAAACCTTCAGCTCGTCCCTGGCGCAGCAGCAATCGTTCGAAGTCTGTGAATGGTTTATTCTTCATCATTTTATTCTGCCACAATATATAACGCTATAATAGACACGTATCTAAGTTAAACGAGTTGCTCACCTGAACTTCGTCGTCTTTACGAATGGGCATCGATTTGACGTTGAACTTCTGTCTCAGCTCCTTGGATAGAGGTGCTGACATGAGAACTCGCCTGATGTGTGAGGGAGCGCTGAAATGGCGCTTCCTATTTTTCCTCCTCGAGGATGTGACGAGTTTATTGTACTTCATTCTGACGCTCTTCGCTGAAATTCCAAAATACCACGTTTATTTCACTGTTTTCGAGTGTTTAGGTTACTGTTTCCTGCGTGCTATCTGTCAAATTGCCGAGACGATTATTTAGTGCACGAATAACGAAAATGCACAAAATATACATAGTAGCCGATATAGAATGGATTCTTAAAATAAACTTCAACGAATTTTACAGAAGAAGGCAAGAAATTAGACTGATTTTCATGGATTTATCAACGCACCCTGAACGACACGGCAAAGAACCGAAACAAAAAGAAATACGACTGGATTGTTGCCATGTCACGCAATGGTAAAACGGTATAGTTTTTGCAAAATTTTGAAAAATATTTATCGTACCCAAAAATATATATTTGAAATTTAGTTAATATTATTAGTAAATTAACGATATATTTTTATACTTCTTTTGGATATCAGATTTTTGTAATACTAGGTATTTACTTTTCTAAAATTTTTTTTTTAATAAATAGGCGAAAATGTTGTTATATGGTAATACATAGCGAGAATGTCAACTTACCGTTTCGTTTTACGCAGTTCGTGCTCAACAGAGTGACTTGACTATGGAACTCAGTGTTGCCAGATCCGTGAGTTAAAAATTATCCGAGATTTAATGCAAAATTAACGTGTTTTTATCGCAACTTTATACGTTTCGCAACCTTGTCTAAAAACACAATAGAATATACGGCGTAAATTTTGGATGTGGCAATTTAACAGAAATCGTTATTTTTTTAAATAGATCCTAAATCTCGATAGGACCTATTACTAATTAATTATCATTTAGGCAATTTAAATGTTGGGCAAAACAGAAGGAACCTGCGTGTAGTTTCCAGAAAATTACTCGTAGGTGGGCACGAGTAATTTTCTGGAAACTACTTACAAAACTTACAAATTAAAAATAAATAATATGTTTTTTCTTGAATATGTATGTATGTTATTATAATGTTAATGTAAAAGTATTTTTTTCCGCAGAATCAGAACTCCATTATTGAATTTCTGCGGATGAGGCAAGAAGGCTTTGATGGGCGCTGGTTTTTTCAGGTCCGTAAATTCCTGAGCGGTTAATTCCCTCAATCAAGCTCGGTTTTGTATAAATTCAATTTTACAGATTTTTGCGCTACTACTGTCATAGCCTTCAACAGCCTGATCAGCCAAAACTATGCCATTAAAAGTAGTTGTTTTAAGATGGTGTCGGCTTTTTTATAACAACATTGAAGTGTTTTGGAACCTATTTTATAACATTCCTCATCTCATTCGACTGGAGTCTGAAATGCCATACATTATAGATACATATTACAAACAGTTGCGTTTCGTTACCGAGATCTGAATTCATTACAAAATTATCGTGTATTTGAGAAAAATATCGTAGACGTTTGATTAACTATCGTGCGGTAAGTACTTATTATTTTTTATCGCATGATACTCAAATATATCGTGGATCTAGGATAATTATCGCATATCTGGCAACACTGATGGAACTATAGATATAAGGTGCGTTCGTTTTGGCTCGATTGCGTTTGTAGCAGTTTCAAAAGTGGCATTTGTGTATTAGCGTTTGGATAGAAGCTTTTGCTATTTTTGACCACCAATTACTGCATGCTATCCGAACGGCTTAAAACATACTTTGACAACCGACAATGTTTTAACAATTTTGCACAGTACGAAACATGGAATAAATCTCTAAAATTAACAAAAAAGTAGGTACCTATATTATTATTATTATTTCTTTATTAATGGCTTCTGCTAGTTACCTATATAAAAAACTTGTGAAACTCTTCAATCGCGCCAAATACAACTATCAAACCAGCAGTTGTCAAAAAACGATCACAACGATCCCACGGTAAGACATGGGTCAAAAATATCACTTTTCTCTGTCATTCGTAGCGTTTTCAAAGCTATCCGAACGGTGAGCGAAAACGATATTTTTGCTCACGAAGTCCCAAAACGAACGGTCCGTGTGATCATTTTTAGCGTTTGTGAGTGTTATTTCTGGCACCGATAGGCTATCCGAACGGACTAATAATATTCATTATTCTTGTAACCAAGGGTGCGTACCATTTGAAGTTAAATTCGCTAAATATGCTAAAAACGATCACACTCCCGAAAAGTTGTTCCACTTGGGTATTGGCATTATTTGCGCCATAAACACTATGAGGCTACTGGAACAGTTTGAATTACCTACATCTAATGTCAAAAGTGACAGAGGTGGCGAATTTTAGTGGCATTCTTAGCGTTTTTATCCTAAATAGAACAGGGAAGAACAGTTACAAACGATCACAGTGATCACAACCATAGATGCAGCATATGGTTAAAATTATCGAAAATAACGAAATTAGCGTCAAATGGAATAGGCCCCAAGTAAATTTTAGGGTTGCCGTATATCCTAATTGCAAAAATGATATGTTTTATTCTGCTACAAACATGATATTTCTTACATCGTAAGCGATTGCGGAAATAAGTTTAAAATGGTCAATCGGATATGTAACTAGAAACAAAACTTTTATAATACACATTACAATACTTATAATACAATATTCATAAACTAAGTGTCTAAATAAGAGAGTCGCTTGGTGTACAAACAAAGGTAAGGTACATACATGTCGCCATGTTTTATTAGGTTATTTTGTGATTATAGTTTAGGGGAACCTCTAGCCAGAATAATTGCCTTCTCTGGAACATTACTGACTGGAATTGACTGATAGTCCAGTCAATCTGGCAACTGCTGAGTGAGTAATATTTGGCACAGAGTACCTGGCAACTAAAGTCATTCCGCTTTTTGCAAAATTAAAACAAAATTTTTATAAAATTTAGTGTATTTTTTAATTACTGATACTTTACTGACGTGGGTGATGATGTGGCCGAAGGAGTTAAGACGCCTAACCTAGCATTACTGGCTCTCAAGGACAGCTACTGGAACACATCGATATGTACTGGACAATAGATTCTCAGCTTGAGGGTGGTACCCTAGCCAGGTAGGCATTTGTGTATGCCCTATCACCACTGGGTGAATCTCAAGCCGCAGTGGAATTTAAACAATGACATTTCTGCGTGGAATAGCCACCACTGCTGCTAAAAAAGTGGAATTTGAACAGATATGGTTCAACTCACTGTCATTTAATGATTTTCATATAACAATAATTAAATAAATTATATAATGCACAACATATATGTAGCATTTATAAATACGCCTCTCGATACATATTTTAATATGAGGCCTTATAAGTATAAGTAGATCTCATTGGTAGGGTAATCTCTAATGTAATAGGCATACCAAATGGTATGCCTAACATCAGGCATACCTAATGGTATGCCTATTTGAATTGCTTAATATTTTAAAATACCTTCTTTCCAATACCCAACTTTTTCGTTATTGTCGTAATTTCGGGTGCATAGAATTTGTATTCTGTTTGTCAAATTAATTAAAAAAAAACATATTGGATGTAAAAAAACTTCTTTAACCTTAATTGTAACATTTTACGGTGTTTTAATCATCTGTATGTCATTATTTCTTTCAACGACGCAGGAAATTGTGTCAAAGTGTCAAAACTAAAACATTGACTTACATTTTGTGGCATCAATAAAACTGATTTAACGAAGAACATACCAAAACGGAGAATGGCTCATGGTAATTAAATAGTTTAATTAGAATAATTTTAAGCCTATAAAAATGAAATAATAATTGTTAAGCAGTAGAAACACTGATAAATTATATTATTAGGTGAAGTTTAGAAACATAATAGAATAAAAAAGTGTGAGACTTTTATCTGATTACATAAGCGAAAAGTAATGAATAGTAATAGGTATATCTAATATACAAATTCCTGCGCGAAAGTAGTTTGACTGGAGCCACCTAGAAGATTTAAATGCCTACTCTAGTCGGATACCTACGGTTGATCATATCTCTAAGTTTTATAGATAGGTTTTATACGTAAGCATATCAATTCGTTTACCTACATACCATAGTAGAAAGAGTGGACCCCACTCTTTCTACTATGTACATACCGACACCATTTGTGTAATTGTTATAAGTTATATTCTCTTTATAGCCTAAGGTAGGGTAAATGCCAGTGGCTTTGTACATTTAGCCGCCGCCCGCGCACTATCTATGCAGCAAGAAGTGTGTGAGCTCGATTCAATACTTTACACTTGTGACAAAATGTATCTGTTATAGGCAAAGGTTCTTAAAACCGCTAAACATTAGGTGGCCCTCGTGCGTTTTCCATCCCAATAACATTAATAAAAGCTATGGTAGAACCTCAGTATATTTTGAAAACTCTTTGGTGGAAAAATTACACGTAGGTTGCAACTTATAAAGTCATATGAATAATATGTGAAGTAATAATATAAGTAAGTCAGTAATTGGGATATGATGTGAAAATAAATTATTTAGACATTGCTCATCTCAACTGATATGGAATTGAAAAAATACTGAATTCGATGGATCTAAGACTTCTTATAAATTAGTATGAGTATAGACTAATACTAATTCATAAGAAGTGTTATTCAAGTGGCAGACCGCAAAAAGGCTGCGATGCAAATCATCGTTTACGAGAAGAATAAAGGGTGCAAAATTAGATGTCGCCATAGAAGATTAACGCGCTACCGCACTGCTGCTACGTTTGTAAAAATACACAACTCGTATTGACCAATATATTTAAAGTGTTCAGTTATGGGAGGTCAATAATAAGAAACACCTTGAAAAAGCATTATATTATCACCCTCGTCAGAATATAGACAACGCGGTCAGTTAGAGCTCCGCACAATTTTTTTGACAACGAGCTCAATCCAGTAGTATGTATAATACTTACAATATCGTTGTTAAAATTTTACTTAACATTTTATATACGTGTTACATATGTTTGGTATTAAAAAAAAAACCTTTTTTTTTGTAACGAATGAAAGCTTACAAGCATTAAATCAATATAGAAGTAATAAGTAACGTAGTACTTATTACTTCAATGAGGTACACATAGCCATATATACAAAGTTACTTTATGCACATAGCCACTGAGCAAGTAACATTTCAAGAGTTGGCACAGCCCTTGCTGCTACGCAACTCAGATTTGAAGTTATTTTACACCAACATTACAAACGAAAATAGTATTACCCAATACTATTGACATTTGTGAGTGTTGTACTACTGTTATCGTAAAATCGATATGAATGAAATCGATTCCATTATAATCGATATATAAAAAACAAGTATTTATACTCTGGTTTTTAATTCAAGATCAAAAATGTAAACAAAGAAATGTTAATTTATGTCATTGTCAAACTGACAGGCCAGCGGTAATCAATATTTTTTCTTCTAAAATGTTTTTACGTAATCCGTAACGGCGCAACCTACTGCGCTAAGTTTTTTGCACGATTTACCCCTTTGTTTACAATTTTGATCTCGAATTAAACCAGAGTATAGGTAGGTTAGGTTTAAAAACATATGTTTCTGAATTCAATTACATATGAAAATAAATATTTAATACAAAATCACAAGTATACGATAGGAAAAATTTAAGTCATAAGCGGGATACGAACCCGCGTCCATCCACTCCTTGAGCAGGGTATGCTCTAACTAATTGATCTAACATGACATGACGTCATAACTAAAATATTTCTTATAGTTCTTTAACCATCGTATTGGGACGCCGCATAGCAGGCGTTATAGCAAACCTAATAATATTAAAAAAAAAAATACAATTTATTTATATAAAATTATAAATATTGTTAGAGACAAGGCAAGCCTTGGTGACGACAGGATATAAAAGGCAGCGCCCTAAGTCGACCGCCACCATCTGTTGCTGGGGCAATATCTCTTAGCCATTTTTAGAGTTCCGTACCCAAAGGGTAAAAACGGGACCCTATTACTGAGACTTCGCTGTCCGTCCATCTGTCACCAGGCTGTATCTCAAGAACAGTAGTATAATACTCACAAATGTCGCTATTATTGTGTTGGCAGCACTGTTTTTATTTGTAATATTGGTATAAAATAACTTCAAATATGAGTTGCATTGCAACAAGGTCCGTGCCAACTACTACAATAATACTTGCTCAGTATCAGCACATGAATAAATAACCGCACAGAAGGAAAGCTTCCATAGTATAAAATTCTTACGTTTTTCATAAGGCTGTCTCAGTTATTGAAATTAAAAAACTGGGCAACTGCTAGTTAGGATTCGGCAATGAGCGCAGACGAGCAAACGGGCGGACGGACTATTGGACAAACATGGCAGATGTCAAAGAGATGATGATGTATTCCTCGATTTTAGTTTCATATTTGTACACCAAATATTCTATAATCTACTAGGACATGGGTCTTAGATGTGACAGATAACAAATTGATATTTTTTATTGTTATATATCTCGATTTGAGTTTATAATTGGGTTGCAAATATTCAAAATATTACTCAGAAATAAATTGAAATGCAAACTGGAAAATTTGACAGCCCATGTCACTTTGACATCTGTCCCATCTAAGACCAAGTAATTATTAGAATATTGTAATCCTAATTTGAAATCTTAATTCAAAGTCTCCTACTTTAAAAAATATATTTTCTTCCTTAATATGCATATTAAAAACATGTATTATTGTTCATATTCGTCGCGCTCAGCAATCGCCGTGTTGGTTGTCATATTGATGGAGTATCTGTGAAAAATCTCAGATATGCAGACGATATGGTGTTGCTGAGTGCCAGGGTATGTGGTCTGAGGAGGTTGTTATATACATGTGAAGACTACGCTCGTGATCACGGTTTGCTGTATAATGTGGCAAAAAGCAAGTTTTTTTTTTCTTTTTTTTATGCCTGATAGGGATCCTTTGACCACTATCTCACCTGATGATAAGTGATGATGTGGTCGAAGATGTTGTTCAGGCTAACCTAGAAGTACTGGCTCTCAAGGACAGCTGCCGGAACACATCGTTTGGTGCTTGGCGACAAATTTTCTACTTGAGGGTGGTAGCTAGCCAGGCGGGAATTCGCAAAATGCTAGGTGTTCTAAGAAAGGAAAGAAGAGGAAGTAAAAATCACACTATTTAGAGCCTTTTGTGCACCGCTGTACACCTGCAGCCTGTGGGTTCGTTACACAAAGAAGTGCTACAGCGACCTCCGTGTTCTTTACAATAAATAACGCGTTTAGAATTGTGGTGGGGCTGCCTCGGTTCTGTAGCGCCTCGGGCATGTTAGCGGAGGCGCGCACCGCCTGTTTTCACAAGACTATGCGCAGGCGGAGCATCTCCTTGGTGCGCAGAGTACGGGCCAGCTCTAACACAGTCCTGGCGATGATTGCTGACAGGCTGGACTGCCCCTACATGCTGCATTGCTGCAACAGACATTTTCAGGCAATGCTGTTTGTTAGGCACCATTAATATTTGTATGCATTTTAATGTTTCTGTGTGTTGTGATGTAATTGAATTTATTTAATTTTGATTTTATCTTATTTTATTTTGAATCTTTTGACACTTGTTATATGGTATCTTTGAATGTAAAGCTATTTCAAAGGTACCATATAAAAAATATTTTGAATTGAAATTCTCGCCAGTTTCACACATATTAATATATAATAAATTAACTGGCAAAACACTCACGTTGGGGATCGAATACGTCCACCCAGGTTTCGAGCATATCAGATGCTCATCATCAGGCCGAGTGCACAGCTGCGTCTGCGAACTCTTGACAGTTAACTTATAATATTTAAATTAAATTTGCAAAAGAGTTTGCAACCGCTAATTGTGTACTATCTATATATAGGTTTGTTGTGACGATTTCTATTAGTAAAACATTAAATCTCTGTAATCACCAGTACTCTGCATTTACACAATGAATACATCTCACAATAATTCCCAAAAGTATCTCTAGTTAGTCTGGCAATTGCGCTTGTATGTGTGATGTGACCGAGCGACCATGCAACGTGGCCGTGGCAGGGCCTACAACTATAGCCTGATTATATTTGCGATCAAACTAAGTTGGTCGAATACTTACGTTTTAGAACATGCAAATTGATTTTACTCCTAAAATAATTGTTGTTGATTACTGTTCGAACAAATGGTCCAAGAGTTATTTTGGTACAAACTCTATGTATAACTGTACCGAGTTTGGCACCAAACGAATTTGACACACCTGTGAAACATTTGTCTCAAATTGTGTTGGTATTTCTCTAAATTCTTCCATATCTTCTATAATGAGCTACTTTTGGGTCAAGATATTTTGAAAGGTTATACAGACTTACAATCTGATGAACTGCAGTATAGGTTATCGTGTACGTGTTATATAAGGTATAGTAAAATGATATATCGTGCGATGCATTCGTGACGAGCTTAGGTAGGTACCTACCACTTTTGCGAAGTTTTTTTTTTTTTTTGTGCCTGATAGGTTAGCCTTTGTCCACTATCTCACTTGATGGTAAGTGATGATGTGATCGAAGATGTTGTTCAGGCTATCCTAGAAGTACTGGCTCTCAAGGACAGCTGCCGGAACACACCGTTAGGTGCTTGGCGACAGATTTTCTACTTGAGGGTGGTAGCTAGCCAGGTGGGCATTCGCAAAATGCCCTACCACCATGCAATATACCAATATTATATTATATCACCTACTATATAATATTATACCCACCAGGGTATTAGGAGTATTATGGGTAGGTGGGGTGGAACCCTTGTAAATTTATGTAGCATTTACTTTTTTTTTTAAACTTATAAATGATGTGTCTTCTATTTCTATCATACTATGGTAATCCTAGGTTACTGTATAATTTTTCATAAAATATTTCTTAATAAATTCTTTTGGGGTGTAGGTACATTGGGCAACTAATGCTTATAAAAGTAAATTCATCTGTTTCTTATTTATGAAAAAGATATACTTACCTAGTTTAAATTTGTTTTTGTTTGTAGGTCGATATGCTTAGATTTTAAAAGTATCCCGATGGCCGCAGTCATTGGCAATAATATAATATGAAGTTGACCACATGGTCCTTCGCCCTCGTAGGTACATTATTTGTTTCATATTAATAATGTACGAGGGCGACACTGAAAGTTTTGAGAACTGGCCACTTGTACACAATGAATTAAAAAAATAAGTTTACATTTTGAAAATGGAACTCTTTGCCATTATTATTTTATTTATTTGTCATTTATTTTACGATTTGGCGGCAAATTTGAAAATTTACTGTGTCGCGACTGTCGCGTCAGCATGAATTTAACGCGAGAAAATTTTCGTCCAATGATTTTTTATGACTTTCGATGTCATTTAAGTCAACAAGAAAGTTATGATATTATCATATTGACCTTTCACAATGAAACCCCATCTCATGCCACATTTGTGTGTTATGCGGCGTATGGTAGAGACTGATAGAAGAGTGACCTATCACCAGATTCAAGTGCACAAAATCCTCCATGAACATTTAGCGGTCAGGAAGCTTTGTGCCCGGTGGATACCTCATAATTTGACCGAGACCCAAAAACTCCGAGGTGTTGATTGGTGCCATAAAATGGTTGAAATATTTAAAGGAGGTGGCTCAAATGCTGTGTTCGACATACCTAGTTACGGGTGACGAAAGCTGGACTGTTATGATCTCGAAACCAAAAGACAGTCTGCTCAGTGGGTGTTTTCTTCCCAGGAGTTGCCAACTAAGGTAAAGAGTGGTCGAAGTATGGAAAAAATATGGTGGCCTCGTTCTTCGGAAGGACAGGTCATTATGAGATAAATGTTTTAGAAGATCGAAAAACATTTACTGCAGAGTAACTGTTTTCTTGTGAACTGACAATTTTTTGCCTACAAGGGTGGTAGCTAGCCAGGCGGGCATTCGCCAATTACCCTACCACCATGCTATAACGACTGCCATCCTAAGATGAAGAAACCGGGACCGACGGATAACGTGCCCTCCGAAGCACGGAAGCGCTCAGCAGTAATGTCACTAGCGGTCACCCATTCAACTCATGACCGCGCGCGACGTTGCTTAACTTTGCTGATCGGTTGAGAACAGCTAAGTAAACTTCGCTACGAGCGCTTCATCTACTGTAATAAAAAATATTAACATAAAAATAGTTATATATTAAAAAAAAAATCCGTTGAATTAAGCAAGGCCAAGGGTATTTTTAGTCTAACGATTCAATGGTACCACGGTAATAATAAATAGAAATCAGCATTTTCGTAGTACCATTGAGTTAATGGTACCACGTTAAATTAAATTTGCCGTGGTACCACCAAAGAAACTTTTTTTTTTTTTTTTTTTTTTAGGTTTATATTAATTTATTCTCATCTAAGACATATGTCACTTCCATGAGAACATGGTTATCAAATAAGTAGGTATAAGCACAAATGTTCGTCGTCGTAGTGATCAAAAATAAAAACAGTAAAACATATTGACACACAAACACAAAGATATGCCTTCCCGTCTAACGCATTCATCTAATGGTACCACGGCAAAGGAACGCGTCAAATCAGCCGCTCTTCGTACTAATAAAAAATTATGGCCGATAACTGAAACGCTATACTGCTTAGGTCTGACCGCGGTGTCTGTCGCTAGTATGACGAAAGGGTTGACCATGAAAACCACCCAGACGAGACACATCTGAAAAAACTATTCAAGGTTCTGTAATAAATAAAATATCCAGTCAAATTGCAGATGATTAAAATTAGGTTACCTATTTTTTTATATTTAGCAGATCTCAACACGTACAACATTTTGTCGACAAAAAGTGACTTGGTATCGTACAAGAACAAGAATTAGATTAAGTTTTAATTATTGGAAGGTTTTACCATGGTAAGTTTTTTTTATATTTTTTTATTGCTGATAGGTAAGCCTTTGACTACAATCTCACCTGTTGGTAAGTGATGATGTGGTCGAAGGTTTTAACAGGCTTAACCTAGAATTTAATGTATAAACCATAAAGTTTTACCGCGCGGTCATAATAATTACGACTGTATACACAAGTAGATTATTTGAAGGCTTTTGTGAAATCTATGAAAAATAGGTTACGAGCAAAACTTGAGAGAGTTTCCCATGCGTGTTTCAGTTCCAAGTTTTGTGTATATTATATGCCCACCTATTGGGCGAAAAATTACACGGAACGAAGTTTTGTGTAGCTTCATATATCTACTGTGACATTATTGTCATCTTAAAATTTTGAAAGTATATATTATATACCACCAGTATGAATTTGTGTTTTATTTTACGTACGTAGCAAGTGCATGAAGATGGTTCTACAGGCTGCTTGGACGAGAGCTATGTAGGGTGATTGGTAATCAAATGGGATAACTGTGATGCATAACTAATAAGAGCTCCATGGATACCCATGAGCATGTACAAATAAATAAATGGTGAAAATCTGAATGTAAGAAAAAGAGACATAAAAATTACTGAACGAAGAGTCGGTCGCCTTCACTCCTCGAATTTCCTCCCCTGATTCGGTATCCAAATTTCATAAGAATTTGGTAATGCCGCTTTGGATAGGCAAGCTTTTCATAATGGAACTTGCTGAGCGCTATATGCGCAGCAACTAATACTAGATAAGTAGTGATGCTTATCATTCTTCAGCAAGAGTCCGTCATGTTGGGTACCACACCAGTACCAGATGTTCTGCCCCGAAACAGTAGTTTGCAAACACAATTGTGTTTTAAGCGTGAAGGTAGCAAGTAACATTACTGGGAAAACGAGCTGAAACGAGCGCAGTGCAGTGTCAAGCAGAACAAGAATAGTGACACTGCAACTTTTGTGCGACTGCGACAAAAAACATTTAGCAATAAATACTCTAAATGAAAATCAGTTGCCAAGCACATATATTTCTACGAACTATCAATATCTCATAAATAAACATCTAACGTGGACATACACGACGCGATTGGTAATAAAATCTCCAGGTATCTTCTTAGACTGGTTGATATCACTGGTAGTGTCCTTCCAACAGGAGGCTGTCTGAGCGTCTGGCCATCAAACAGTCAAGCGGCAAGGTGCGGGCGTCTCTCGTGTTTATCTCGCAGGCTACCTATGACCTTGTGACCTCTGAGGCATTGGGATCCTCGGGCCCAACCCGGAGGATGCGAGCGGGAGCCGTCAACGCATGTCCGAGTGTGCGCACTGTGGCTCGCCGCCCGGGAGCGCCGCCAGTGAATGGACGGCCGGCGCCCCGCTCGCACGTCCTGCCGCGTTACGACACCCTGATATGAGTGACGGCTAGTTACAGTGTGCTCAGTGTGATGGTACACGCGTGATCATCGATATGGCCGAGCGCTCCCACGGGCCCGGCCAACAGAGACGATGCGCGCCGCCGTAGGTAAGCTCACCTCAAGGTCACCCCGTAAACAATTCCCCTGATCACATGAAATCTTAGAGCCTATGATACTCTCCTCGCTACATTATACTGACAAAATCTACGTCTTTAATCAGTGCATTGATACAGTAAAGCCTGCTGAAATTCAGCTTTAGCACCCGAGCACATGCCACGATCATTAACCTCTGAAAGTCTGAACACGTTTGGTTTCGTTGTCTCTTTCAGTGCTTACAGCCATTGCGAAAATTAAACATTATACAACCTTCAACGCTTTTAAATATAACAATGGCTTTCTAATCTTGTACGAATTTTAGGCTAACTTTGCGTGGCATGTTTCGTAGACGTCTACGAAAAGGTTGGTTTAGGGAACGAGCTTTGAAAATGTATAAAAATTCTCTGTATCTGGCTGAAACATGAGCTTTAGTATACTGTTTAATAGTCATCATTAAAATTGAAGCTAATACTGTTATGTTTTCTCAGGGAATTGCTAAGATACTTAATTTTTTACTTTAAAACATTAAATACCGTTATCAACTGAGACTCATATGTCATATATAAAAGAATGGTTTAAGGAAAAAGCTTTGTAAAGGTGTAAAGATTCTATGTATCTGGCTGAAACTTGATCTTTGGTATACCCTTTTATACTCTTCTTTAATATTTAAGCGAATACGGTTATGTTTCTTCAGGTATTGCTTAGATACCTACATTTTTACATTAAACACCATTATCAGCAGAGAATTGAGACACATATGTTTCATAGGACTTTATAAACCTATTTGAAGTCCTCCTCGTAAACATTTCCCGTTACCAAAGCGGGAAAGATCAAGTTTTCATTTTCCTCAAGGCGTTCTAGCAAAGGGAACTGTTATCTCTTTAATAATGGAGGCTGCCCGTCTCACAAAGGTCTTGGTATCACACAGTCTCGGGTAACTTCGGATTATAACGTTAGCCATCAATTTTAATAAACGTGTCTTAGTTTATATTATGCCGTAATTGAATTTTCAAATACTCCGAAAAATCGCAGTTTACACAAAGATGTAAATAACATCTACGCTATCTTTGAAAAAAAAATTTTTAAGAATGTCTGTACATTGTGTAAATCAAGCAAATCTTTATAAACCGAACTGTTCAGGTTTATTAAGATTTGATTGATTTACACTCTACAAACATTAATATTATATTTAGTTCTGATGTAGTCGTTACTTACGACGATTTTTTTTCAGATCATCTAATTTCCCTATTACGACAATTTGATTTCAAGCACGTACATTAATTTGTTATTTTTCCCATATTTTCATTTTTCATATTATTTCAAAGAATATTTTCTTCATAACTCAAGAAATATTTAAGTCACTTTAGTTGGTAAATTCTGGTTGAATTTCAAAAGCAAATCGAAGATCCTTTCAAAACTGGAGTGCTATATACTCCTGCTAAATTCACTGTGTGTAGGAAGGTACTGTACTGTATAAATTAGCCGGATTGTCCACAGCTGAACACAGCCTCCCCCATTATGCGGGGGTTTGCCATAAACCCCACGCCTGCCAGGCGTCTTGAGGATCGCAGTGTGAGATATCAGTTCCTCAGAAAGCACTGGTGCCCACCTTCTGGTGTGTTACCCTTAGTCGCCTCTTACGACACCCACGGGTAGAGATGGGAGGGTGACATTCTAGCCCGGCACCACACGGGCAGTGAAGGTAGGTAGTTAACCTAGTCGAAATTTCGTAATCCATAGTAGAAAATTAAAATGTTGGTCACGCTTCTAAGTAATCAAAATAAACCCGGTGTTGATGTGAGGGATAGAACAAAGGAATATTTCCCTGAGAATATTATTATGCTGAGAAGTTTTTCTTACGTTTTAGGTCCTAAGGGAGCAGCTGGCATTAATAACCTTGGAGCTTACCTTTTTTTGCTCCGTATGAGAAAGGAGTCACAGATATCCATCCGTCCGAAAGTTAGTGTCTAGAGTCTTCATATAGAGCTTTTCATAAAAACGTAATTGCATCATATTGTAAATACCTGAAGCTCAAACTTGGTGAAAATTTGCACGCATGTCCTTAAGTTTAATAACTTATATACTACTTATACTTCTGGTACTTTAGTTTAACGTTATATATTTTTTAAATGTGGGAATAAGATTTCCCATACAAAACGATTATTAAAATAATATTGAAATTACCTACGAACAATTAAAAATACCCTATATTACGGAAAACTGGCGAACTTTCACTCAGTTGAAGCTCTTGGTAAAATAACGAAACTACTTTTGTATGGAAACGTCATAAAGACACTTCCCATCTTGAAGGTGGATTACAAAACATGCACAATAATACCTAAATCAGAATTTATTTATTATACTGTAACCGTACCAAGTGTCAATATTGCATAGAAAGAGTTTTTAAAATAAATACTCGTAATAGAGTTATGTGTCTACCTCAATTTTCTTATTTTTGATTATATTTTTGTTTGTTAGTAGGTACATATGTTCGAATGATTATTCTTTTACGATGTAAACCTCGAGTTTAAAAATGCTGTGCTGAAAGACGTAGAGTTCTGTTTTCTTGTGACTACCGTAGGTAGTTTCACCTACAGGACCACCTGATGTTAAAAGTCTTATGTGCCTGTAATTTATTATTTCTATTTTTTATTACTTTGCTCGATGTAAATATTCAAAACTCTATTCAAAGGGAGCATTGTCTTTTACTGCGAGACATAGAACGTGTCAGACAGTACTAGAAAAGCTTATTGTTTTAGGTTTTCAGTCTCGTAGTAAAAGACAATGCCTACTCCGGGCCAAGAGGGCCCCGCCCGTGGTAACACTGGACCGCATCGCGCTCCCTTTCAATAGAGTTCCGAATATTTACATCGAACAAAGTAATAAAAAATATTAAATCGGAAATTACAGGCACATAAGACTAATGAATAAATAATGAATAGATTCAGGCTCTACTTTGCGGAAATCCATTTTTAATAATAACAAATATTTTAAAAGTATTTTAAGAAAACATTTAACTAATTATTTAATAAAACACATAAAAAATCTTTATAAAAATGATATATATCTAGTGACATAAGACTTTTAACATAAGGTGGTCCTCGTGCTATTTCCGTCAAAATCGCATAACTAACAAATTGTTAGGACAAGCAGAAGTCAACCCTAAGAGGTTGTTAGCATTTGTCCAATAACCCTGTATATAAGTAGAAATTAAATTGCGTAAGTATATAGATACGTAATTCCGGCCATTGTTTGTAATTTTTGCACATTATTTTGCCAGTGTTGGCAACATTATCGATGTATTTTAGGCTTTCATTTGCTCATATCACAGGGAGTGACAGCGTGACGCGAGGTTCTGACGTGACGCGGGATGTGTCAGGAACAAGGTTTAATATTCATGCCGTACAGTATTTACGAAAACAGCAAACATCATCGGTTTTGTTGTCACGTGCTTACTGAACGATGTTTATCTATAAACAACAACTGATGTTTACATATGTACCTATAGGTGCCTAGGTATATACTAACCGGTACAGTATTAATAATGAAACAATGTTGATCCAGTGGCAATGGCTGTGAGCTGCTACTCAAGGGTTCGAATCCGATCGCGGGCATGAGCTTCACCGCATAAGGCAATTTTTCTAATGCTCGACGGCGGTATGCACCTGTACATTCTCGCACTTGACCTTGAGAGTAAGTTCCCAGGCTTTGCCTGAACACCATCTTCGACCATACCATCATTTGCCAACTGTTGATGTCCAAAGTTAATATCAGTAAAAAAAAACGATTCTGTATTACGTCATGGTGACTTACACAAATATTAACACAAATAGATGCATATTTTCATTTACAAAAACACTGTTTGTGTTTCTTATATAACTACAATGTCTGGAAAACTTTGATAACCGCCAATCCTTTACCAGTCTTTGTATTACAAACAATAGCTCATAAAATTACATTATAATTACGTAACACATTGTAAAAAAATACACTCTTAAAAACATGAGTTGGATGGGTGACCGCTAGTGACATTACTACTGAGTGCCTCCGTGCTTTGGAGCAGTTGGTCCTGATTGTCGTCTTAGGATAGCAGTCGTTATAGCATGGTGGAAAGGCATTTTGCGAATGCTCGCCTGGCTAGCTACCACCCTCAAGTAGAAAATCTATCTCGCCTCTCTTGGTGTATTCCAGTAGCTGTCCTAGAGAGCTACACTTACCATTCTAGGCTAAGCCAGTTAGCTACCTTGGACCCTATCAACGCTAACCATCAGGTGAGATTGTGGTCAAAGGCGAACCTATCCATAGTAAGGGAACGTCTCGTTTTGTTGTCAGTTTTTCTCAAAGTTACTTTTGCAGAACGTGACACTGAAATGTAAATTTTGTGATTGATCTACATAAGAGCGTCGTTCACGTTATAATTGAATAATTCATTAAACTTCAATTTAATTCCAATTTATAAAGACTAATCAAATGTAGGCCAATTTTAATCCAGTAGCAGTACGTAAATTTTTTTTTGTATAATATTTTATATACATTACTGACCAAGATCCTCCTAAGATATAGTTTTCTGGTTTGATTTTAATTTGCAGGCATTCTTCAAGGGTAATTCTGTAAATATATGTATGGGACTCCAGGTAGTGCATATTATTATGTTGAGGACAATTCTAACGCAACCAACATTATCATCTTGTACCTCATTCCATTTTGGAGCTAGATACCCCTTACATATGAACGGATGGACAGACAGACAGACAGAGGAGTCTCGTTAACAGGGCTCCATTTTGCTTTTTGGATCCAGAATCCTAAAAAGTGATATTACCGACTGCTGCCATGCAATTGCCAACGAGGATGTACCTTGTTATATAGTAAGTACATGGGAGTTTAGTCTTTATTTTATCTTAAAAATATATATTACCTGGTGCAATACAGAATGTGTTACAGACCCACCAACTTATCTGTTCAGGAGGCAGAAAAAAGAACTACAACATTCCTTCAAATTGTGACAGTTTGTAGTTGATTTCCATGACCAGTAGCGCCCTCGAAAACTGCACAGTTAAGTAGGTGGTACTATATTTGTTTACAAAGGCGACAGATTAGATCTGCAGTCTGCATTTATCTGGTAACCATGCATATACAATATAAGTTGTAGTTTTGGTCAAAATCAGCCTCAAGAATCCGTTGCTTCCGGCATATTCTCTCTGGGGGCTATTGATCTGCCATCGTCCAAACTCGCAGCAGCAAACAACACCCTTTTCCTCCCTAAATTGAATTGAAATTGATTATCTTTCTCACTGGCTCTAAAGAGCAGCTGCCGGAACACACTAGCTATTTATCGGGCTATCATTTTCTAAATGAACTTCTACCGATACTGACATCTCCGGTCTCCGCTTAAGGCTGTTTCGTACACTAAACATTCAAAGTCAAAGTCAAAATCGTTTATTCAAATTAGGCGTCTACGACGCTCTTATGAAGGTCAATTACAAATTATAGTATTGAGATATTCTAAACAGTACTGCCACATTCAGCAAAAAAAAATTTAGTGAGCCACTGCGAGAAGAACGGGCAAGACACTCGGGGCCATTCTTTTAAACTTCTTTAAACAATGTGTTACATACTTACTATATAATAAAGTTATTAAAATTGTTATTACAATTTGTTTAAATTATGTAGGTGACAGGCGATAGCTTGGCAGAGGCGGAATTGTCCAGGCATTTTGTCGTTTAAGTATAATCACAAACCGTGTAATAGGATTTCATAATCAATATGTTTTTCACGTGCAACTTGAATTTCCCTTCTGTGAGCGTTGTAATGTGTTTGGGAACTTTATTATAAAACCGTACACATTTACCTAAGAAGGACCTTTTAGTTGGCTTTGCCATTTCTCAGCTTGATTGGCTATAACGAGTTTTAGATAGGAAATCGAATCGACTTGCAGCGCGACTTTCATCCGCTATCACAGAACCGACCTGAACAAGTAATTTAGTTTTTCTTAGCAATACTTTATTTTATCGAACAGGAGAGTTAGTTATAAAAACTAACGTGGTTTTCACTCATTTTAGTAAATAATACGGGATAACATACGTAAATAAGTCAGATAGCTCCGACTATAGTTTCAACCACATCCGGTGGTCTTTTTCAAGGAGAGCTCGGGACGCCCGCGTTGTGCCCCCGAGTGCTCAGCGAGACGTCAACGCGGGCGTCCCGAGCTCTCCTTATCCCGTATTATTTACTAAAAAAAAGGAGAGTTAGTGTAAATAAACCATAAATAATGTATGTAGCGAGCGACAGAATCGTTATCGTTTCTGTAGTTAATTACAATTACCGTGTGCACTAGAGCGTAGTACATTTATTCTATGTACTTGACATTGGAAACGGCTCGGATTGTTATCACAATCACATCGTTTAGGCTAGGCATCTATTTACTTTAAACGGTTCGCCTTATTTACAATACCACATCTATGAAACCAGTTCATCTATAGGCCTTTATGCCCCCCAACAATTTCAGCGTGCTGGCCACATTGTCCTGTTAAATTACAATTTTAGTAAGTTTTCCATCTTCTAATTGGTTGTAGTGAAAACCTTTTCTTCTTGTATGTAACTCACTATGCAAGTATGGTAACCTCGGTAGTGGTGACATATTTGAGCCGTTTGATTGCCTGTTAGTCTGTAATGACTTGTAGGTTGTCTAAATGCTTCCATTGTAGTAGCTGTAGTGTTTTATATAGTTCGTAGTATTTTGTTAATGCATACCACCGGTAAAAAACCTGCTATTTGATACATTTTAGATGCATTTCATTTTTCCGGGAGGCATTGTCAGGAGATATAGAATCTCCGAGTCGATTAGTTGGGCGATCGGTAATTTATTTTTGATTTGAGGAGTAATTTTTTACGGCATTATATAAGAATTTAATGAGTCAAAAAATAAAAAAACCCTATATATTATCACAAAATAAAAACGTGATTCAGTATAATACCTACTAAGGTATATTTATATCGTTTCGTAGTATTAAGGTAGATATTGGTCTTCATACGAAAAGGTCGACTGTGTTGCTTTGCCATGCGTTATATTATAACTGTAAAATGTATTTAAATAGGTTTGTAATATTAAAACAATATTCATTTCCACATCAGTAAAGTTTTGAAAATTTATAGTGTTAGTTGTTTTCAGGGCACACAAACGGAATAATTATTTTAAATTTTATCCGAATTTGCGTTTTGACCAAAAAACTCTGCATAACAACATCCTCTTTTATCTATCCCTACAGCATTTGCTTTTGTCATACATTTTTATGAAAATAATAAGCAATGCGGAGTAGCAGCATTAATTCCGACGTTTTTACTTCGGACATCAAAGGGAACCATCGGCGTAGAAAATTAGGTGGCCGCTTATAGCTTTGCAGATATTTTACTTTTTCATCACATTTTATAATTATTCATAATGGGCTCGGCATAAATATTCTTTTTCATAATTTTGTAATAAATATTTCCATTTTCGGTTTTCTGATTTTCAAAAGGTCATCATTGCGTGAGCACGTTTTTAGCGAGGGTTCTGAATTTTGCAGTGTTTGTGAAGTAGTCTATAATTGAATCGCGATCGTGGCGAGTTATTCTAATAGAGACGACCGAAGACAGTGAAGGATTTCAAAGCATGAGACCTAAAACATTCGCCCGTGGAAAAAAAAACTTTGGTGGTTTTCTCTTGATAAATCCACCTTAGATATACCGTTCCCCATACAATACGAAAATAACAAAGTTAATTTCAGCTTGTAATAAAGAGTATAGCTTACCAAAAGTTGCGTCTACTACTAAATCACAGAAACAGACTCGTCCCATATATAATATATACACCCTACAGTAAAAACACAATTTTTGCTTTAAAATTTACAGTAGATTTTAGATTTTTGAGCACACAACTTTTCACCTTTACAGTAAGAAAAATATTAGATTTTAGTCAATAAGCTCTCAATATTAAACAATTTTTATTGTATTTTCTATATGTAGTGACATATCTTAAATCCAATTATAATAAAAAAAAAAAGTTTCATTCGTCTTATTACGTCAAGTCCCAAAATGACTGCAATCCTAAAACATCCATTAAGTAAGGTCTTCTTACCCATTCATCTAGCGTCTCACAATATCTAGTCCTTCATTGTTTAGTGTCTAGATATAGGCGGCCGGGGTTTAAACCGAAAATAAAACTTCTTACAAATATACTCCTTGTTTCGCCATGGGAAACATATCTTTAATAATTTCTTGCCTTGGGTTGTTAGGAAATACATATCAAACCAACCCCACATGAGAAGGATAAGGGCAGAAAACTGACGCTAATAGATCATAGCATGACACCTGTAGTTACCTTTTAAAGATAAGATAGAGGCTTATAAACTTGCTATAGCAAGTAATAAACATATATATTTATTCACATTTTTTTTATGTTATTGTGACGGAACAAGCTCGATGCCCACCTGATGTTAAGCGGACTAACCTCTGCCTGTAACAGTTGCAATTCATCACAAGTCACGAATTGCACTGCGCCCGTCACATTGAGACATAGTTATGAAGCCTCATCGTGCCTGTAATTTCACTGGCTCTCAAGGACTACTGCCGGAACACACCTTGCGGTGCTTGGCGACAAACTTTTTACTTGAGGGTGGTAGCTAGCCAGGCGGGCAATTGTAAAATGCCCTTCCACCATGCGGTGAAGCTCAAGCTGGCGGTGGGGATCGAACCAGGGTATTGCGGCACGGCCGTCCATAGCTATTACCGCTCGGCCATCATTGCTTCAAAACGCAACCACGCCCGGATATAACGCATGATTATATGCATTAATCATTCTCAGTATGGTTTTTAATTATAATAATGTAATAATTTATATGTAAATTCATTTTATTGGAATATAATATTTGTATGTAAGTGCAATATTTTCGGTGTATTTTTTGGTAATTTTATGGTATTGCAAAACTTATGTAAATGACTTACCTAGTGTAACAAACATTGTTATAATGGTGAATAAATATTCTTTTTCTGATTCTCATGTTCAACCAAAGAACCAAACCAGAGATCGCACGGATGAGACGTGAAGTACATTCAAATAGTTTGCCCCTAAATCGATATTCCTCACGCCAACAATATTTGCACACCATTCAAATGTGTGCTCTAGATAAATATTGATATTTTAGAACCGTCACATACCCCTCGATATCCACTTAGCAGCACTCCAAACCCTTAATATTTTTCCAGGTCCAATGGCATTCGCATTCAGTCCCTGAGAGCCTCAGAATACTTCTATTGCGAAGGCTTTCAATGGCATTGACCCGACCCTTCTCTTCTTTATCTAGTGATTCACTACTGCCAGCGATATACGGTCTACGGATAAGGACATGGAAACGTTTGCAAGCTTTTTCTATTAGTTTTTTGATCACCACTGCTACTGATATAATAGCATGGATAAAGTCTTGTAGTGTATGATAATCGTAGTAGACCCCACCACTGGCTTGAGCCCCCACCACCGGAGAGAGAGGCGCCTTGAGAGCTAGTGAAATTACAGGCACATGAGACTTAACAACTATGTCTCAAGGTGACAGGCGCAGTACAACTCGTCACTTGTGATGAAATGCATCTGTTCTAGGCAGAGGTTAGTCTACTTAACAACAAGTGGGCCTCGAGCAGGTTCAGTCACAATGACATAAAAAAAAGTTCCATTTTACGCATAGCTTTTTAAATACTGCTGGAATAAACTGTTTCGTAATTGGAAAACTAAAGCAACCGCGCCCGGATCTGTTCACTAAAGAACCTCTCCAAAGTAAAATTATAGATGCGCATTTGTGTAGCTCCATTTGTACAAGAAGTCTTAGTGTGGGTGTAAATTATAATGGTATATACAGTATAACAATAAAATATATACAATATGATTGGTTACTGATTAGTGATTGCTACGATACTCAAAGACATGGTGCGTGCCTTCGTGAGTGGAAAGGTTTGTGTAACCAAAATGAAGATCAAACAATAATAGTAATGTTTATATGTTCTAGGTCCTCATATGAATGTTCCATAGACATTCATTCATCATCTGATGTACAGTTACCAATATATAGCTGCAACAGGGTTGAATTCTCTTAACTATGACAACTACTTACTCATCACATATACTCGTATGTTACGAGTAGCAGTTTTTCTTTTACCAATAGATATATACGAAATAAGATACGGTTGTAGCTTTCATCATGGTTAGGAACAGAAATCAATTCTAATAATATTCGATTGTTAGTGTCGCAAGTTAGAGTTTTCTTAGTATCGTTGGACGTGTCTATAGACGTTATATAATGAAGTATTATAACTAAAGACTAAGTCGTATTAATAAATGCATATCAAAGTTGAGATCAATCATGAATCTACATCTCATGTACACATCTCAAACGTATATCTACATGTTTGACGTTGTATGGAACATCTATTAAAATTAATACGAGGTATTGTCAGTGACCGCATCAGATTGCCCGTGGGGTGCCGGGTTAGAATAGCACCTCCCCATATCATCCCGTGGGTGTCGTAAGAGGCGACTAAGGGACAAAATACTGGAAAGTGGGCAGCAGCGCCTTCTAAAGATTCTAAAGAATCTTACACTGCGATCCCCAAGACGCCTGCCAATCGTGGGGATTATGGCAAATACCCCCTTAATAGGGGAGGCTGTGTTCAGCAGTGGACGATCCGGCTGATACAGTACAGTACAGCATCAGATTGCATAATGTTGGCTTTTTGGTCATGGTAGCTGCAATTGTCAGAGTATATCCCAGCTCCAGGAACGCGGGTTTGATTGCTGGTTGCAGTTCAAATACTTCCTTTCGTCGTATTTTTGTACGTTTATTTACTTAGCATGTTAATACTAAACTTCAGTACAGACTTATCGAGGTCGGGTTCCCAGTTCCAATATTGCTTTTGCTTAGAGATTCAAATATATTCTATCGTGATAAATCCACAACCGTCCTCCACCCACGGCCGTCAGAACAGCTGTAAACTTTATTGTTTGTTTAAATTTTCATGAGACACGCTGTTTTACCGTAGGACTCCTTTTTAATGTATATTAGGTGCTTTTACAGTTCTTTACGACTATATTTTAGTGCGAAAAAGCGTTGTTAAAGGCTTAAGACGACCTGAGTGTTTATATAAATTAACAAGTTTATGATCTATTGGGTGGTAGGTATATTATACGTAATAAATTATTATATGCCTATACTATACAAATAATACATGTCTACAATCACAAAATGACTTAATAAAGATTTTCCACACTTTTCTTAATTATTGCGTAGTTACACCTATTACAATACAATTCAATTTAATTTACATACAAAAACATGGGTGATATAATTAAAATATTGATAGATCAGCCACAAAAGAATCAGTTTTTATTTGTAAATCAATATTTTTCGAGAACCTTACAAACCGCAAGTAAAAATATCAAAGTAAAGTGTGATTGCTCACAAAGCTCGACTTCGATGACGAAACTTTATAATTGTTGTATGTAATACTGACGATGCGTAAAAATGTAATACATTCTAGTTTTTTTTTGTTTTGTGTTATCATTACGATTGGTGTTTATTTGATTTTTATTTCATCATCCTCAGCCGGGAGATGTCCACTGTTAAACAAACTCCTTATATCTCTTAATTATTTATTATTTTATATAAAATCACATACTGAAGTTTAACTTTCTTTGAATTGAATACATTATTGACATTTTGCAAATAGTATATACCTAAATATGTGGCTGATAATTTTGTATTAATTAGTTAATTAAATTGGTGTATGCGATAAAAATTCACATACCTTAATGTTCAGAAAGGTTAGAACTTGGTGTGATGCTTGTTAATGACATACACAGTGATAACACGTGAGGCAGTGATGGCTCAGTGGCATTGGCTATGGACTGCCGTGCAGCAGGTCCATGGTTGGAATCCCGCCGCGGACTTGAGCTTCACAAGCATGGTGGAAGGGCATTTCGCGAATGCCCGCCTGGCTAGCGACCACCCTCATGTGGAAAATCTGTCGCCAAGCACTTAACGGTGTGTTCCGGCAGTTGTCCTTAAGAGCCATTTATTAAAGGTTAAGCCTGTTTAACACCTTCGACCACATCATCACTTACCATCAGGTGAGATTGTGGTCAAAGGCCTATCAGCAATAAAAAAAAAAACTTAGTGTGGAAAGTGGTACGTTCACACTAACCTTAATGATACCCTGCTGTATTTCTGTATATGTTAAATACCTGGTGATTTGGATATTTGATGTCGAATTTTAACTTTTTAGGAACGGGCTAGGACCCGCATTATATTTACCGGAAAGATTCCGACCAGTTTCGTACTGTTTTGAAGTCCTTCGTTTGGGAGTCACGATTCCGCGAAGCGACGAGCACGGGCCTCAGCGCTTAACTGTATACAATATTCTTCAAGGACTTCAAAACATTCCGAAACTGGTCGGAATCTTTCCGGTAAATATAACGCGGGTCCTAGCCGGTCCTGATAAGTTAATATGGAAAACTCGCGATAGTTTCCAAAGTGATATGTCAAATTTAGTCCAATTTTTTTTATTGTAAATTATTTCCAATTTCTTGTTCATTATTAACTTGACATTAAGATACACAATGTAAGTGAACAATGGAAGCCAAAATGGCGCCGATCATCAAATTAAAAAGTCCATCATGAAGTCAAATAGCTAAAGGCCAGCACATAAAGTAACCGACAGTTAGTCCGCCTCGTTAAACCACGGTTAACTAGAGTTTCGCAGTAAAATGGTAGATTAAACTCGACGATAAAATAAGTAAGTAGGTACTTTATTATCGAAGTTCCAAATAGTTGACGGTACTTTCGGCGTTAAAATCTTTTTCATCACTCATGCTCGAAAAGTAGATCGTATTTAATTCAAATAGCCGAGAATAACTTAAATTAATTAAATAAATATAGTTTATATTACGAAGAAATAAAATTGATTTTCTCCAAATCGGTAATCCGGCTCGAAGGACCAATGTTCGGGCTGCGCCAAAACAATATGATAAATAAATTGGGTGACTTGGGAGTGATCAAACTGTTTTATATTTTAGAAGACTAAAACTTGATAAAATACGGAACATAAACTAATGATTGAGTACGTGTGACGCTCTTGATGGCCAATTGCAGACTGATTTGATTGAAGGAATTATGAAGTACTGGAAGTGTGAAATGATGACTTTACTAAAATGTATGTAGCTTGGTCATACACTGTAAATATCGTCATAGATTTATTATATGATACAAAAGGTGTCAGAACGTGTATATACTTGTAAACCTATAAATCTATGATTTTGGACGGTAGGAATCAATCTGATATTGATATAGCTATACAAAGAGTACGTGATTGAAGGGCTTTTCGAATACATGTAACTTCATATATTAATAAAATCGTAATGTTACCTTCAACATTAAAGAACCCTATTTCTACCTTCAAACAGTAATGTTCAGTTAACTATGTTCCGGTTTGAAGGGTATGGGCGGCGGTGAAATTATGGGCACATGACACTTAAAATAATTTTATATGCGCCTTAACAACTTTACGAGTATGTCTCAGGGTGATGGGTGCAGTACAGTAGTGCAGTTAGTAACTTTTACGAAATGCGTCTGTTAGCTAGAGGTAGCTTAACATCAGGTGGACCTCGTGCTTGTTTAGTAAAGTAAATTTTATATGACCAACGTAAGAATTGAAACATAATAGTACATTACTGCAGAATCCAGTAAGTAAGCCTTTCTGGCCAAGTATGAGTTAACCGGACCGAAATGCAGGTGAGGTCCGGTTATTGGTGAGGTTTATATAATCCTTTTTCAAAAATGAAAGAAAATTTAACAACAAGACTTATAAATAAAACATACACAATCAGTGTCGCAATTCAATGTAGGGTAAGGTTGCGATCATTGGACTAGCGCTTTCATTGGACCACATAGGTATCTCGGGAACGGTTAGCATCAAAAATCATCAAACTTGTTAAACGCTAGCTTAATGACCCCTCTCCCAGCCCCTCTACTGCCAGTGTTGCCGAGCGCTTCATTGAGGAGAGACCAGTGTTGCTATGTTTAGCGGTCTACCGATGTAAAAATTGCGTGACATATAATACCATGTAATTAGAATTATGTGCAACATTTTAACATTTTTCTTTTTGGTAGCATTGGCACATTTTATGGCGTTGGCAAATATCAAATAATGTATGGCAAAATATTTCAATAAAGTTTCTTATAAGTATTTTAGTAAAATAGTAGACAGTTGCCATCATTGGACCAGTAAGAGGCGCTTGGATTGAACCAGTCCAATGATGGCTTCTTTTCAAATTGTTGGTCTTAGTATATATATATTTTTGTTTTAGCATGGCAAAAAGAGGGCAGTATTAAACCTGGAACGAATTAAGCGTGAAATTGGCGCTAAATGCTTTTCGCGAGAAACAGGCTGGACTTAATGAGGCATATATGGTGTACCTAAAGCCACACTGAAACGAAGATTTGATAACATAAATATAATAGCAAAAGGCAAAAAGCAAGAAGTTAGTTAAATAGGTGATTTAAATCCAGAAGTAGAAGAAAAGTTAGTACAACATATTTTAGAATTAGAACGTTGTTTATAAGAAGCTTGGCTTTCAAAATAGCTGAGCTCAATGGTATAAAGCACAGATTCAGTAAAGAGAAAGAAACGTCTGAAAAAAATACTATGCATTATGAAGTAAAATAAGATAATATATATTATGATTATCATAAGTATTTTTTGTCATATACGATATTTTTATTGTTTTAAAGAATATTTGTAATTTTGCACGCCCAAAAATATAGTTTGTAATAATTTTAATGAACCGTTTTATTCAATGAAGTTTTTTAAATTTTCCGATACAAATTTCGAGATTTCTTACAGGCACCTTGAATGGACTAGTAAACCATAATGACTGAAGTCCAATTATAGCAACTCAGTGGTCCAATCAAAGTAACAGTGATCCAATGATAGCAACTATTGTAAAATGTGTTTTTTATATTTTATTCCAATATACTTGACGAAAAAAATCTGAAACGATAGCTGCTGGTACTTGACTAGAAGACCTATTCATTCAACTAATATTTTTATCCCTAATCGTTACAGCATCAGTTTTATGTCGTTTCAAATTTAAGTGGTCCAATAGTAGCAACCTTACCCTAAATTGTAAAATCCCGACAGTCGTTTTTTTTTTACTATAATGTTTGCGTTTAGTTTTGATCATTGTTCTATTTTCACATTACATTAATAAGCAGGAGCTATCTGACTTATTTACGTGAGTTATCCCATATTATTTACTAAAATGAGTGAAAACCACGTTAGTTTTTATAACAAAATTACATTAATGTTTTATTTAAAAAAAAACATTATTGTTTTTGGAACTTACATGTTAATTTTAGAATGAAAGTTTAAATCCAACATGATTTATAAACTGTAATTACTAAATACAAACATAAAATCCCACACTATACTTCTATAACATTACAAGTACAAAACGCAACGTGCATACTTTTTCTGCGTCGCATTAAGTGACTCAGATTATAAAATGGCTGTTTAAGGCTCCAAAAATATATCTATCTCATAAAATGTCATAGCAAAAAGAGAGATAGATATGTATTTAGAGCCTCCCTCCTATAACTATGACTAAACTCTAATCTGTGTCTGATACTATGTTTTATTTCTAAGCAGATCTAAAGAGGATGACCTACTGTCCAGTAAATAAATTACATACTTACTTACTGGACAGTAGAAGATTACAAATTTAAAATTTCGCTTCTTACTGGACATTCGCGAATAAATCTCCGGTACAGTTCACTTTCTGGGTACTTTTTAGAGATGAGTAAATACCATTTCGTGGATAATATTCGAGCATACAGCACGACGCTATCAACAGTACAATATTCTTCAAGTACGCCGCATTTTAAGCGTAACAGTTATATTTTCTTTGTTTTACTTGATGGAGAGGCGAAGAGAAATCTCCCAAATAATGCTTTTAATATCATCCAAACTGGGAGTAAAAAGGACAAACACGTGACTTATTGAAATTTCACTAAACATATTTATAAAAATGTAAATGAGAAATAGTAAAATAAAACTTTTTACTAAGAAATATCTTTTAATTTTTTCTCTTATTACAAAATTTTAGAGCATAAAATTTTCATCGTGGGCGGGATTCAAACCCACGGTTTACATACTTTCTAATTTGCATAATAAGTACCTACTAAACATTCTATTTAATCAGTAATTGTCCTACAAGCAAGAATAAGGTTTACAATGACGCAATATCATGTTCGAATCCGTCCGCCGCCATAGTAATTGAAATGTCAATCACCAACCTCCAGGTCGATTAAATAAAAAATACCGTTCATAACAATTATCCTGCTCAAATCTCAGTCACATCTAAAGTTTACAAACGAAAAGAAATATTTGAACTAAGACCGGGAATCGAACCTGCGACCATCCGTCCCTATGACCGAGACATGCTTTTTTAACTGATCTATCGCAGGTCATAGCTCAAATTTATTTTAAGTTATTCTAGCCCGGCACCCCACGGGGTTATTCGCTTAGCAGACGTTAATGCAAAAGTTACAATGTTGGTTTTATGTGAAAATACAATGCTCCAATTCAATATCATCCATTAAATCCACGACCCAGCCTGCTTTTCTTCGACCGCATCATCACTTGGGTGAGATTGTATTCAAAGGCGAGTTTATCAACAATAAAAAATGCATTCATTACCTTTTTAATAATAAATTTCAGTAGATCATGTATGTGAAAACAACGCGTCAAGATAAGAGCTGAAGAGCTTCAATATTAATATACCACATATTACAAACAAGTTTGTATTGGATAACTCGAATATTATCATATTAATACTGCACGTAGGTGGGTGTTTGTCGAGAGTTCTCCACTCGAAAATGCTTAACGGCAGATTGAACCTATGGCATCATCATTTACCTAACTTTACACTTTACCTGCTCGCCAAATAATATGGGGCCGGGATATTACCTAGTCTTTTCTAACAACTAACCTAACGGTGTGTTCCAGCAGCAGTCCTTGAGAGCCAGTGAAATTACAGGCACATGAGACTTAACAACTATGTCTCAAAGTTACGGGCGCAGTGTGTAATGAAATGCGTCTGTTTTAGGCAGAGGCTAGTCCGCTAAACATCAAGTGGGCCTCGAGCTTGTTCAGTCACAATAACATTAAAAAAAACTAGGTTAAAAGTTATGTATTTGCTAACGATTCGAAAAAAAACTTGTAAGAAATTTTGGCTAATAATAAAAAAAAACATTTTTTGGGATTGTGGCAGAACACGCACGAAGACCACCAGGTGCTAAGCGGTAACCTCTACCTATAACTTTGCCAATAGTTATTGGCAATTTGATTAAAAATATACATAACTTTTAATCATGTTTTTGTATTGTTAGAGAAGACTAGGTAATATCCCGACCCCATATGAGTTGGATAAAGTTAGGTAAATGATGATGCTATAGGTTATTAAGTTAAATTTAACTATAGTTATTAGTAAAGTTATTAGTTATAATCAAATTGCCTATAGTTATTGGCAATTATATTAAGGTAATAAAATATTATATGGATACTATTAAACAAAAAAAATAAACTTAAGGTACTTACGAATTATTAGAGCCCAATTTTTACTGTCTCCAGCAGGAATCAAACCCGCGCTATCCGATTTCGCGCTGGGTGCCTAAACCACTCGGCATTTGTAAATGTGATTTTAGCGTAGCAATAGTGCAAACTTTCTATTGCTTTTGACAGTATTTAATGTAAAGGTACAAGTTGGTAGCGGACGACATGAAGCTGCAGCAAACGACGTGTCGCAGCGACACTACTGGTTTCTACGTATTTCTATGAAATTCCCTCCGTAGTTAGCGACATGAAGCTAGCGACGCGTCGTCGAGCGGGAGACGGCAGTGTCGTCCGACCGCAGATCAGTAGTGTCACTGACGCTGGAGCAACGACACATCGAGTGTGTTTCTTTTCAAAATGGATTTCTTTCATATCGCTTTTCAAATGGTTTTTTTATCAGTACTGAATAAGTTCCCTCACTTGCTCTGCATTTAAGCATATAGGACGTGTGGCTTTTCGTCTTTTTCCGTATAAAAAAAACAAGTCATCATCGTCTTCTTCCTCATCTAATAAAAGATATAAAAAAATGCGATCACTATTCTCGAACACGTCAGACATCTTGTTTGACGGAGCACTCAAAACCAACTGGTTGCCATCTGCTGTTGCAGTCTGCAGTCGGGTTCGAAATTATGACTGCAGCGACATGACGCAACGACGTGTCGTGACGACATGGAGCGACGACATGTCGTCTGCTGCTGCTGCGTGCAGTCGGCTACTAACTTGTACCTTAAGGGTTATTATTTAGTAACCGGCTAGGCTCAGCACGTAACTGTTACGTGCTGAGGCCCGCGCTCGCCGCTGTGCACAATCGTGACTCCCAGACGAAGAACTTCAAATAAGTTCGAAACTGGTCGGAGCAATATCCGGTAAATATAACGCGAGTCCTAGCCGGTTACTAAATAATAATTATGGACAAAACTCGCGAAAGTTTTTTAGCTCAAACCTTAAGGGTTCATTGGCGACTTTGAGTATTAAAAGTTTATCGATATAGAAGACATATTTTTAAACAGATCTTACATTATTCTAAATTAGGTGGGACCTCAGAGCAATTAAGTAAGATTGCTTGTCAGATGGTGGGCCATAATGTGTGACCCACAAATTACGAAGTGCGAACCAAACAACTCGATCACCATAATAATAATGCAACGTAACTTTAATTAGGTCTCAATAGTTAATTATAAGTATCTATAATTATATATAGAAAACGTATACAACGAAGCCATTGCAGGTTAACCGCACCGGTTCGTTAGTGCACACTAAAGGCAAAGGGTGTATGACGTAACACTGTCCCAGATCGGGCGCCATGGTTGCACACGCATTCGAGGGAAATAGCTCGCTTATTTATAGGAATCTATATTGAAAAACTCTGAAGTGGCTCACATGCGCCATGAACTAAGAAAATAGTAGTTGCTAGTTTATCGGTATTTTACAGGCTTGACTTCGTATAACGTCCGTGGGTTTCCGGGCTAGAATGTCATCCCCCCATCTCAACTCGTGGATGTCGTAAGAGGCGACTAACCAGAGGGTGGGCTGTAGCAGTTGCTGAAGAACTGATATCTCACACTGCGATCCCCAAGCCGCTTGCCAAGCGTGGGGATTATGGCACAACCCCCCATTCCCCACTCAGTGCGTTTACTAGCTAGAAAACGGTGACTTACGGACGTATAGGTCAACAGACAGATAGACAAAAAGCGGAGCATCATTAATAGCTCCATTTTCATCCTTTGGTACGAAACCTTAAAAATAAAAATGAAACACCACAGGAATGTAAAAGCGTTAGTTGTTTCTTAGATGTTCTACGAATAAAAGGCACCATGTTTTCAATTCCCATTTAATATATGGCCTGGCTATTGCCATCTACGAGGCACTATGCCAGAGGGCTAGGCTGATACTGAAAGTTGCCGATGCTTTATAGTTGCTACGAAAGCTCCTACGCAGTTGCTACTATACGTAGCGTAGCTACGAAATTTGTAGTGTCCGTAGCGTTTCGTAATCTTTTTCGTCCATTTTCATACCAGAAATGGTATTCGTAACTAGCTTTTTCCTCTTTTTGACTGACCTTTAAAAAAGGAGGAAGGTTTTCAATTCAACGCGTTTATTTTAATTTATTTTTTTATGGACAAGTTTTTATATTGAATAGATAATTCTAATGATTCTCTTTTGTTGACTAAAGCATAATATCTCCGAATTGGTTCCATTAAAATATGATCTATGTCGGTTGAGTGGTTTTTAAGTAACACACAATTAAATACATAAGTATACGGAATTCTGGCAAAGCATAGATATTCATACAAAATTTCACCGAGCTTGAACACTAAGTATTTAAAATATGACGATTAAGTAACAGACAATTAGCGCCATCTGGGTGGAACTAATTTGACATTGAGCTTCTCAATTGGCGGAGCGTATTTGGGCTCAAGGACGGATGGTCAGGAAATCAAATCCCGCACGTCTCATTTTTTCTTTCGTTATAATTTTACAAGCTTTTTTTCATATACCGAATTGGGTAGCTCTTGACCACGATCTCACCTGATGTTAAGTGATGATGCGATCGATGATGGAGCGTGCTTACCCAGAAGATACCTATTCAAGAGTTAATTCTAATAATACAATATTATAGAATATATTTACATATCTCTTATAGGCTTACGTAGATTTACCTATATTAGTTAGGTATTATATAAGTAGCAAGCTGTGACCGCAACGTTCTCGAACAGCGTTGGTTAGCCATAGAATGCCACGAGCAAAATCTATCGACAAATTTATATATATATGTATAGTGCTGTAATAAATAATTAATTATTGTAGTAAATCTGGATAACAAGTTAGAGTAAATTACTACAGACCTGTTCACTGACGAACGCGAGCCCTTCCACAATAAATTATTGATGAGCATTTGTAATACCCCGTGGGAATGTCACCCCCCCCATTTCTGCCCGTGGGTGTCGTAAGCAGCGACTAAGGGAAAAATACCGGAAGGTGGGGAGCAGCGCCTTATGAAGAACTGTTTTTTTTTACTGCGATCTCCAAGATGCCTGCCAAGCGTGGGGCTTGTGGCAAATCCTTCCAATAAGGAAGACCTCGTTCAACTATTGTCGTTTGTGGGAAGGGTGTAAATGCTAATGGTACACAAAATGGTACAGTAAAATTATAAAATGTAAAATAAGATCGCTTAAGTATTATAACTACATCCAAAGAATATGGAGGGGCGCTCCTTTGTATGTGGAAATGTTTGTAGCAGTATCGTCAATATCGAAGTACAGTAATATTAGTACAGCATATATGTACGTCATCATCTTCTTCACATTATCCCAAATATGTTTAGTCGGTACCATATATGTTTCCTAACAGCACAAGAACATATATACGTATACGATTTATTATAATAAAAAATATTAAAAATATATACTTAGTGACAATTTCGCCTAATGTACCTTGCTAAGCGGACGTAACGACATCACTATATAGTATAAAACAAAGTCGCTTCCCGCTGTCTGTCCCTATAGAAATAAAGCATAAATCCTTATCGAATTAAGTACCTTAAATAGATTGTGCATTTAATACAGATCAAGATGGCTCTTTACTGCATGTAATTTTAATGAACATTTTCGAAGATATTACAGATTATTTAGTATCAGCACTGCAACCGTGCGAAGCCGGGGCGGGTCGCTAGTAATTACTGATTAATAGCCGCTAGTACCTATACAATCAGAAGATTTTTGCTTTCGTTTCGCTTTGTAGTATCGTCCAGAGGTCTAGATAATATCGAGAATGTTGTATTGAAGGGGGAAAGGGGGTAATTGCCTGCTTTTAGTTGCTTTGAAGATGAACTCCTCATCAGAGGATCATTGTTCGGATCAATCTGAAAATATATATACTATGTACGGACATTTTTGCATCAAATCCGTTCTTAATTTTTTTCATAACTCTTTTATTTAATAAGCCAAAAAAACTAAATGCAGCTGTTTTGTTTTGGAACTTTTAACGATGATGAATTTTCAAATGTAACTATCGCTACAATGTGACCTTGACAAATCCGTGTTGAAAGTTTTAAAAACCGGCCAAGAGCGAGTGGGACTCGCGCACGAAGGGTTCCGTAACTAAATATTCTCTGAATAGTTAAAGCGTCTACCTGTCACCGTTATTAGTATCGAGCAAGAAACGGTATCAAAATCAAGTTTGTTGTATGGGAGCCCCCCTTAAACATTTATTTTATTTTATTTTTAGTATTTGTTGTTATAGCGGCAATAGAAATACCCTTCTTGAGATACAGCCTGGTGACAGACGGACGGACGGACGGACAGCGAAGTCTCAGTAATAGGGTCCCGTTTTTACCCTTTGGGTACGGAACCCCAAAAAATAGTGTATTACGCACACATACAATTTTTTTGAAATTTTTCTTTTTGTACAAACAAAGATCGTAACAGCCACGCACAGCGGGCATTGGGATAGAACTTTTTAAATTTATATTTAGTTCTTTTTTCCGTTACACTCTGAAAATTGACCTCCCTTTTATAAATGAATTATCCTCAAAGGTGTAAATTTTTATTAAGATTTCTTTGGCATGACTTAATATTGATGGTCTCGTCACTCCATATGATTAAAATATACTGTACTGTATCAGCCGGATTGTCCACTGCTGAACACAACCTCTCCCATTAAGGGGGTTTGCCGTAATCCCCACGCTTGGCATGAGTCTTGCGGATCGCAGTTTAAGATATCAGTTACTCAGAAGGCGCTGCTGCCAACCTTCCGGTATTTTAGCTTTAGTTCCTCTTACGACACCCACAATGCGGGGTGACATTCTAGCCCGGCACCCCACGGGACATTAAGATATAATCACTGTAAATAAAGCACTTACTTGAAAGTAGATAATGTTTATTTAATGATGTAGGAGAAACAGGTTAATGGAATTTCCTGTGGCTGGTTTAATTTCCGAGAGTTGCTTAAGTTAGTCTTAAATATTAATTGCTAATATTCCCGCGGTTTCTCATATTATGTCTGTCTTCATTATAATTGTATGACAAGATGTAATGGTACATTTTGTACAAGAACATTTTTTTTTATAATGAATAGATTCAGGCGTTACTTTGCGGAAATCCATATTTAATAATAACAAATATTTTTAAAATATTTTACGAAAACATCAAATTAATATTTTAATAAAACACTTAAAAAATATAAAAATATATCTAGTGACAATTCCGCCCAATTTTCCTGCTAAGCCGACGTGACGTCACAAACGCCACGCAGCCAAACCGGAAGAATTTTCGACGCGTTTCGATTCTACACGAAGCATCCTCAGGAGGTCTGGAGAAAAACTGAGGTTCAAAAACATATACAGGACTATTACAAAAATGCTGACAACCTCTTAGGATTGAGTTATTCTAGTCAAACATTTATTTTGAGATAAATGTTTTTGTTTGTGGGCTACTCTCACATACGCATATTTATATCTATATAATTAACATACATTATATATCACATAAATATATATACATTATAAATTATTCATTCATATCACAGTCATACACTCACACATACTTCAACATTCACAGCATACAAACATTATATTTATAACACAGGCACAATATAACTATTTATTAATATTTACACTTAACATCATACGAGTATCAGCTGGCCGCGCGCTATCAGTGGACACACGCACCACCAGCGCGTCTATTGTTCTGCACTGACGTCACACGAGCGACCGGCCGCAGCTAGATAACGGTACCGTAGATCAGCGCACGGGCACCGCGCGCCTGCCGCCTCCTCAGTCCGCTTCACCTTTTGACGCTGGACGCACGCCTGTTTGCCCTCTGCTCTTTACTACGCTCGCGCTTCTCGCTACGATAACAATTGCTTACTATTTGTTATTTCTCGTATCTGTTCTTCTCTGTTGTGTTATACCTATCTCGTATCTGTTCATCTTTCTTGTGTATACTGTTTCTACCTATCTGCTGTGCTCGTCATCCTTCTTTATAACTGTTTATGTGTGTACAATTGTGACTGTGATTATACTTGGACTATACCTAATGCGTGGATTTATTTCGCCCGTCAATCTGCGTACCAGCTAAGTACCTCCAGCCCATACCTATAAGTACATAAATTAATTGGCCATTCCTCATTGGTGATCACCACCAACATACTACCTAGGCCAAATTGGTGACCCCTCTAAGAACACCATGAGCGACAGCACAGAAACATCACGCGCTGACGGCGTGGTAACACGACGCCGCCGAACAAAACCGATGCGCGTTTCCAATGAACCGGAACACGTCAAAATTGACGTCATACGAGATTTTGACTTAAGGGTCCCGCCATTCTCAGCAGATGACCCTGAACTATGGTTCGCATTATTGGAGGCCCAATTTATAAATTTTGACATTTTTGAAGATGCGGAAAAATTTAACCTAGTTTTAACAAACCTTGAAATATGCAACGCAACGACCGTCAGAGACGTAATTATGAACCCTCCATCCCAAGACAAGTACAGCGTAATAAAGCGAAAACTGATCAAGCGTCTTACCGCCAACCATGAAAAGAAGGTACGACAACTCCTCACTCATGAGGAAATTGGAGATCAGAAACCTTCACAGTTTCTCCATCACCTTCAAGAGCTTGCAGGCACGAACGTGCCAGATGAGTTCCTGCAGTCCATTTGGAACAACTGCTTACCTCACAGTATCCAGACAGTGCTAGCGTCGCAGACCACCCAGACCCTGGAACAGCAGGCTGATTTAGCTGATCGCTTGCATGAAATTTTTTCACCTGCTTGCGTCAACGTGGCTTCAACTACTCAGACTGGTGCGAGAACAGCATCTGAGAACAGCTGTACCAGCGAGACCGCTGAACTTAAGAGAGAGATTGAGCGCCTCGCAGTGATGCTTGACGAGAGCACACATTCGTCGCGCACTCCTGAGCGCCCTAGTAAGCAGCAGCATCGTACTTCTTCAAGCAGCAGAACCACTCCGGCTTCGAAAACCAAACGGAACCCCTGTCGGTACCACTCGAAGTACGGATTGAAGGCACACAGGTGTCAGAAGCCATGCGACTTCGTCAAGTCGAATATTGCCGTGACTGAATCATTAATGGCCACGGAAGATGACATCGTCTCTCCAGGTCGCCTCTTCGTGACTGACCGCGCTACGAAAACCCAATTTTTGGTCGACACTGGTAGCGACCTCTGCGTTTTCCCCCGGTCTCAACTTCGAGAGCGTCGTGCGTCTACAGACTACAAGCTCACCGCAGCGAATGGGACAACCATCAACACCTATGGCTACGCACACCTCAACCTGGACCTTGGACTTCGTCGGACCTATCCATGGAAGTTTGTTGTGGCTGATGTGACAAAGCCTATCATAGGCGTAGATTTTTTGTGCCATTATAATTTAATTGTAGATTGTAAAAATAAGAGATTACTTGACAACACTACATCTTTATCTACTCCAGCTTCACTGGTTTATAGCGCTAGCGATATTCAATCGGTGAAGGTGCTGACTGGCGATTCGCGTTACCACCTTTTATTATCGGGTGAATTTCCAGATATCACGCGACCAGCTGGTACTCAACGCACCATACCTCACAACACACAGCACCACATCCGCACTACTCCTGGTCCTCCGGTATCGTGCACACCTAGGCGTTTAGCTCCGGATAAGTTGCAGGTAGCTAAAAAGGAGTTCGAGTCTATGCTTGCTAATGGCACAGCTCGTCCTTCTGATAGCCCCTGGTCCTCCCCATTACACCTGGCGCCGAAAAAGGACAACGGCTGGCGTCCTTGTGGGGACTACCGACAGCTCAACGCCCGAACGATCCCAGACAGGTATCCGATCCGACATATACATGATTTTTCCCACAGCATTTCTGGGTGTCGGATCTTCACCACCATCGACCTGGTGAAGGCCTACAATCAGGTGCCAGTCTGCGCGGAGGATATTCCTAAAACGGCGATCTCTACCCCTTTCGGAATGTTTGAATTCCCCTTTATGGGGTTTGGTCTCCGAAATGCGGGTCAGACGTTCCAGAGGTTCGTCGACGAGATGATGCGCGGGCTGGATTTCATCTACTGCTACCTTGATGACTTCCTGGTCTTCAGCAGAGATGAAGTCCAGCACGAGGAACACCTCCGCCAAGTTTTCACCAGATTGCGGGACTATGGGATGGTCATAAACGTCTCTAAGTGTGTTTTCGGTGCTCCCGAGGTAACCTTTCTGGGTTACACCATTTCGGAGAGCGGAACAAAACCACTTAGAGACAAGATACAGGCCATACATGACTTCCCCCCTCCAAAAGATGTTAGAACGTTGAGACGCTTCTTGGGCATGGCCAACTTTTATAGGCGATTTTTACCAAATGCTGCCCAAACTCAAGCACCTCTCAACGCTCTTCTCACTGGGGCAGTCAAGGGCTCCACACCCATCCTCTTGACCGACGATGCTCTGAAGGCTTTCTCAGACACCAAGGAAAGCCTAGCCAATGCCACCCTTCTGGCACATCCAGATTGTCACAACAAGCTGGCATTGGTAACAGATGCATCGGACGTGGCCATTGGAGCTGTTTTACAGCAGCTTCAAAATGACGTGTGGCAGCCACTGGCGTTCTTCTCCCGGAAACTAAGCCCATCCCAACAGAAGTACTCTCCGTACGATCGTGAACTCCTCGCGATCTACGAGGCCATTAAGTACTTTCGTCACATGGTCGAGGCGAGGCACTTCACGGTCTACACAGACCACAAGCCCATCTGTTATGCTTTCCATGAAAGGAAGCGTGACTGTTCGCCACGGCAGTTTCGACACCTGGACTACATTTCCCAGTTCACGACCGACTTAAAGCATATTTCTGGCAAAGACAATGTCGTTGCCGACACTTTAAGTCGCGTTGAAGAACTGGGCGCTCCAGTGTGTCTTGCAGACCTTGCCAAAGACCAAGACGCCGATCCCGAGCTGGCACAATATATAACAGACGGGTCATCACTCCGTCTACAAAGAATGAACTTCCCTGGCTGTCAAATACCATTGTACTGCGATGTCAGCACACCGACTCCCAGGCCGTTCATTACAAAGTCGTATCGCAAACAAGTGTTCGAAAGTCTCCATTCCCTTAGTCATCCCGGCGCTGCAGCAACTGCCAAACTGGTAGCTGAAAGGTTTGTGTGGCCCGGGGTGAGAAAGGATTGTCGAGACTGGGCTCGAACTTGTTTAGCGTGTCAACGCGCCAAGGTGAGTCGACATGTGTCTGCACCGCTAGGCACCTTCGACTTGCCTCGTGCGAGATTTATGAAGGTCCATATCGATCTCATAGGGCCCCTGCCTGTTTCGCAAGGTTTCAGGTATTGTCTCACGGCCATAGACCGGTTCACACGGTGGCCGGAGGTCATGCCAATACCTGACATTACGGCAGAAACGGTAGCTAAGGCGCTCATCACCGGCTGGATATCCAGATTTGGGTGTCCAACAGATATTGTCACAGATCGCGGCCGACAATTTGAGTCCGCACTGTTTCAATATCTGGCAAAATCATCTGGATTCCAGCACAAGCGCACTACAGCCTACCATCCTGCTTGTAATGGCCTTGTCGAGCGCTTCCATAGGCAGCTCAAGGCCGCTATCACATGCCACGCAGATAGCAACTGGGTAGAAGTCCTACCACTAGTGCTCCTTGGCATCCGCAGTGCGTTCAAGGAGGACTTACAAAGTTCCTCAGCCGAACTGCTGTACGGCGAACCGTTACGGCTTCCCGGTGAATTTTTTGACCCAAGCACGCCCACTACGTCAGACATGACCGACTTTACAGCGCGCTTGCGGTCCTTCGCCGAGAAGCTGAAACCGGTCCCAACTTCTCGCCACAGCAAACATAATGTGTTTGTATTTAAAGAGCTGGCCACTGCTGAACACGTCTTCCTGCGTGAAGACGCTTCACGTGCCCCTCTCCAACCAGCATACACAGGTCCTCACAAAGTCTTACAGAGACAGGAAAAAGTTTTCAAACTCCTTGTCAAAGGCAAACCTATGACCGTCTCTGTAGACCGCCTTAAACCTGCCTTTATGATGGCAGACGAACAGGGCTTGTCACGTGACATCTCTCCACCTGTCACACCTGCTAGGAACACTGCACCCTCTCCTTCCACAATACCCAATAACACACCTCCCGTTACATCACCTGCTCCCAAAACCACACGTTCTGGTCGGCGAGTCAGGTTCCCCGATTTTTATCGACCCTAACCAGGTCTCTGGGGGGGAGTGATGTGGGCTACTCTCACATACGCATATTTATATCTATATAATTAACATACATTATATATCACATAAATATATATACATTATAAATTATTCATTCATATCACAGTCATACACTCACACATACTTCAACATTCACAGCATACAAACATTATATTTATAACACAGGCACAATATAACTATTTATTAATATTTACACTTAACATCATACGAGTATCAGCTGGCCGCGCGCTATCAGTGGACACACGCACCACCAGCGCGTCTATTGTTCTGCACTGACGTCACACGAGCGACCGGCCGCAGCTAGATAACGGTACCGTAGATCAGCGCACGGGCCACGGGCACCGCGCGCCTGCCGCCTCCTCAGTCCGCTTCACCTTTTGACGCTGGACGCACGCCTGTTTGCCCTCTGCTCTTTACTACGCTCGCGCTTCTCGCTACGATAACAATTGCTTACTATTTGTTATTTCTCGTATCTGTTCTTCTCTGTTGTGTTATACCTATCTCGTATCTGTTCATCTTTCTTGTGTATACTGTTTCTACCTATCTGCTGTGCTCGTCATCCTTCTTTATAACTGTTTATGTGTGTACAATTGTGACTGTGATTATACTTGGACTATACCTAATGCGTGGATTTATTTCGCCCGTCAATCTGCGTACCAGCTAAGTACCTCCAGCCCATACCTATAAGTACATAAATTAATTGGCCATTCCTCATTGGTGATCACCACCAACATACTACCTAGGCCAAATGTTATTTATTATTTGTGTGTAAAAAAAAATTGCAGTAGTCAACCCTAAGTAGCAAGTTTTCAATAGCCCTGTATTCAAAAAATATACTTATTGGTTAATTCTAAATGCTTTAATTATTGTAGTAGTTGTAGCGTTGTACATAGATCGTAGTGTTTTGTTAATAAAGGCCATAGATAATAAAGGCTTACCGCCGCGCCATGCGCCACCCGGTTCGATCATAATTTTAATTTCAAATAAGACAATTTTTTCCTAATAAAAACAAAGCGTAACCACAGTGGAAGTTTCTGCCTTTTGGTTGCTTCTTAGAAATTCCATAATTAGCCTGTTTCCTCTAACAAACTACAGCTCAATAAGAAAGTAATTTGTTTCATATAAAAACCAGCAACGAACTAAAAGCGCTACCTCTGCTACTATTTTAATCCACAGGTACTAAGTATACCCGCTAACTCTGTTTCTACACAATAAGTACCTATAATTCATTTCACCCTTGACTGAGTACAATTTCATGAACAGTAAAAGCGTCTTACAGAATCATAAAAATAATCAAATTATCTCCAATGATAAAATCGTACCAGTGTTAATATCCGACTTATTGAGTTGTAAAGGTTCTGAAAGTGTAATAAAATGGATTAGCACAAGTAAAACAGCCGTTTCTAACAGCGGCCATTTTGATTTTATGGCAAAGAAGGTTACATTAGATGTTACCTTCTTAAATATAAAGAGGGTTGGCTAAGTATTTTTTTTTTAATGTATTAGTGACGGAACAAGCACGAGGCCCACTGGATGTTAAGTGATAACCTCTGCCTATAACAAATGCATTACGTCACAAGTTACGAACTGTACTGCGCCCGTTACCCTGTGAGTGCAGTTGTTAAGTCTCATGCGCCTGTAATTTTACTGGCTCTCAAGGATTGCCGGAACACACTGTTAGGTGCCACTGAAATAAAATGTGGTCTTGCATTGTAATATCTTAAGCTTGCACCGAGGCCGTGAAATACTTACGTTCGTTTGATCCCTTGCTGTATCTTTATTTCTTAATTTTGAGTTATGCAATTAATATCTATGATATTTAAGGATTTATTCCTTAAATCATACACTTTAAAAACACGATTACTTAAAGTTTCCTCGATAGAAAAACAAACTAAAGTTATATCTAAACATTAAATAAACCCTTAGTACGGCGTAAATACTTCACAGAAAGTCATCAGTTTTCTACCGACTTCAAAAAAGGAGGAGGTACTCAATTCGTCTGTTTTTTTTTTTTTTTTTTTTTTTTTTTTTTTTTTATGTTTGTTACCTCATATCTTCTGACTGGGTAAACTGATTTTAATAATTCTTTTTTTATTTGATAGCTGATGCTTGCCGTGTGGTCCCATTTAAATTTCATCAAAATTGATTTAGCCGTTTTTGAGTTACACTCCAAAAACTGAAAAAGTGTTTTCCTGTCCTGATATTATAATCAATGTTTGTTACCTTAGAACTTTTGACTGGGTGAACCGATTTTGATAACCTTGTTTTTATTTAAAAGCTGATGCTTGCCGTGTAGTCCCATTTAAATTTCATCAAAATCGGACAAGCCGTTTTGATAATTTAAGTCTGTTATATGTTACTATATCTGGTGGTATGTTAAACATAAGCCCATAAGTAGCAAGGGTCACTAAAAAGGGCGAAATAAAAATTTTTACCAAAAAAATAGAACCGACTTCAACACTCAAATGTGTGAAATAACTTGTCGAAGTCGGTACCATGCGCACAATATTGTGATGATAGGTACTTTTGAACCGTCATGGTACCGACTTCAACAAGTTATTTCACACATTTGAGTGTTGAAGTCGGTTCTATTTTTTTGGTAAAAATTTTTTGAATAATTAAAAAACAACGTGTTTTCTATAACGTATACATTGAACATTTTTAAAATAGGTACTTGTTTTTATTATACGAAGGAAATAGCTAAATTCACGCACGTTCCGCCCATTTTAGCCAGACCCGGGTTGCTTTCTCCCTGCCAGCAGGACGGATGCTGGTGGCGTGCCTTACTCACGCACACATACGCGAACACCTAAAAAGCTCGGTGCGCTCTTAAAGATCATCCTTTTAACTCAACGGTTTAAATCACGCAAACACTGCTGTCGCTGAATACATTGCAAACGCTCGGTTCATAACTGAAAACGAGAATATGCACGGTTTGTGCGCAAACGATGTGAACCGATTAGCAGCCGCGCTTATAACATCTGCTAACTGTCAATTTGCTTCTTCGCAATTAACCCAAAATAACCTTCACTTCAATTATGGACATTAGAAATATTTTATTTCAAAGCATTATTGTATGTACAAGATTGTTTTACGTATATAATTCTAACAACAAAAAGAAAAATCTCCTCATTTATCTGTCAAAATTTGAATTTGACGTTTGAGCACATGCCGCTCTACCTGTTTTCTGTGAGCGTTAATGTAGCCGGAGGTGACGTCTTAGATGACATCATATAGCTATAGTGGTGTACGTGTAGCACGTTATGAACCGAACGTTTGCGTGCAAACAGTGCAGAAAGCGCATATTTGCGTGACTTGAACGGCAGGGTCCAAGCCTACAACCTCTCATTCTAACGGCAATAACTACAAACAATATTTTCCTTGAACATTCGTTTATGGAACGCTTTGCCAGATATCCGATATTGAGTGACAAGATTACCCGTTGTTACACTTAGAGCCTGTTTCAGAATGTTCGAGTAAGTTCCGGTTATACTACCCAGAACATCTGAATGATAAAAAATACAGTTAACATGCAGCGCGTTTCAAGCGTTAACCGATGAATAGGCTTAAATTGATGACTGTGAAACGCAAACATAGTGTTTTATTTATTTAATATGTTCTGGGTAGTATAACCGGAACTTACTCGAACATTCTGAAACATGCCCTTAGTGACATGATCCCTTTAGTTTATGTTTTTTAATAACTTTGGTGTTACAATAATTCATCCAACTATATTTTTTTACGAAATTGTACCCTGTATTGCGTTCGTTGACGTCGCCCTGTACGTTACCGGTATAGTATACCCAATTTCGTTATTCACTGCTTGACTTTGTTGTATCCGTGGGTGTGCGTGGGAGCAAGCTGCCTCACATTCAGATTTTAATTAAATACCCGCCAATCCTGATAATACAAAGGGGATTTTTGTTTTTTTTTTTGGCTTCGCTTGTGACGACGGTATTCGACTTTCGCATTTTTGTGGTTGCGTAGGTATACGTACGTACACGATTACGTAGATAGCTACGTACATGAGTCAATGAATGAGGACGTTAATTTCGTGTTGAAAATCATTTATATGAAAATTTTGTTGCGAACTTTCCTCAGTTCCATGAAATTGGATATTTTCATTAATTGAAGCCGTATAATAATGCTGTTCCAGTTGCCTTCCAGTGCCTCCGATTGGATGATCGTAGGAGGCGTGTTTTTTGTGTTATTGTGACGGAACAAGCTCGAGGCCCACCCAATGTTAAGGGGACTAACCTCTGCCTATAACAGATGCATTTCGTTACAAGTCACGAATTGCACTGCGCCCGTCACCTTGAGATATAGTTGTTTAGTATTTGCCTGTAATTTCACTGGCTCTCAAGGACTGCTGCCGGAACACACTATTAGGTACCATGCGGTGAAGCTCAAGCCGGCAGGGGGATTAGAACCGTGGACTTGCTGCGGCAGTCCATAGCCAATGCCAATGCCAATGCCTACGTTAGAACGCACAACAAAACTCTTTACCATCTTAACTATATATCTCTAGCAAATCTTTGCTATTTTCCTATTTCTTTTTTAATGTATAGCTGATAAGCTAGCTTTTGACCACACCTGATGGTAAGTGATGATGAGCTAGCTTTTGACCACACCTGATGGTCGAAGATGTTGTCCAGGCTAACCTAGAATTACTGGCTCTCAAGGACAGTTGCCAGAAAAAACCGTTAGGTGCTTGGTGACAGATATTTCTAGTTGAGGGTGGTAGGCATTAGCAAAATGCCCTATCCCCACCCTATGAACACTATACTACAATCCTATTTGATGAAGCGTTATCCATGTACATGCAAAATTTCGCTGAGTTTGAACACTTGCAAATATGTAAGAAACTACGTTTATATGGAAATCGCTGTCTACAGGCACACTTCCCTTAAAGAAAATATGTACAAGCTTTTTGGGTACTGTATAATAACTATAGAATACTGAATAGTAGTACTTTCCTGCAGCAGAACATATACATGTTATCCAAACGAAAAGGTTCAGTCAAAAAGAAATTGCATCTTCAATAATCATGTCGAAATTTTCCAGTATCGACAAGAATTGCTCATGAAATAAACGAAGAAAATGTATCACTGCACTGTATTCCGCACAGATACAGACATAAAGCACCTAAAGAGTTGTTTACTGGTTTTCGCACTAGTTCAGATACCACTCTTATCTAATTTCAATCAGTTGCGAGTAAGGTCGGCCGTAAACTTCGATCCGGCATTAACGACCACAGACAATTTATGAGCGCCGCCATATTGCTTTTGCTGACACAAAATGGCGGGTATTTATAGGAAGCTCTTATCTGGACCACCGTGGTTAAGCGGTATTAATGAAGAGAGTGATAAGCCTAAAATAAAATATTGTCATCATAAAATTGCATATGTACATGGGACCTACTAAACCGATACTTATATATTTATACCGCAACTGAATTATCCGTTCAATAAACAGCCTAGCTTTTTTAGCAAACGGTGCCGTTCAACTAGAGATCTGATTGATATTCCGTAATTTAATCGAACCGCTAATAAATTACTTCGGATCGGATTCGATAATAGGATCGATAACTTATAACTAGTTTTAGTTACCTAGTCATTTGAATGATCTGTCATAGTATTCTCTTGGTATATATAGGTCATCTGTATAAAGCTACATTTGTTTAATTTTTATGAGTTTGAGACAGTGGCTTGTTTAGGGTAAAGACATAGCGATTGAAGAGCGAAGCGAGGAGGAGCGTTAGGTTACTGGTTACCATTACAACTCGCGAGCCGAGCGAGCGAAGCCTAGGCTGAGATTCAAGACGATTCAACGACGAAATGAAAAACATTTCCACACTTCCACACCACAATTGACCATAAAAGTCAACTTTAAGGATATATAAGCAAGCATTGTACGAATTTGGACTTAAGCGTGAACAGCATAAGAACTTCCTTAATTTATAGACAGTAAATAATTTTTTGTTCATATAATTAATTTACCAATGATTTGCTTATTATATACTGTACTGTATCAGACGGATTGTCCACTGCTGAACACAGCATCCCCCATTATGGGGGGATTTGCCATATTCCCAACGCTTGGCAAGCGGCTTGGGGATCTCAGTTTAAGATATCAGTTCTTCAGAAGGCACTGCTGCCTACCGTCCAGTATTTTACCTTTAATGACGACTAAAGGTGTCGTAGAGGCGTCTTAAGACACCCACAGTAGCAATGGGGGGAGGGACATTCTAGCCCGGCACCCCACGAGCAGCCCGGCACCCCACGGGCGGTACGATTACTTACAATATAAATAAACCATAATATTTTTAAAACAATTACTTAACAGCCAATGAGTCTAAACCTAAAATCTATTGACATCTAATTATTTCATGTCATTTTGCAATGCATTATAAATTAAAATAATCATAATGCATAAAATATTCTTGTTATATCTTATTTAAATTAATTGTTTGCGTCGTTAGGACTTCACAGTGTTGTTCAATATATTCAGGGTGTGATTAAGGAGTAGAGGCAAGTTAGTGGAAGAATATTAGTAGGTTTAAATAGTGGCTTGCAGCTGTCCATGGAGCAGGACCTGATAATAACCCTCACACAACGCGTCTGCACCTTGAAAACTCTATCCGCATCCACGTTGAAGGATTCTAGAGTAGTATCACTCCCTTGTTTGAGTATTTAGGTCCAAAACAAACCATGATATCGATTGAACTCGTCATTATCTAGGTTGGTATTGTAACGAAATTTTGAAAAGATAATTAAGTTGAGTTATGAGCCCCGAAACATTTTCATATAAAGTTTTCAAGGCTCATAACTTTCAATTTAATAATCATTTTAAAATTTCGTTACGATACAAACCTAGATAATGACGAGTTCAGTCGATATTTTGCTTAATTCTGGACCTAAAATTTCATATAAGGAAGTGATCACCCTACGGCGTTTGTATGGAGAACTGACCGGCCAGTTCAAACTTAATACAACATCTTATTTCGGTCTCTTAGATCACAGAACACTAAAGAACATTATTAATGTTCCAACATCAAAACTCATTAACTACCCTGAAAATCTAGTGGAGAAATGAACTACTTTGCTTGCACATACTCATATCTGTGACAAATATCCTTTTTAGAATAGGTAGGATGGAAAATTAATTTCACGATGACGCCAAACATTTATTTTGATGCCGAGGTTTGGATTGACGTTTGTTGATATGATATTTTTGATGTCACTGGGCAGTGGCTTAGACTCGTATTAAAAATGCATTTCAAAGTTGAGACCTGAACCTTCTCCAGATTATGGATATGTCTTGGCGAGAAGTGAAGGCGAGACTTCTGGCGAGGACGAGAACAAATCTACATTCACAAATATTCTTACTCACTTGTGTCCTCGTTCCCATCCCATATGGACAATAGCTCTGATTGAAAATGCTCTGTATCAGCCGGATCGTCCACTGCTGAACACAGCCTCCCCTATTAAAGGGGTATTTGGCATAATCCCCACGCTTGGCAGTCGGCTTGGAGATCGCAGTGTAAGATAGTATAGTTGTTTAGAAGGCGCTGCTGCCCACCTTCCAGAATAATTATTCCCTTAGTCGCCTTTTACGATACCCACGGGATGATGTGGGGTGCAATTCTAACTCGGCACCCCACGAGGAACCATCGCAAAATGCTCAATTAAGTTTAATTATCTACAATTGACATTAATTGATTTTTTTTTGAGAAAGCAATTAATCCTCACCTTAATATAGAACAGGCGAGTGCGAGAACGAGAGGCAAAATACAATTCAGATTCACGTTTCTCGGGTGTCTTGAGACTTTCGGGCGAGACTCAGGCGGCATGGTGGAAGGGCATTTTGCGTATGCCCGCCTGGCTAGCGACCACCCTCAAGTAGAAAATCTGTCACCAAGCACCTAACGGTGTGTCCCAGCAGCAGTCCTTGAGAGCCAGTGAAATTACAGGCACATGAGGCTTAACAACTATGTCTCAAGGTGACGGGCGCAGTGCAATTCGTGACTTGTGACAAAATGCATTTGTTATAGGCAGAGGTTAGTCCACTTAACATCAGGTGGGCCTCGAGCTTGTCCCGTAAAAATATCATAAAAAAAAGTCAGCAAAACATGCCTTTCTGACAAATGTCCATACAAAAACTTATTAAACGTCAAAACTGCATCTTAAGATCGATCTTAATTAAAATAAAAACCTAGATAAGTGTCTAGTTTTAGTTTTATAACAAAGCAATAAAGACGGACGCAGACTGAATAAAAAGACAGCCGCCAATAGTAATTTATGAGAGTCACAAGGAAGGAAATTTAATCTTCGCCGAGGAAAAGTTTACATTTCTTTTCCGAGTGTAGCTTTTTCATTTCTGCAATATATTTAAAGGATCAAGTGATTATAGGTTGTCGATTTTGTTCGAAACCACATTAAAATTTCACAGTTAGGGGTGGCCCTTTTTCACACTGTTCTGGCTAGCTACCATTCACGAAAAGAAAATCGATCGTTAGCGCTGGGGTTTGTCGGACTCTTGAATATGTGCGTGTGTGAAATATTTCCGGAATTCTTTAACAGAAGAAATAAATGTAGGTCGAACCCTATAATAGTTAAAATAATAAAATAAGAGCACAAAAGTCGTGTCTGTCCAGCAATGGAACTAGTGAGAATGATCCGCAACTTTCGGTGGCCGTAAGAGCATCCGGTGCGTTTAACTGAACGCAGGATCGAATCCCACTCGTGATGAAAATGATATTCTGTAAAAATAATAAACAATAGCAATGGCTCTTGTAATGTAATCCGCATAGCAGGCGTTATTGCAAACCTAACGATATTAAAAATATAATAAACAATAGGTTTAAATTAGATATACTACAATGTTCTAGGTTACAGTCTTATTTGGCTCAACGAATAAGGATTGCAATACAACGGGGCAACTTTTTTTTGTTATAGTGACGTGAGCACCATGCCAACCTGATGTTAAGCGGACTAACCTCTACACACCCCACTACCTCTCACAAGTCACGAATTGGACTGCACCCGTCACTTTGAGACATAGTTGTTAAGTCTCATGTGCCTGTTATTTCACTGGTTCTCAAGGACTCCTGCCAGAACAGACCGTTAGGTGCTTGGCGACAGATTTTCTACTTGACGGTGGTAGCTGGACAGGCGGGCCATCGCAAAATGCCCTTCCACCATGCGGAGGAGCTCAAGCCGGCGCGGCGGTGGGGATCGAACCAGGGGCCTGCGGCACGGCAGTCCATAGCTATTACCGATCGGCCATGATTGCTTCAGCAATGCTGCCAGCATACAGGGCACGCTGCCTATTAGTAGTGGGCTGGAGCATTTGACCAACCTGTGGGCCTGCAATGGCTTTTAGGTTGCCTAAATGCTTTCGTAATAGTAGCTGTAGTGTTTTATATACTTATATAAAACACTGTAACACTGTTTTATATACTTATATAAAACAGTTGTAGTATGTAAATGTTACAGATATTATATATACTTACCTGTACAAGACATACCTGCAACTGGCACACTATGTGAAGTATTTTATTCCGAAGTAAATATATGTAAATTACTCCTTCCGTCTACTGAATCAATTTGAAACTACCGTCCAATTTTCTACTTTAGTTAGATTTACAAGCGCTTCGCCCAGGAAAGCCATGAAAACTTCAATAAACTTGCGATTGAGGTAAGTTTGTCTATAAATATGCTGATCGGTGCAGTAAGAACTAAGTTTTCTTTCAATATACATATATTACACTACAAACAATGTCCCTTTTTAGTAAAGAAAACAAATAATTCAAAACTTCGATTGATTTTGATAACCGGAATACATAAAAAAACTGGTTAAGAGTCGGATTATAATCTTTTATATCTCCTCGTTGAGAGAACCCGTAAAGCTTGAATCTACGACCACGACAACGACGGGACTTTCAGCTTTAAAATGCCCTAGACGTAGCCATAGTTCATAAAATTAAATTTATTGCTTCAATTGGCAACGGTAATCTCGCATGTGCGCGAAAAGAGCTTTTTTTTATTCCTGATAGGTTAGCCTTTGACCACTATCTCACCTAATGGTAAGTGATGATGTGGTCGAAGATGTTGTTCAGGCTAGCCTAGAAGTACTGGCTCTCAAGGACAGCTGCCGGAACACACCATTAGGTGCTTGGCGACAGATTTTCTACTTGAGGGTGGGTAGCTAGCCAGGCGGTCATTCGCAAAATGCCCTACCACCATGCTATAACGACTGCCATCCTAAGACGACAACCGGGACCGACGGCTTAACGTACCCTCCGAAGCACGGAAACGCTCAGTAGTAATGTCACTAGCGGTCACCCATCCAACTCATGACCGCGGGCGACGTTGCTTAACTTTGCTGATCGTTTGAGAACAGCTAAGTAAACTTCGCTACGAGCGCTTCTATAAACTTCGCTACGAGCGCTTAGTTTATTCTGATGATGCAAAGGGAACAATTGAAACGCGTCGAAAATCATTCTTGTTGAGTTACGTAGAGCTCCTGCCGTCATGTCAGTGGTGCACATGGACCACTACATCCAGACCACATTCGCACGTAATTCATTTGTTTTTATTTTCGCGCCACTTTTGAAATCAGAAATTCTGATGGCATTCTGATTCAGAATCAAACATTAAATTTAATGCTTTATTTTTTTGGCATGAAAGTGACAAATTCAATAATCTTCGACCTGTTGTTGAGATTACAATTCTAATATTAAGTAATTACATTAGAATTGTAATAATGTAATAAGTAATATTTGAAGCAGTGATGGCTCAGTGGCGTTGGCTATGGACTGCCGCACAGCAGGTCCATGGTTCGAATCCCACCCAGAGCTTGAGCTTCACCGCATGGTGCAAGGGCATTTTGCGAATGCCCGCCTGGCTAGCGACCACCCTCAAGTAGAAAGTCTGTCGTCAAGCACCGAAAGGTGTGTTCCGGCAGTAGTCATTGAGAGCCAGTGAACATACAGGCACAATGAGACTTAACAACTATGTCTCAATGTGACGTTCGCAGTGCAATTCGTGATTTGTCATGAATTGCAACTGTTATAGGCAGAGGTTAGTCCACTTAACATCAGGTGGGTCTCGAGCTTGTTCCGTCACAATAACATAAAAAAATAACAAAAAAAATTATGTATAGAAAATTATTTCGAATTAATATTAATGAAAATACTATTTTGGCTTTAGAGTCTACTTCACTGTTGTTTCTTTACCATGCGTGTCGCAAAAGTCAGCAAATTGACAAGAAAAGTCAATTTACATACTTACAAATTTAATACCACCATTACATCCAGACTGTAACCAAGCCTGGGCTTACGTGCTTACCCTTGTATTTTACTGTTTTCCGATCTTCGGCACCATAAAGCAAAGAGGTCAAACGCTTTCATTAAATTGTTTTCCCTTAGCCTAAGAAATTCAGCTTCAAGTTATATACTCTCAAGGAAATGTGTACCTTAAATAATTGAACTTTTTTCATCCTATCTATTGGAAAAACAATAATTGATTCGTCTGTAAGTGCGAGTAAGATAGGTCTTTTCTATCAGAGAGTTTTATAGAGGTAGGAAAAGAGTTCGAATTAGGAACATGAATATTGTTCCTTGCAGGGCATCCTTAGATCACAGATTTATTAGGAGAATAGTTTATTATGAAAAAAATACGTAGGTTATAAAAGTGGCGCGAAAATAAAAACAAGTGAAGAACGCGCTAATGCCTGTTCGAGGTAGTGAAATAAAAAATCATGGATTATTCCTAAGGCAAGTTATCAAAAAAAAAATATTCTTGGATAAAATTAAATATTTAGCTATTGCTTCAATTTTATTACAGACTAGAAGGGATATTACAATTTGTATAATTTTTACTGATTATATTCATGAGTTGTACTAAGTATATATTTAAGTCTCTTATTTATTTTTCTGTCTTATAGGATGAAAAATAGAATGGAGCACATGGTTGTAAATTTCTTTTTTCTACGCTGAATAATATTGAATACCATTCTGTGCTTAGGATTCTACTAAAGGATCCTCCAATCAAAATATATATATTTGTTGTCTTAAGCATGTTCGCAAACCGGTCGTAAACATAATTATTTTAATCCCATCCAACATATTAATCATTTATATTTAAATGATTAATAATGAAGGATAGCTTAAGTTTAAAAGCATAGAAAACCACGACTTTGACTCTTAAAACATATTTTTATGAACAATAAAACCGACTTAATCGCAAAACCACCGAGTGAACTACAATATTGCCAGGGTTGTCTCCCACCGGTTTATTTATTGAAAATTTAATCACGCCTCGTGGAGTTCTCTCGTCACCGAGTATAATTGAGGAGTCTATTAAATATTCAATATAGCAAGTACACATTTGGTAGTATGAATGGAATCGTTATAATGTTCAGGTATTAAAGACACTGTTTTGTTTGAAATTTGCAGGGTGCATAATATAATACAATTCGACCAACTTATCTGTTCAGGCGGCAGAAAAAAGGACTACAAAATTCCCTCAAATTGTAACAGTTTGTAGTTGATTTCCTTGACCAATAGCGCCCTCGAGAACTGCACAGTTAAGTTGGTGGTACTATATGTCTTTATTTATGTCATTTGTCTTTATTAAATTACGTGAGTATTATAATAACCCGTTGAACTTATTTTTGTTCGTACATATACAAATAAATCACCAAGTTTTATTTTGTTTCTTTTTGTAAAGGATAAAGATGACTTTGAGATGAACTTGAACCCGTAACCCTAGAATAATGTTCGCATTATCAATAAATAACGACCTTTACCCATATGTAGAATGATACTATCTACTCAGTATTATTTTAACAGCATCGATGCATACTAAGCGAAAACATGGAATGTCTAACTTCCTGAAAATATAACTTCCAGCGCAACTTTAACGGGTATCTTAGGGTTGCCCCAGAAAACCGTCTTGTGAGGATCTATGTAGGTTGATATCCATTTTATTTCCTAAACAATAAAAAAATAAATCGCATAGCTTTTAGTGGCCACACATACTATCCTACAAAGTAAAAATAATGTTTATTGACGTAGCTTATGAGACTAATTTAACAGTTAGAGTAAGAAACTAAATATCTAAGAACTATGAATATTCGGTAGGTGTATAAGTTTGCCCTTTTCAGCCTGAATGATTTTGTATAGGATTTATACTATCGGATATAACATTAGTATACATGTGCACCTTGTTGACAAAATAAATATTTGAAGTTGACGGCATCTGAACTAGAAATAAAACTGTATTTCAGATGCCACGCACTGTTCTCTGGATATTTTAATCGGTACGTGTTGTAAATATTAAATGTACATTAAGAATCGTCCAAATTGGTTTACTAGGGATACATTAGCACATGAATACACATATAAGTACATGAATAAAGAATCTCGGACGTTTGAAATATACAAACAATATTAAAATTGCCAAAAAATGGCACAATACCATAATATACCATAAACTTAATAAATCTTATAATAATCTACCTTAGATCTTCCCAAAAACTACCCAAAAACATCCTAAGTACTTACTATACAATAAATACGGGTTTTTGATAATGATCGAAACATCTTCTAATTAGTTTAATTAGCGCTTCATTAATGTTGCTGTCCAGTGACCTATTAAGGTAGGGCTGATTAAATTATTGTGTTGTATTTATTATTTTTGCGAGGTTAAAAATTACTTATATTAAAGAAAACCGTATTCAATATAATTATGTTAATAAACTGCAGACAGACATTATGACAAAAAACCAGTATCTATACTTATAATAAAACTGTAACAGGTCCAATTCTGTACATAAGAGAAATTTGCAAAAAAAAATTTGAGAGCACTCTGTAGCTGATATTGATGCCAAAACTATATTTTTTTTTATTTTTGTCTGTCTGTCTGTCTGTCTTTCTGTCTGTCTGTCTGTCTGTCTGTATCCCGGCCGCGCATCACTCCAAAACTACTGAATTCAATGAAACTTAACACGATTTGAGTTCATACTACGAAGAAGGTTATTGTATACTTTTTATCCCGAAATTCAGCACGGTTCCCTCGGGAAAGGGGATGAAAGTCAAAATGTTACTTAGTTGTAATTAATGAACGCGTAGTCCGATTTCAATTATTCTTTTTTGTTAGAATAGTGATGAGTGAGTCCGGAACCCCATGGACAGCCTGGCACCCCACGGGCAGCCCAGCACCCCATGGGCTACTGAATGGAATTCAATGAAACTTAACACGATTTGAGTTCATACTACGAAGAAGGTTATTGTATACTTTTTATCCCGAAATTTAGCACAGTTCCCTCGGCAAAGGGGATGAAAGTCAAAATGTTAATTAGTTGTACTTTATGAACGCGTAATCCAATTTTAATTATTCTTTTTGTGTTAGAATAGTGACGAGCGAGCTCGGAACCCCACGGGCAGCCCGGCACCCCACGGGCCACCCGGCACCCCAAGGGCAGCCCGGCACCCACGGGCATCCCGACACCCCACGGGCATCCCGGCACCCCACGGGCAGCCCAGCACCCCATGGGCAGCTCGGCACCCCACGGGCATCTCGGCATCCTTATTTAGATTTGCCAGCTTGCTAAGATAAAACTCTAAAATCTGGAACATTCGCCACAATCATCTTTTGCCGGATACATTTTGGAGACTGCGCAATGGAAGTGTACAATCTAATATATTTTTGTTCTACCGCCAAACAAGGAGAACCTCGGCAAAAAGATATCGTTTTATAATCGAAATTCCAAAGAAACGCACAAAGTACCTACTTTGCTTCAACTTTTATTGTGCGAACCGCGAAGAAACTCTCTGAGTTACTTAACTACTGTCTTCTGGAAAAACAAGCTAGGAGTTATCTAACCCAAAGTAAAAAGCTCTTTTCTGAGCTATGCTTTACTAAGAGTGCTTCACCACAGACCACAACGTTGCTTAATATGAGATAAACAGTGCTCAAATGTGAATAATTAGTTTGCAGGTACGGCAATCGCGTACGAAGTCGCGGGTACAGCTAGTACTTACATAAAGTTTTAGGAGTAACTTATGAAATCATGTCGATTAATGTTCACTAACTTTGCAAGATAATACGATCAATATTATTTTAAGCCCATGAACTCTATGATCATGTCAAATGGAGACCAAACCTAGCTACAAACGCGATAAACTGTTAAAATTTCCCGCCAACGACATGAGTTTCAACCATAGATGCTTTGAGAAAGTTGTTATGGTCTGTGGAAAGCAAAGATTAGTATAGTACCACCAACTTAACTGTGCAGTTGGCGAGGGCGCTGCTGATCAAGGAAATAAACTACAAACTGTCACAATTTGAAGGAATGTTGTAGTTCTTTTTTCTGCCACCTGAACAGATAAGTTGGTGGGTCTGTAAAGTAAGTACGTAACAAAGGGCGTGTACCATTTGACGCAAAATTTGTTATTTTCGATAATTTTGATCACATTTGTGTCTATGGTGCATATTAAATGTGGATAGACGCAAAATGTGGTCAAAATTATCGATAATAACTCAAATGGAATACGGCCAAAGAATCTTACACATAAAAATAGATATTTTGTTCCCAAGATTTCTCGTGAATAGCGAAGTGACCGTGAATGATACCATTTGTTACTGTTGTCTATGCTTTTAGCTTAAAATAAAAATACTATAATATTGTGTTGTATAAATGAATTAGTATTTGTCAAACCTATGTTCAGTTTCATTCACTATTCGGTTACGAAAAGAAATGACGTGACCTTATATTGTCACTTGAATTATTAATTAGGGTTCATAAGTTGGTTAAACAATGCTTGCAAAGTGGCTAATAGGGAGATACACAACCCATTTATCCCGCTAATGTTTGATTATCTTTTGTATAACAATTGTTAAGACATAATTTTAATAGCAAAGTGAGTTATTGCTTACAGAATAAATTTAAACAAAATCAGCTTACCCGCGCATTTCATAGTTATTTTTTGTGTACAAATTGATAAAATAGACAAATCGGCCGTCTAATGGAAAGCGGTCACAACTGTCCATTACTAATGCAGTGACACCATCCTCGTTGTGATTGACACTGCACTGTGCTCATCACTCCAAGACGTTAGTTCTTATGTCTCGTCTGCCTAGTACTTGCTATAGTATTTTTTTAAGCTAAAACACAGTAGTGTTTTTGAAGTCACACATATTTGAAGCTTGGGAGAGTTTACTGATATAATTGGAGTATTGTGTGATCGTTTCAAGGCATTTGACTGTGTTGAGCGCCGCACTCTTGTAAACTTACATACTAGGCTATTTGTGGAAAAGCTCTGAAACTTATAGAGTCATATCTGTCAGACAGGCTTCATAAGGTTGGAATAAATTGCAATACATCTTCCGGGTCTTTGGTAAAAATAAGCGTACCGCAAGAATTAATGGCTTAGATTATAAAACATCGATTTAATAAGTTGGCATCGTCAGGACTACTATGTCCTAGTTATGAATGAAATTCTATTCCTATCATTATCGCCGATACCAATGGGTTAAGGGGATGGGGGGTGCGGGGGGATGGGTAGAAAATATTGTGTATGTGCGTAAAAATTTGAGTAAATTCAAATTAAACTGACCAATCACGAATATAACACTATTAATAAGGATAAAATAGCGGTGCCAGGGTTTAGATGAGCAAAGACCAATAAAAGGTCCCTCTAAGGGAATTGTGTGCGGTTTTGCGATAAAGTTCTCAAAGATACAACGCTCACAGAAGGAAAATTCAAGTTGCACGAGAAAAACATTTTGATTAAGAAATCCTGAAATTGTAGTTAATTAACAGTTTGTGATTATATAAACAACAACCAAGCTTGCACAATTTTTTACTGTTATAAATTATATGCCAAATATTTTTTTTTACACATTGTTAAAAGAATAGGCCAGAGTTGCTTACCCATACTTCTCGCAATGGGTTTATAATATTTTTTTGGTGAACATGACATGTATCATATTTGATTATTAAAATTTGTAATAATTGATTCTCATAAGGGCGACGTGGACGCCAAAATTTAATAAATTATTTTAACTTTGTTGATTTGAGGCACAATCACCGCGGTGGTACCCACCAAAAAGGATTCTTGCTGTAGATACCTAACACCTGGTGTCATCTAATACTATGAAAAAAAAAGAGCAATATATTAAGGCTATTTCGAAATAAAAGAGGGTATTTGAACCTGGAAAAATGATTTAAATAGCCTCGCTTTTATCTATTGGAAAACTCGTTATGCATCACGTCGATATCGAGTATGCTCGGCACCTACCTACATAGCTACACACTGAAAATATATACTCACACTATTGCAACGCGCTACGTCTGGGAGAACAGTATCACTTAATCATTTTCACATAATAATGCATTTACAGTAATAGAACATATAGATATGGAGTAGGTACATAAATATTCGTTATACCTGAAATGTACTTAATAAATCCCCGTGGGGTGCCGAGTTAGAATTGCACCTGCCCATATCATCCCGTGGGTGTCGCAAGAGACGACTAAGGGGAAAATACTGGATTGGCAGCAGCGCCTTCTAAAGAACTGCCATCTTACACTGCGATCCCCAAGCCAACTGCCAAGCGTGGGGATTATGGCAAATACCCTCTAAATAGGGGAGGCTTTGTTCAGCAGTAGATGATCTGGTTGATACAGTACTTAATATAAATTAAACAAGACACTACAAAAGACAGGGTACAAGTATTATAACTGATACATGTGCCCACATATCTAAATAAAGAGAATCTAATAATGGTATATTAGTGAATATACAATAAAATATAGCGAGGCTAAACTATTAATAGTATAAGGTCTGAAGACTCTTAAGGACTTACAGACTTTTCTGTAGTTAACGTAAGTGAAATCGTATTCAAAATTGTTTAAATATGTGTACTACTTACGAAAGTTTTAATAAAAGGCTCTTAAGGATGCAGGAGAAAACCAACTGAAACACTTCGGTAAGTACCAGATTACTTTGAAACATAGTTTTTGGTTTCTTTCTTTATTGAAACTTGAAAAAGTATGAAATATTTTTACAATGTTATTTCCTTGCTTCGAGAAACATTGTAGAAATAATACGTCTTTGTTCGGCGAACAAAAAAAGCCAAAAGAAGTAGAAAGCAAAGAAACAAGTCAAACAACATCTAACTAACCCTTCCAACTTCGGAGTTTTATTAACTTTTTTCTTTTACGTATTCGAGGGAAAATCTTACAATTAAATAAACTTGCAGTAGGAAAAATTTTTGTGGGTAAGCCACAGAATACATAATAGGTACTGAGTGTTCTTGGTATAGACCTACAATAACAAAAAAACGCTCTTTTATTTTTTCTGTAGTCTAATGTAAAATATACTCATATGTATGTATAGAATAAGCGCATTGCATAAAATATGTGTGATATGACAAAGCAAGTATACGACACGAGTATAAATAGGCAAGTGAACATATCTCGAACGAACACCTCAGCGAACATATTTTATAAATTCCGTCTGACAGCGGCAGCAAGCCTCTATGTCCTCCCTAAAAAAAAAGTGAAGATAAGCAAGAGCCATGGTTGTACCAGGTGAAAATCTATTAACATGTCCGGGATTCAAACCCACGCCATCAATCCGTATAGCCGGGGTATGCTCTGACCGCTAAGCCAACCTGATATACCTCTAACTTGTCCTTTCGTTCTTAACCATCTTATGGGAATGGAGCGACATCTATCTATAATTCAACTTACGTTGTACTACAAGCTAGACTTTTTTTTTATGCTTGATAGTTTAGCCTTTGACCACTATCTCACCTGTTGGTAAGTGCTGATGTGGTCGAAGATGTTGTTCAGGCTAACCTAGAAGTACTGGCTCTCAAGGACAGCTGCCGGAACACACCGTTAGGTGCTTGGCGACAGATTTTCTACTTGAGGGTGGTAGCTAGCCAGGTGGGCATTCGCAAAATGCCCTACCACCATACTAGAGAGACTATTATTTGCAATTAGCTTTAAACTAGTTAACGATGACGCAAACCTATAATTTTACATTTTTGCAACGACGCCTGTTTCGCGGATTACATTACAAAATTACAACGAGAGGAAAATATAGTCATTTACGGGATTCGTACCCGTGCCTTATAATCGGGGTATGCTCTAACCACTAAGCCAACATGACATAATATGATGCACGACTCTAATCTGTTCTTCCCTCCATAAACTTCGTATCTGAATCCCGCACATGACTATAATTTTTCCTCCCATTGTAATTTTGAAATTTAATTCACGGAGCATGCGTCATTACAAAAATATAAATATCAAAACGCCGATTTTATCCCTACTTACTTATTGACCTAATATATGAATTAAATCAGCCCGGAGGTTTGTTGATATATAAGGTACTTTTCAAAAAAGAGTTTGATAAATGATTAAAAGTTAAAAACAATGGTGAAGTATCCTAGCCAGGAATCATCGTGAAAGACTAATTATTCATTTATACACTATTATTTTGTTCAAAACACTTCTTAATACTTTATGGGTTTCCAGTCTTCAATCCTATAAATGATCTGTCGCTCTTAGTATTTACTGTGTAAAGGGCTTCGCTTCGGAAATGGAATTAGGGATGCCTCAGCTCAATACAAACGTTATATCCGCAAGATTATGGAAAAATACCCATCTTTGAGCGGACGAGTTCCATTTCGATCGCTTTCTGAGCCTCACTCAATTTCCCAAGGTATTCCTGCTTTGCTTTCCTTTTCGTATTTTCTCTCCTTCGCTGATCACTTTTAAAAAGCAATTTTATACTGATTGGTTTCGCGTGAATACTTAATTCTATATATTTTACCCGATTTATAATAATGTCTTCTTATACTCGTATCATCGTAGGTAATGAATCAATTATTTCCTTGTGAACACACGGTGTAATAATAGTTAAATTCTAAAAAAGGCTAAAGGTACGGTCTTACGGCCATCAATATTTATAAAATTATGGCCTTCTAAATATTATGCAATTTTTAGCCCCGCACCACATGATTTCTTTCACACTTTTCTTGGATAGGATATGCAGCCACCTGGCGAAAACATAGATATTCTGAAAAATATAAAAAAATCGAACATCAACCAATCAACCTGAGTAGATAGTTTCATTCAAAGGTCGCCTTGAAAATAAAGCGCCTTATAGACGTTACAAACTGTCGGGACAACAGGTTGTACCAACAAATTGGCGCTCGCCAATAGACACACCAACCGGAGTTATCCAACCATCAGTTTCTTTGAACAGCGAACGGGAACGGACGCATGTGTGCCTAAAACGCCGCGCCGGCGTGCTTCCAACGCTTATAAAAAGAAAAAGACTGCATATGCAGTTAACCATTTAAAAATTGGAAGTACCTTTTTATAAAGAGACAAATAACGTGTTTGAGAAACAGTTATTTTTGTTATTATTTTATTTAATTCGGTATACCTTTTTAGGCTGTTCATCCTTTTTTCTTATGTAATAAAGTGGCAAGACGAATATATATCCCGTCTGATAGAAAGCAACACGCCTTTTCAAGTATTGGTTATCAAGTAGCAGTATCTCAGTTATTCCACTTGCTACAGAACCCTTCAAACCTAAACACATGTGTATGTGCACTGTTGCTTCGAGGTAGAATATCTGCAGTATCAGACAGGTATTCTGCCACGAACTATTCTGTCAGTGGTACCCTTCAAGGCGAATAAAGTGGCAGCCATTGCCTCTTGGACATTATTCCTTTAAAACTAATCAAATAATCTTTCAAGACAGTCTTTGCGTTGATTCCGTAGGTTCTTGTTCTGTGCGTCGGTTGTCCAACCCATAGACGTAGGATTTTTTCGCTACGGTCATAAGCCTATGGTCCAACCATTCTACAGACACAACCACAAATTGGATGTCGGGTGCAGTTGGATGTACGTCGGGACGTAATAGTCAACCGAAAAAGATTGAGAATGACTTTTATTAAGTTGACCAACAAGTTTATATACCAGGCAATTTGTCGGCGTCGCGTCGTCTGTCGGTTGGCCAACAAATTGTAACGTCTTTATAGGGCATTAGTAATGCGATCGTCTACGTGATCCAATACAAAAATTTTTGAATTAAAATTTGTAGATTGTGTGTATGTAAAAACAAATCAAGTTCAAAATATATTTTTAATGCTCTGGTAAGCGATGACGTTAATAAAGACAAATTACATGCATAAAGACAAATAATATAAGTATTATGCACTCAGCAATTTTGAAACAAAACAGTGTTTTTCATAACTGAACGTATGACAATTCCATTAATATCCCCTAGCTACCAAATGTGTACTTGCGATATTGAATATTTAATAGATTCCTCAATTATATTCGGTGACGAGAGAGCTCCACGGGGCGTGATTAAATTTTCAATGAATAAACTGGTGGGTGACAACCCTGGAGATGTAGTATTCGGTGTTTGTGCGATGAAGCCGGTTTTATTATAAAAATATACTTTATATTTGAGTAAAGACAATTTTAATAATAATAAATAATATCAATGGCAAGATAGATATTATATATCGCGGTGTTAGTGGTCGTATATGAACATTCAATGGTCGTGACGTAACAAAACAGCTGAATGAAAAGAAGTCAAGACAATCTTAAAGACAATTATACATAAAAGAGAGAAGAGATACAAAGTAAATTGATAAAGTTTCCTTATCGGGACGATTCTGTCAATCACAGCTAGGTATTACGTTAGGTTCGTATTAGTAACATAACAGGACGTAAAAGTAACATATGTGGCGGGAAATTTAAAATTTAAACAGATTTATGCCGCTTATAGCTAGGATTTGAAACCACTTCCAAATGATCATCACGCGAGTTTAAGATAATGGACCTTTTTTAAAGTTATTGAAATTGATGAACATGAATCTTATATGTTACCTCTTAGACGGTCAATAATATTAAATGTATACTTAACTACTCTCAAACATTATTATTGAACCTTTTTTATGAGATTGTGACTGATCAAACACTATGTCCTGGCGTCAAGCGGTAACCTCTGTCTATAACAGATTCAGTTTGGCAGAAATGACGAATTGCACTGCGCAATTTCACAGGCACTTCAAACCGGAACACAATAATGTACCGGAACAAATTACTGATTGGCGGTTGGAATACGTACGGTGGCAGTATTTTCCCCGACGAACTCGTTCACAAAAATAATTTTACTGCTACCTACTAAAACCAAACTAACCTTAAACCAAATGTATGTATGCCGAGAGAACCCAGCACATAGCCGCGTAAACCACCCATGCCAAAGACAAGAAAAAATGTTTTTTTTTTTTGTGCATTATAGGTTAGCCTTTAACCACTATCTCACCTGATGGTAAGTGATGATGTGGTCGAAGATGTTGTTCAGGCTAACCTAGAAGTACTGGCTCTCAAGGACAGCTGCCGGAACACACCGTTAGGTGCTTGGCGACAGATTTTCTACTTGTGGGTGGTAGCTAGCCAGGCGGGCATTCGCAACGACTGCCATCGTAAGACATCAGCAGGGACCGACGGCTTAACGTGCCCTCCGAAGCACGGAAACGCTCAGTAGTAATGTCACTAGCGGTCACCCATCCAACTCATATGACCGCGGGCGACGTTGCTTAACTTTGCTGATCGGTTAAGAACAGCTAAGTAAACTTCGCTACGAGCGCTTCAAAAAATTGTATTTTTTTTTTATAGCTAGCCTTTGACCACTGTCTTACCTGATGGTAGGTGATGATATGGTAGAAATGTTGTTCAGGCTAGCCTAGAATTACTGGCTCAGTCAAGGACAGCTGCCGGAGCACACCTTTAGGTGCTTGGCGACAGATTTTCCACTTGAGGGTGGTAGCTAGCCAGGCGGACATTTGCAAAATATCCTACCACTGCTGTCACGACTGCCATCGTAAGACAACAACCGCGACCGACGGCTTAACGTGCCCTCCGAAGCACGGAAGCGCTCAGTAGTATTGTCACTAGCGGCCACCCATCCAAGTCCTGACCGCTCGGACGTTGCTTAACTTAGCTGATCGATTAAGAACGGCTAAACAAACTTCGCCACGAGAGCTTCAAATGCGTTCTATTAGAAAAAAAAAATGGAACTCTTTGGTGATCTTTGATGGAAACTTCGTGGGTTTGCCCTGTATCGTATTTGTAAAAAAAAATTAGATACAATTTGTGTCACAGAAAAATTGTTATTTGTTTTTTCTGCTATAAAAAATTTAGATTGTAGAATTATAAAAAAAAAATTATTTATGGTTAATGTGGTTAATATACATTAAACATGAATTTCATCAAAGTATCGCATAAATTGCCTAAATATTTCCTAGGCTTATTATTTTTTTATTATATACAACTTAACACCAATTAAATTAAAAAGGATGTTTTGGAAACAGTCGTGTGATTGACTCCTCCATTTCATTCATATATATTTAAATTGATGAAGCAGTGATAGCTCAGTGGCATTGACTATGGACTGCCGCGCAGCAGGTCCATGGTTCAAATCCCACCGCGGGCTTGAGCTTCACCGCATGGTGGGAGAGCATTTTGCGAATGCCCGCCTGGCTAGCGACCACCCTCAAGTAGAAAATCTGTCGCCAAGCACCTAGCGGTGTGTTCCGGCAGCAGTCCTTGAGAGCCAATGAAATTACAGGCACATGAGACTTAATAACTATGTCTCAAGGTGATGGGCGCAGCGTAATTCGTGACTTGTGACGAAATGCATCTGTTATAGGCAGAGGTTAGTCCGCTAAACATCATTTGGAGCTCTAGTCCAGACTGTGACAGGCAAAAATAAAGCTCTCGGCGTAAACTTTAGTAGTTCTAAGATTTTAATATTTGCATGGACACCCGTTAAGTGAATAAGGTTACAAAAATATTAGTAGGTATCAATGGTAGGCCTCAGTGGCACTAGGGCTCGGGGACACAGTGGGCGGCCCTGACCCCACCGTGACCTAATTCTGGGTCGTGTGTAGCGGATTTTATGTGCTGACTATATGACTACTTTAAAAGATGTTTAAATTAATGGCCACAAGTTTCTTATCTATTCTTCTCGTAGTGACTCTATAACATGTTTTGCTGATTAGGGCAGTAGAATGTAGAATATTTCAATATTATATTTTGTAATTGAACTTATTCAGTGTCAAAGACTCTTAAAGATATTTTTTTGAGTTTGATTGCGTAAATTCGATTGTAACGAGCCTTGATGTGTGGCAATTGTGCAGGAACACCCTGCTCACATGGACGTGTGTGTGGTGTCTTGCTGCTCATTAGGCGCATTATTTCCCCTATTCACTTTAATCAACATCGCACCGGAGGGTATAGGACTGTCCGTATACTTAATCCGGGAGCTGTACGGTTGAAATAAATTCATGTAAGTTAACAAACCAAGATTCAACGCACTCAGCATGAATTCATTTTCCAAATTAAAATTCTAAAATTGAATTGAAAGTTGGGCCAAAACTCGCTATGCGAGTAACGGGATTAGGCAATATTAAAGCAGGGATGTAATCAGGCGTATGCATGGTAGGCATAAAGGGGACTTTAAGTGACTAGGGTGGGGAAATGGTCGATTAAATTTTAAACTCTTTTGATTTTTGTATAATACAACGAATGCATGGTAGGCATAAAGGGGACTTTAAGTGACTAGGGTGGGGAAATGGTCGATTAAATTTTAAACTCTTTTGATTTTTGTATAATACAACGAATTCCTTTAACTTCCCTTGGTTGGACTCCAACCCAATTAGTCACGAGAATTATAAATGGAAAATGGCCTCGATTGAGTAGAGCTGCAAGATGCCGCTTTAATGGATCAATATCACAATTAAGTTTTAAACATTGTCAGCTCTGCCGTTTTCACATGTTACACAGACATATCGATGGGTATCATGAAGGAACATCAGGCAATCATTCTAAATCTGTTTGTTTCTATCAACACAAAGTCTTCTTTTGGGGTAATGTACATCCGATGAAAACGTGAGACTCCGATAAGACAAGTCGTGCATCTTATTTGTATTTAGGGCGCCCAATCCCGGTTGCTGTAGCGCAAATACATTAAAACGGTTTCTTTTCATGTTTCTTTCAAGTTTGGGTTAGGTAAAATAAAAATTTAAATAAAATACTTATCAAGTGCACTATTTACTCCCAAAACGCCTGCCAAGCGTGTACATCACACCTAGGGGGGTCTGATATAATCCCCACGCTTGGCGTAATAACATAATCGGAGAGGCTGTATTCAGCAGTGGACAATGCGGCTGACACAGTACAGTAATTTCTGATACTGTCATAAACTCTATTTTTTAAATTAACGAGTGTAAATACTTAAGGGTGCACTGGCCGGCCCGTTTTCCATACAAACGTCGTAGGGTGATCACTCCCTCATTTAAAGAGTTAGGTGCAAAATAAAGAATAATACCGATTGATCTCGTCATTATCTAGGCCTGTATGATGCCGAAATATAAATAAAATAATTAACTTGAGAATTATTAGCCTCGAAACATTTTCATATAAAGTTTTCGAGGCTCATAACTTACAACTTAATTATCATTTTAAAATTTTGGCATCATACAAGCCTAGATATTGACGATATCAATCGGTATTATGCTTAAGTCTGGACTTAAAATCTCAAATAAGGGAGTGATCACCCTACGACGTTTGTATGGAGAAGTGACCGGCCAGTTCAACCTTAATATAGAAATCGACTTAACGTATTTCACAGGAAATTTGAAACAGAACAGATAGAAAATATATTGGGTGTAATGATTTACAAAACGGAACGTTTCTCCAATCGAGTCGGACTTCCTATTCCTGCTAGCACTTTACATGGGTTTTTTTGTTAACATACGTATAAATTCTACTAATTCCCCCTGGGTGTTACACCTGAATCCGACCGTGTGATTGCCGATGTTAATTAGATGTCGGCACGGCTAATGGACCTAAGAGATTTAATCAGGCCTTGGAATTACGTTATATAAAGCCCATATAAAGCTTGATATTAAAAAATACAATCAATGGTGATGTAGCATCATTATTTTATAGTTAAAACTAAATGCTATTATTAATTAGATTACTACTTAAAAAAACAAGGGTTCCATCGAAGACCAAAGCAATTTTCGCCCAAAAACATGTTGACGTATATAATTTTCATGTTTGTGAGCTATATCGGTCCTAGGTTTATTGAGAAAGCGGTATGTTGCGAAATATAGTGTGAATATATAGTAAAGTAAACGATTATTGTTAAAGCGATTGAATTAATAATCTAATAATAAAATATATATGCTAGTCACATATATTTTATTATTAGATTATTAATTCAATCGCTTCTACAAAGATTCTACAAGCTGCATTGACATATATTCTTTTAATATGTAGAAGGGGTTGTTTTAATAAAAGTTCATGGTTTAGTTTGAACAAACTATATTTTAAGGTAGTAAAGCTTTTCGAATAACGACCTTGTTTCTGTACATTAGCTAATCTGATTTATGGTTCAACCCAAATTTCATTATTTTTGTAATTTGCTTTTAATTATTACGCAGATTGTAGGGTAAAACTTTTTCCTGCTTTCCTTGATGATATGAAAGTATTTAATCTTTCGGGATCTCTATTTATATTCGAAGAAGGATTAATCCTTCTTCGACTTCATTCGAGACCACGGTCGAAGCATTGTGTGAAAAACAAAGCAAGAGCTACGCAAAAAAATAAAATAGTTACTGTCACAATTCGTTATCACCGTAGAGTTACAACTAGGTCACCTATTGTCCATGCGCTGTGCAACGCGAGCTTGCATATGCATGCATATTTCCCGCATGGCTATTGCCATAAATTTGTTATTGGCTTGGAGATACGTGCTCCAGCCGGCTGAGCCAATAAAAGGAAATTTACTAGCTGCTGTGGCGTGTCAGAATTTGGTTCGATTATATAAAAATACAGTTTCTTGTATTAGATCAGCCCTGTGTAACAATATCATAGAATTTCAAGGACAATGTACGTCTTTGGGTCCTATTAAGGGTGCGTACTTTTTGGAGTTAAATTCGCCAAAAACGATAAAAACGATCACACTCCCAAAAAGTTGTTCCACTTGGGTCTTGGCATTATTTTCGCCATAAACGCTATGAAGCTACTGAAACAGTTTGAATTACCTACATCTAAAGTCAAAAGTGACAAAAGTGGCAAATTTTAGTGGCATTCTTAGCGTTCTTATCCTAAATGGAACAGGGGAGAACAGTTACAAACGATCACGGTGATCACAAGCATAGACGCAGAATGTAATCAAAATTATCGAAAATAACTTAATTGGCGTCAAATGGAATACGCCCTTACACATATTTAAATTTCAGGTTTGTTACTCACTCCTTCTACATATTAGGCCCGTGATATACGCTCGGCCCGTGGGGTGCCGGGCTAGTATATCATCCCCACATTTCTACCTGTGGTGTCGTAAGAGGCGACTAAAGGTATAAAAATACTGGAAGGTGGGCAGCAGCGCCTTCTGAGGAACTGATATCTTAAACTGCGTTCGCCAAGACACCTGCCAAGCGTGGGGCTTATGCTAAACACCCCTTTAAATGGGGGAGGCTGTGTTCAGCAGTGGAAAATTTAGTAGTTAGCTTTATATACTGTATCAGTATAGCTGATACAGTATATAAAGATACAGTTGTATTGGAGCAGTCTGGAATAATCATTTAATATAATTTCCAGCACATTGTCCTAATACTTTGGTACTGTTGTTAGTCCTAATACCTAATGAGTTCTAGGCAAAAATACCTCACAGGATTCAAAAAGATTTCTATTTTCGGCTACCTTCTCATGCATTGGAGTCACCATACAAATTAGAATATATTAATCTTATTATAGTATTTGCTTACATCATATATCTGTATATATATACAGATATAAGTTAACTCTTATATCTGTATATACACAGACAAAATCTTCCGCATTTCTAGTAGGAAGGATTGACTTTACTCAAAAGCGGTATTATTGTAGAGCGGTGTTAATCGATCAAACAGTCAAATTTCATCGGATAAGGTGCAACTGTAGGCATTTAGCTGCAGTCGAAACTAATTCGGCCAGTTCAATTAAATCGGGTGATGGAATGGTTTGGTATGTAAACAGAGCGTCGGTGTCCCGGAATATTCCAGACATTTTGATCCACAAACTGCTATGCTATGAATGGAGGTTACATTATACTATAATAGAGTGTTTTATTGAAATTCTAAATGAGAAACACGTTTGAATAGCTACCACGCCAGGGTAAAATCAGACGCCAAGCTTCAAAGACATTATTGTCATTATAACATCCGCAATATAATGTTAACAATTATAACATGCAATAACATCATCTCATTAATAACATATCTCTAAAAAACTAGTATTTAAATCGCCATCTTCATCATTCAAGTATATTAGAGGTAAGAATGCAGTATACAGAAATATATAAGGTGGATATATTAACAATAATCCGGGCGGGTAGTGTGGAAGGATTGACAACTGAATTTGTTGACTTATGTTTAGTTTTCACATACACAAAATAGTACTAACTAATCTAAATTATATTATTAAAAGTTGTATTTTGGAAAATCTGTTCCTCAATAACTTTTTCGGCATTTATCATAGTAATGTGAAAAAGTTTTATTTCGAATAATTTCTTATTTTAACTGTAGATTTTGAGAACCATTAATACTCTAGTGATAGAATATAATTGAAGCGCTCGTAGCGATGTTTACTTAGCTGTTCTCAACCGATCAGCAAAGTTAAGCAACGTCGCCCGCGGTCATGAGTTGGATGGGTGACCGCTAGTGACATTACTACTGAGCATGCACGTGCTTCGGAGGGCACGTTAAGCCGTCGGTCCCGGTTGTTGTTTTAGGATGGCAGTCGTTATAGCATGGTGGTAGGGCATTTTGCGAATGCCCGTCTGGCTAGCTACCACCCTCAAGTAGAAAATCTGTCGCCAAGCACCTAACGGTGTGTTCCGGCAGCTGTCCTTGAGAGCCAGTACTTCTAGGTTAGCCTGAACAACATCTTCGACCACATCGTCACTTACCATCAGGTGAGATAGTGGTCAAAGGCTAACCTATCAGGCATAATAAAAAAAAAAAGAAAAATTCAAAATTTAAATATCTTTATAGCTGATGCTATAAAGAAATTAAAATTCGTCGCTGGTAACCTTTGACTTGTGGTGGAGGAGATAATTGGAATGCATTCAGCGCCGTCAGAAGTTCCTCAGCTGAAACTAGGAGTAATAAATTAAATACATAAATTATACACACTGGAGGATTCAGCTTCAACTTTGTGAATTTTAATTTGAAGTCATCGTTTCGTGTCCCTGTCAACTTGAATTCTGAATTTTATGTTTAAGCATGGGTTCTAAGTATGTAGCGTTAAAGGTAGCAACGCCTTCTGAAGATCTGCCATCCATTTATTCGTTCCCCAAGACGCCTGCTAAGCATGGGGATTATGGCAAATACCCCTTTAATGTGGGATTCTGTGTTCAGCAGAGGTCGATCCAGCTGATACAGCACAGTCACCAAATCAATCCAGGTATATGATAGTCACTGTTTAGAGTCTGATTCAGATGATTAATGTTTATTAAACCTATGTGGTTCTGAAGCGCTCGTAGCGAAGTTTGCTTAGCTGTTCTTAACCAATCAGCAAAGTTAAGCAACGTCCGCCGCGGTCATGAGTTGGATAGGTGACCGCTTGTGACATTACTACTGAGCGCTTCCTTGCTTCGGAGGCCACGTTAAGCCGTCGGTCCCGGCTGATGTCTTACGATGTCAGTCGTTGAGAATGCCCGCCTGGCTAGCTACCACCCTCAAATAGAAGATCTGTCACCAAGCACTTAACGGTGTGTTCCTACAGCTGTCCTTGAGAGCCACTAATTTTAGGCTAACATGAACAACATCTTTGACCACATCATCACTTACCATTAGGTGAGATTGTGGTCAAAGGTTAGCCTATAAGCTATATAAAAAAAAAGTGGTGCGGATAGTTTAGTAGGTTAAGTAATACGTTTTTTGAAGCTATGGTAGCCGAGTTATGGACTGCCATGCCGCAGGTCCATGGTTCGATTTTCACCGCCGGCTTGATCTTCACCGCATGAAGACCATTTCGCAAATGCTCGCCTGGCTAGCTACCATTCTCAAGTAGAAAAACTGTCGCCAAGCAAGTGGCAGTGTATTTCAGCAGCAGTCCTTAAGAGCCAGTAAAATAACAGGCACATGAGACTTAACAACTGTATGTCTCAGGGTGGGGCGCAGTGCAGTTCGTCATTTGTGATGAAATACATCTGTTAGTGGCAGTGGTTTTCGCTTAACATCAGGTGGCCTCACGTTTGCTCGGACACAATAACAAAAAAAAATGCCAGCGGTTCGAAACCATATTTACTCAAAGGAATTATATTTATTTACATACATGATTGGGAACGAATTTGAACTCATTGTTATTTATTCGCAAGCTTTTTTCTATTTTATTCAAACGTCTATTACCGATATGCTCCAAAAGCGGAAAACTAATAAATACGAAACTATGGTTCTACCGAAATTATCACTTCCTATATCGGCAAAGTTTACTTTAATAAATACTCTCTGCAGTTGTCTGCATTTCATTTATTTTCTATAATATTTGTAATACAATTCAAATGTCAATTTCTCAACCTCGCTCAAAGCCAGGACGGAGCAATTGCGAACCAATCTTCCACAGTTTGCACTCCAGTCACTCGCCATTCCACTTGCATTACCACTGGCATGTGTGAGCGCACTGTTGGACACGGTTATTGTTGTTAGGCATCGATGGACAGGGTTCAAGGCTCGACCGACGTTACAAAGTTCAAGCACCAGTTATTGTTCCAAAAATAATATTGCTTTAATATTTTGCCTTTTTTTTACATCTTTAATGGTGTTGCAGTATTTGAGTTGGAATTTCGAAGCGCTCGTAGTTTGCACAGCTCGAACAGCTAAGTTAATCAACGTTCGTCGTGTGTTGGATGGGTGACCGCTATTGACATTACTACTGAGCGCTTACGTGCTGCAGAAGGCACGTTAAGTTGTCGGTCCCGGTTGTTGTCTTACGGTGGCAGTCGTTACAGCAGGGTGGCAGGGCATTTTTCGTATGCCCATCTGGCTATAGCTACCACCCTCAAGTAGAAAATCTGTTTGTCGCCAAGCATCTTTTGGAGAGCTTGTTACGTAGTTTTTCTTAATCGTTTTTAACCGATCCGCTTAACGTCTGCGGCGGCCATGAGTTGGATGGGAGACCGCTACTGACAGTGACATTACTACTGAGGTCTTCCGTGTTTCGGAGCCGTCGGTTGTTGTCTTAGGATGGCAGTCGTTACAGCATGGTGGTAGAGCATTTTGCGAATGCCCGATGGCTAGCTACCTTAAGTAGAAAATCTGTCGCGAAGCACCTAACGCTGTGTTTCCGACCGCTGTCCTTGAGAGTAATTCTAGGTTAGCCTGAACAACATCTTGGACCACTTCATCACTTAACACTAGGTGAGGTAGAGGACAAAGGCTAGCCCAAAAAGAAATGACGTTTATGTAATTTGAGACCAGGCAAACTAATGCAAAAAAATGCCAGTCCAAGACAGCGTTTTTATTTTCCGTATAAAATAAAAACGCTGGTCAATTCGGTGGTGTCGTTCCATGTTGTTTGTTAGATGGAAAACTCGTCAAAGATCTGACGTCACCTCCAAGACCTCTATATTAATAATCGATGTTACAGTTCCTAGCTAACTGCAATTTCCCATTGTCTTGAGGTTGGATTAAGGCTTTAATTGAACACACAAAGCATCTAGCAAGGGCCGCTATAACTTGTTTGTTGCTAGCGTGTCTTTGATGGTCTTCACCAGTTAATTGTTAGCGGCACGTCGTCGCGTCGGGGCGGTCTGAACTAGTTATAAACCAGTTTAATCCAGTTTGCCTTTGTTACCCAGTAGTTAGCATGTGGAGCGAGCTTTACGATCTCAAAGTACCTAACCTTAGAACAGTCACTAAGGCCAAATGATAGGCATATTAAGACGCAATAACTTTGGAATAAGTTGTCTGTGGTTTTAAAATTCAAAAAGGGACTTTCTTGTGTTTCTTATTTATGCAAACACTCACGTCTTGTGATAAATTATTGTTATGGTCAGTGGCAAGAGTTCATCCAGCCGTTTGTCTTTATTGTCACGCAAATTTAACTTGTGTAACATTATTAGGGCGAGCAAAGCAAGCTATATAACTATCCTACACTTGTACATTTTGTGGCCCCTTTTACCGAAAAACTATCACGCCTATAGATTTGTGCTTTAACATAGTAATTTAACCTCATATCTAGATGTGTTATCTGTCAAAAAATTATAATTTTATAACCAATAAAAAAAAATTACATTAACAATTTTGTGTTAAGTGTATAGAATGTTATTGTACTACTAACGCCACCGTTAGAAAACCAAAGGGTTAACATCGCTGCAACAGAACTAAACTAAATACTTAAATGCATCGTACTTAAGCTACTCAATACTAGATGACACCACTAGAATTAGGTATCAAAATAAACGCGAGCCCTCACAAAGCTCAGCTTTTTGCTAGTTTATCTAATATGGAAGTACAAACAAATGGAACGTTTACAATTAAAAAGAAATAACACTTCGAGTAAACCTTTCCAGGGTGACCAAGCGTGCCTATGCAACCGCAGGAACCTTCGCCGTCCAACTTGTGGAGGTTTGAACAACTCTTGAGAAACGAACGACTACAAGGATTCAGTTAACCAACTTTACACGTGCACTGTAATTCTGTTTTGCTGCAATTTATGTCCGGGAATAGGTGTACACTGGATTAGGGGAGAGCAGGTAGTATTGGTATAGTGCAAGCACTCGTACAGTGGTCGTATCTACAATATACAGGGTTATTGGTAAAATGCTAACAACCTCTTAGGGTTGACTTCTGCTAGTCCTAGGAAACATTATGGGATGATATTTTTATGGTTTTAAAAAAAAATAGTTATTTGAATTTTATTTTGTGTTTTAATGCCTACTCCGAGCTAAGAGTACGAGAGGTCCGAATTCCCTTTGAATAGAGTTTTGAATATTTACATCGAGCAAAGTAATAAAACATATGAAATAATTCATTATAGGCACAAGAGACTTTTGACATCAGGTTGTTCGTTGGTCAAGTCAGTCAAAAACATATAAAAAAACACGAAAGGTTTTTTTTTTTTTTTTTGCCTTCGCGTTCTACCAGTCGACCGCGGTCGACGTCTTGCCCACCCCTGAACTACACCATAGTTCCCTAAAAAAATGCAAATCTTACCTATCACCCCACGTGTGCGGTAGCAAGGGCTCAGTCGTGCACAGTGGGTAGAATCCATACACAATGGTAAAAAATCCTTTTAAACATATATAAACTGTTATTTAAATAACAGCTAATGCGTCTCTTTTATGCTAAGGTCACTCACGAAGCTTATATGTCATAACACTTCCAGTAACCCTGCCTAGGATGACCGAGCGTGCCTTTGTAACCGCAGAGACCTCCATTCAACTTGTGCTAGTATAAACAACGTAAGCAGTTGAAACTACTAGTTTGCCAACTTTACATGTGCCCGTATGTAAAGTTGGCGATCTGTTAAGCTGCGATTTATGTCCGGGAAATACTTGGTGCGGAAATCTACGGGATTAATTATATATGGATAGATAGATAGATAATACTTTATTGTTACACCACATAAGACAATAAATAAAAGGTAAAAATTATAATTTTCAGTGAAAGTATTACAATGGGCGGCCTTATTACTAAAAGTAATCTCTTCCAGGCAACCTTTGGATGGAGAGGATATGTAAAACCGATAGTGACGGGGTGCAGTTAAGCGATATAATTAACTAATCAAATAAATACTAAAACATATACTCAATTTCAAATATAAGTCATACATACATAATACCATATACATATTCTTATACAAAAACACTTACATATGTATAATATTTAAATATATATATATATATATATATACACTTCTGGACTCATCTATTGGCCCACCTTGTATTTTCAGTTTCGTTTGGTCCTAGCTAAAATTTTATATTAGGTCGAGCAAAAAGTTTTTATGCAGTTTTGAACCTGGCACATTTTACCATCTTTTTCGATCGTATTGTTTTAAATTTGAATTCAGAATACCATACGACATGGAGCTACGCCTAACAAGTCGGATATGCGCCTTGTTAAAGACAATTGATTTTTGAATAAAAAACATGTTTTATCAAATAAAGGTTTAATTTAATAACGCGTGTTGCCTCCATGGGCATCTACCACAGCTCTCATACGATTAGGCATAGAGTTTATCAACCGCTCACCAGCCCACATGTGCTCAATAGGGTTCATGTCTGGGCTTCTGGCTGGCCAGTCCATAACTGTGATGTTCACATCCCGAAGATATTCCCTGACGATGCCGGCCGCATGGGCTCTTGCATTATCATGCATAAAAAGGAAATTTGGGCCCACATAGTCCGCGTATGGTATCACGTGAGGTTCTAAGCACTCACGAATGTACCTTTCAGCATTTAATGTTGGCAGCCGTGGTCCTGTAACAACCTCAAGTTGAGTTTTGCCGCTCGCGGATATACCGCCCCAGACAGTCCATGAGCCACCGCCATAAGCCACCCTCTCTTCAAAGCAGCATTGTGCGAAACGCTCTCCCTTACGTCGGTAGACCTTCTTCCTTCCATCATTGCCATGTAACACAATTTTAGACTCATCAGAAAAGATTACACGGCTCCAATCTTGCTGTGTCCAATGACACGAGGTGACGATTTCTCAAGCTGGTCGACACGATGAATCGATCCTGCCTTTCAGTTGTGACCCGAGATCGTGGCCTTCCTTGGCGACGAACAAAGCCGCCAGTCTCTAGGTACCTCCGATAAACATTTCGGACCGCAGATCGACTTAAATTAAGTTGAGCACTCACGTTTCTTTGGCTGTGTCCGGCCTGAATAAGTGCCACAGCTTGGGCGGCGACTTCAGGTGAAGTATCTATAGATTATTGATAGAACCTCACCTTAATGTTAAGAATAAGTAATGTTTGTTGCAAAACCAAAGATATCAATCACTTTTTCAAGAATTAAATCCAAGTAAACCAATAAAACCAAGTTTTCTTAGTATTCGATTGTTTGATATCAACAAACAGGCTCCAAATTGTCTTTTGTTTCCTTAAATTCTGTGTTCGAAATTCAAAAAAAAGACTATTGAATGAAATTGTGAATGTGCCAGGTTCAAAACTGCATAAAAACTTTTTGCTCGACCTAATATAAAATTTTAGCTAGGACCAAACGAAACTGAAAATACAAGGTGGGCCAATAGATGAGTCCAGAAGTGTATATCTATATAGTATATACATATATTAAATAAATACTTACAACACAGAAATAAGCAATACCACAGTTTATAATGAAGAGCGTTATATGGACAAATAGAACTTTTTTATTTTGTCCTTAAATACATTTAAAGAAGATGCACGTCTTATTGAGACGGGTAGGGAATTCCTATGTTTCTAAGTTCGATTTGACAAACTCTTGGTAAATTTATAACACTTGCTATATTTATGACATAATAATAAGCATTCATTTGAGAAAAAGGTACCACTTTACGACTCAAATATTAAAACGTTTGTTCCTGGGGTATCTGCCGCCAAACTAAGTTCATCGCCTGTGTTACAGTACACAACGCTCTTCGAATATGTAGGCTAAAACCAGTTTAAAAATATTATCCATATCTTACATAAAAAAACGTGATTTACAAAGATTCGACTAGCAACCTGGCTAGCGACCACCATCAAGTAAACAATCTGTCGCCAAGCACCTATCAGTGTGTTCCGGCAGCAGTCCTTGAGAGCCAGTAACATTAGAGGCACATGAGACCTAACAATTGTACGTCTCAGTGTGACGGACACAGTGCAATTCGTCGTTAACGAAATGCATCTGTTATAGGCAGAGGTAAGGCCGCTTAACATCAGGTGGGCTTCGGCATGTTCCGTCACAATGACAAAAAAAAATTGGAGTAAAAATCTATCAAATTTATATTATTATTTTATTGATAGCCTTTGACCACTAACTCTTCTTGATGGTAAGATGTTGTTTAGGCTAACCTATAATTACTGACTCTCAGATACATCTACCGGAACAACCTGTTAGGCTTATCACGGTGTATAAATTAGCAGTCAAGTTATTACATTATTTTAAGACAAAAATATTTTTTTTTTTTTTTTTTTTTTTATTGGTTCATCAAACTGGACAATACACTTACTTAACAAACTAAGAAGAACAAATCAATAGGAACATGCTGTCAAATGCACGTCCTTCTCGAGATGAACACTACATGCTTTATACACTTACGATACTTAAGAATATAACTATGTATTAAACATTTTTATTTACAATATTTTACGTTGACTACATGCAAATGCAAAGCTTATGGACTTACGAATAAAAGTACTCGTATATGTGCCGAAGGGATCTGGCTACTGTGAATTATTAATGGTGGAACGTTAGTTTTACAAAAACGGAAACGAACAGCAAATATATTTTTTTTATGCCTGATAGGTTAGCCTTTGACCACTATCTCACCTGATGGTAAGTGATGATGTGGTCGAAGATGTTGTTCAGGCTAACCTAGAAGTACTGGCTCGCAAGGACAGCTGCCGGAACACACCGTTAGGTGCTTGGCGACAGATTTTCTACTTGAGGGTGGTAGCTAGCCAGGCGGGCATTCGCAAAATGCCTTACCACCATGCTATAACGACTGCCATCCTAAGACAAAAACCGGGACCGACGGCTTAACATGCCCTCCGAAGCACGGAAGCGCTCAGTAGTAACGTCACTAGCGGTCACCCATCCAACTCATGACCGCGCGCGACGTTGCTTAACTTTTCTGATCGCTTGAGAACAGCTAGGTAAACTTCGCTACGAGCGCTTCAAAAATTTTAAATGAATTTATATTTAAACATACTAAATAATAACTAAATAATAAAGAAAGACAGATGAAAGAGGGCGATAAAGAAAGATATGATGATCCAGTAAGTAATTTTATGCATGGTCATTTAAATTAAATCTTCACCCTCTCGCTCTCAGGTTAGATAGATCTGTCCACTTCTGCAACATTTGGGCTTGTGTTGTTAATGTGATATGCCAGTTTCGATGGTTGGAGCTATCTGACGTTATTATTATTGGTACTCATGTTAATAAAAACTTCCCAGTCTTACGATGTTTTTATGTTATAGTTTCGTCATGTCCATCTGTCTGTCCGTCTGTCCGAGGTTTTGCTAAGAGACCGTTTGTACTAGAAAGCTGCAATTTTGTACGGGTATGTAAACTTACCTCCTCCATCTGCCTCCATCTCTCCCTATCTCTCGCTGCCCGGCTCCAAGTAATACCGGCTGTTTTGGCGATGTCATCGCACCACCTTTTACACGGTCTTCCTGGTCGTCTCTTTTTATCCATGGGGTGCCAGTTAGTTGTTGTTTGCGACCACCTTCCGTCTGTTACCCGTTGTAAGTGTCCCGCCCATTTCCATTTTAGCTGAAGGACTTTTCTCACTGCGTCTTTTGCCTTCGTCTTCTTCCTTATAGTGCTGTTTTTTTATTTTATCTTTCAGCTTGTGGCCTGTGTAACTTCTCTCGATTCCTCTTTGACACACTCTTATTTGATCGAGTGTCTTCTTCGTGAGTGGCCATGTCTGGCATGCATATGTGAGGCATGGTAACAAACACATTTCCATTGCTTTCGTTTTTAATTTTATTGGTAAGTTGTTTTTGAAAATATCTTTCATACTCCAGTATTTATTCCACGTGGTTTTTGTCCTTCGCAAAATTTCTTTTTCAGTGCAGTTTTTGAAGGTGATCAGATGTCCTAAGTATATATAGTCCTCTACAAAATCCAAATATGTGTTTTGAATTTCTATGGGTACCTTTTGTCTGTTGGTCATTATTTTTGTCTTATCTTCGTTGACTTCTAGTCCTACTTTCTTGCTTTCTTCACAGAGCGACTCTAGCATGGTTTGTAGTTCTTGTGGGTCTTCTGAAAGCAACACAATGTCGTCAGCGAAGCGTAAATGTGATAAGTACTTTCCGTGTATTTTTAAGCCTTTTCTCTCCCACTCTACTTTCCTGAAGACTTGTTCAAGTACAGCTATGAAAAGCTTTGGAGAGAGGGGGTCACCTTGTTTCACACCTCTTTGTATTCTGAAGGGGGGTCCACGTTTTTCTAAAGAAATTTGTGAGGTGCTGTTCTTGTAAATTTCTTTTACCAGGTCTAAGTAATCTTTATTTACTCCTTGTGTTGATAAGGCTTCCCATATAGAGTCGTGATATACTGAGTCGAAAGCTTTCCGATAATCAATAAATATGATATATAAAGGTTTATCATATTCATTATATCTTTCTATTATCATTTTCAGGGTATGAATGTGGTCTACTGTTGAAAAGTTTTTCACAAATCCAGCCTGCTCTACCGGTTGGTTTTCATCTATAATTTTTGTCAGGCGTCTCAGAAGAGTTGTAGAGAACAGTTTATACAAGCATGATGTTAGGCTTATTGGCCTGTAGTTCGAAATTTGGTTTGCGTCACCTTTCTTGTAGAGTAGTACTATGTGTGAGTTAGTCCATTGCTTTGGTATTTGTTTTGTAATAAGTATCTGATTAAAGAGGTTGGTTAGCGGTGCTACCAGGATGTCTTTACCTGCTATAATCATTTCATTTGTTATGCCGTCCGGCCCTGGGCTTTTTTCAGTCTTCAGTTTCTTGATTGATTGTAATAATTCGTTTTCCTGGAATTCTGGTACATGTTCATTATTTTTAGGGACTAAATTAATATGTCGATTGTGAAGTATGGAATCTTCCATCGAATAAAGTTTTCTGTAAAAATCAGTTGCTATTTTCATTATCCCTTCTCTGTTTGTGACAATTTCTCCTGCTGTATTTTTGAGTTGCCCCATCAACTGTTTTGAGTTGTTTAGATGTTTATAGGCTCTTTTAACAGCACCAGAGTGTTCTAGATACTTTTCTATAGTATTCATTCTATATTTCTTAGTATTATATTTTATATATTTATGAATCTTTCCGTATAATTTACTCAGTCGATCTTTTTCATCTTTTGTTTTATTTTGTTTCATTTGCAGTTTGTGTTTTTCTTCTTTCAGTTCTATGATTTTATCTGTCATTATCTCCAGGTTTTTAATACTTTTTTGGGGTATGCGGGCAGAGCTACAACTTTGAATAATGTTTTTCTCTATACTGTCATAAAAATCTTGTACCGGTTTATGTTCTACATTGTCATAGTCGCCTTTATGTAATTCCGTGTTGTATTTTTGGGTATCTATATTCTTCTGAGGTTTTGTTGAGTAGTGGTAAGCTCTCGTATGATTTTTGCTTTTTATATTCAGTGTTGCTCTAACCATTCGGTGGTCACTTGGATGCTTCAGATTACTGATGACACAGCAGTCTTCTAATAATCTTGGGATATTGGTGGCAATGTAGTCGATCTCATTCATTACTTTACCATCAGGTGACCTCCACGTCCATCTTTGCTTAGGACTTTTCTTAAACATTGTGTTCGCTATTTTGAGATTTTTTTGGAGGCAAAACTGTACAAACATTTCCCCTCTTTTATTTCTCTTTCCATATCCATATTTCCCAAGTGCTCTGTTTTCTTCTTCCTTCGGATCTCCTATTTTTGCATTCATGTCTCCTAGAAAGAGAAGCCTTGACGAACTGTGCTCTAAAGTTGTTTCTAGTGAAATGTAAAACTCTTCTATTTCTTTTTGATCCGAGCTTGAGGTTGGGGCATATGCTTGAACTATTGTAAATTCTTTATCATATATACTTATTTTGATCAATGCTGCTCTACCTGATATCCCTTTAAAATCGAGTACTGTTATATTAGTTTGTTTTCTGACCAGAAAGCCTATGCCATTCCTTCCTTTTGTTTCACCATGAAAGTAGAGTCGGTAATTGTTTCTATCTTCTATTATATTGCATCCTTGCCTTCTGGTTTCGCTTATACCTATTATATCCCACTTTAATTGTGATATTGCATATTCTAGTTCGGTTATTCGTGTTTCATTAGCTAGAGATCTAACGTTAAATGTTGCTATGTATATTTTGTTACATTTTGCATTTGGAGGGTTTCGGTCTACTACCCCCGTGCTGACCGGGCATATTGGGGGAGGTTTTTCACAATAAGTTCTTTCTTTGTTTTTCTGTTTCATGCTAGGGTTTGCGGCGGCAGTGTTAGAGGCAGTTGATTGCTATTCGAAGGCGATAACTTCATCCGCGGTAGCCGCGGGCGACGTCGGTTTTGGGTTTTCCTGGCGTTTTCGCACGTAGTTTGTAATGGTGCTCTGGTTGCTCTTGAAGTATACTTTATTCTTCTTTGAAGCTTGATATTTAGTATTATCGTCTGGATTAGATGATGAGCTTCTTGCCTGGTTGGGAGGAGTGATCGCTAACTCTCTCTTTTTTGAGTTTGAAATGAAGGGTTCATTCCGTTTTCCGTGACTCTGGTTCTGCTCTCGTACTATAATTTTATCATACCTTAGATACGCCATTTTTCCTTCTTTTCTCTCTTTTTGTAGCTGTGCCTGGAGTGATTTTCTAATTTCAAGGATTTTTGGTGCAAAATCTTCTTTTATATAGATTTTTGATTGGTCTAATTTCTTCTTATTTTTCAAAATAGATATTTTCTTTCCATATGTGGTGAGAGTAAGGTTTACTGGGCGTATGTTCTCATCTTTAAGTTTTCCCATTCTTCTCACTACTTGGATTTCATTTTTATGGCACTCTATATTCATTTTTCTTAAAACAGTTATTACCTTTTCTTCCAGCTCTACATAAGACTTCTCGCCTTCGTCGATACCGAAGAAAATTATATTTCTTTCTCTTACTTGTTTCTCTATTTGATCTATTCTTCTCTCTTGGTCTGCATTTGTTTGGTTGATTTTTTCTATCTCTTTATTTATGTAATCGAATTTCTGATCAATATTTTCGTTGATTTTTGAAGTTACACGTTCTTCATGTTCGCTCATTGCGATATTTATATCACTTTTAATCTGGATTCTGAGATCGTAAAGTAATTTTTCCATAATTTGTTTTTATTTTTGTTGTTAGCTACAGCTGGTGCCCTCTGGTGTCGATTTCGTGTACTTGGGTATAGAATAATTGGTTGCTACAGCTTATGACCCCTAGTGGCGATTATACGTACTTGTACTGAAAAATACTTGAAGTTGAGTTCTTGAGTGTTGTCGCTACTCGCCGCTAGGTGACAGTCTGGGTCGTGCAGTGCCCTCTAGTTCGTTTTGGCTGAACTAAATATTGAACCAAATATTAGTTTGTCCACTTTCCCACAGATGGCGCTATACTAATATATTGAGATTTCGAACAAGTAGATTGTTGATAACGGTTTTTGAGGTTATGTTTTCGAAATAAAAACACTGATCTTTCACTGAGTCACTTGTGTTGTAGGTAGTGTATGTAGCGCACTTGCACAGTCTGGGGAATTAAGTATTTACTTCGTTCTGTCCACTCGTTTCACTATGTTTTATCGAAAAGTTCGCTACGTTTTCCACGCTTTATTGCACTTCACAGAACGTTTTTTGAACACTGTCTACACTGTTGCACCAGTAAAGCGAGTTCTTCTTCCTAATTCTTCTATTTGTTGCTTGAAATATGAAGTATTTTCCGATGAATCGTAATTTAATTTGGAGGCCGTACAAAACAATGTTATCTATACTGCGCCCTCTAGCGGAACGGCCCCTAAGTCTAAAAAAAAATATTTTATTTTACCACTTTGTCGGCGTGGTAAGTTTACATAATAATATATTATTATTATGTAAACTTACCACGCCGACAAAGTGGTAAAATAAAATTTTGAAAAATATTTTTAGGGTAGCTTCCATACAAGTGGTGTTGGTATGAATTTTTTTTCGTCGTCTATCCCATCGAATGGGGTATCATTGAATAGGTATTTTGAAATGATTTAGGTGTTGCTATTTTTCGATTTAATGCTCCATTTACGAAATATTCAACTTTAAAGTGCAATTTTTTGTTCCAGTAGGGCGTCGCCCCCTCTAAAACCTAAAAAATTCATGATGATAGTGCAGTTCATGGACTTTCAAGGAAGATTATAGCAGTTAAGATAACTTTACTACTTTAGCAGAAATTATAAACAAAAGAACAAATTGCTTAGAAAGTTATATACCTATAACATATAAAAGAGAGATAAAAAGAAAAAGAAAAACAGAACTATTCTATATTATGATAACGAGCTACTACGGAACCCTACATTGCGCGTGGCCCGACACGCGCTTGTTTATTTAAAGTATGAAGACAATGTGAACAATGTGTTGACGTCTCGCTTCGCACTATCGTATTTCGACAGTTAAAAGCTATTTGACTTATTCACGTTGGAAAAAAACACTAAAGTTTAAAATAAAATCCAAGTTAGTTTCTATGTTAATGTTATTATAAGTACCTAATAACGAATATGGTTTTATATACGTGAATAAGTCATATAGTTCTGACAATTGAATTACGATAATGAGAAACGAAACTTAAAAATGCTTTCTTAAGCTGTTTTTTAAATTATATAGCATGAAGACCGTAAAAAACATAATTAATATATGTGAATAACATTAGCGTGTACACCATTCGCTCAGTCTCAAAAACACACTCTTATTCACATCACAAGAGCAACTATGTGAAGAACACTGAACACAAGCAGTGATGGCTCAGTGGCATTGGCTATGGACTGCCCGTGCAGCAGGTCCATGTTTCGAATTCCGCCGCGGGCTTGAGCTTCACCGCATGGTGGAAGGGCATTTTGCGAATGCCCGCGAAAAAAATACAAGAACATATGAGACCTAAACACTGTACGTCTCAGTGTGACGGGCACAGTGCAATTCGTCGTTAACGAAATGCGTCTGCTATAGGCAGAGGTTAGTCCACTTAACATCAGGTGGGCTTCGGGCTTGTTCCGTCACGATAACATAAAAAAACACACATACCAAAATATCACAATTGTATAATGCGCAGTCACGAAATTCAGTCCCTTGTTACGGATGTCGCGTTTGTCGGAACAATTATTTCAGCGAAGCTCATGCTCCGAATATCAAAACCCCGAATATCGAGTTACATTACATTTCCCAACGCACACATATAACATACTCGCGTACTGTTAAGGAAAGTAAACCATTCTATATATTATATGGGGTGGCGAAAAACCCAAAAAGATTGGATATATAACCGGCCCGACCGAATTGGACGACCGAATTGGGTCGCGTGTCATGTTGCACGTCTATTGAGACTTGGCTCTGCGAAACTAGAGGCTGCTTGTTTTAATTCTGAGTATTGTATATGGCTTTATATTCAACTCGCTGCGCCCCGCGCCGCGGTTACACCCGCGTGGTGATGGATGATGCTGATAAAAAGTATGCACCAGTGCCACATCTATTTCCAAAATGTCATCAAAATTGGTCCAGCCATTTGAGCGTGAAGAAGTAACAAACATACAAACACACTTACGTAAACGTTCGCTTTTACAATATTGGTTTGATAAGGATCATTATGATCTAGCATTAAAAATAAAATGCTATATAATATAAGTATTTATAGTTCACAATTTGAACGTTAATAGCTTACACATAAAATATAGTGCTGTCGCGGACTTTTTTGTAGGACAATTTAAGATAAATATTTCCGTTATACATTAAGTACGTGTGATACTAAATGTTTTAGCAGCGTACGCCAGAATCGCATATGGCTGATTTTTTCCTACCTACTTGGCACTGTTGTATTTTAGACAATTATCACAATATTTTTATAAATTATATAGCCTATGTGTTATTCTGATATGTAAGCAATATTTTTTTATTTATGATAGGTTAGCCTTTGACCACTATCTCACCTGATGGTAAGTGATGATGTGGTCGAAGATGTTGTTCAGGCTAACCTAGAAGTGCTGGCTCTCAAAGACAGCTGCCGGAACACACTGTTAGGTGCTTGGCGGCAGATTTTCTACTTGAGGGTGGTAGCTAGCCAGGCAGGCTTTCGCAAATGCCCTACCACCATGCAAATTAATATATACTATTGTAAAGATTCACTAAAATCCATTCAGAAGTTTTTCGTGAAAGAGTAACAAACATCTATATATCTATACTTATAAACTTTCGCGTTTATAATGTTATTAAGATGACACATGTATCAAAAGCTGAAATCTATAAAGCAAACTAATTTGAACCATGCGTTAGCTAATGCTTTCAATTGCCAAAATTCATTGATAATGTCAGCCTTTTCTGACAGCTCTTAAGTTTATCATAGCTAATTACCTAACTGTCTAGGACGAAACGTTACAAGAACAATACGTTGCATATACAGTTTCTTAGGTAACCGTCACAATACGATAAAAAAACAATATGAATTTGCAGGTGAAGTTGATACATAAGACTAATTTCATGATTTCCTGACTAACTTTCGAACTTGCACACTTTGTTCATAATAATTTGTATTCAGAGACGTAGTGTCGAACACTGTGCCTAGTAGGTAAACTTCGCTCGTGCTTAGTCTGAAAATGCGCTACTACAGCTTGTCGCATAGTATAGAGGCGCTGCCAAGTGATCGAAGGAATAGTTATTGCAGAAGGCACATCGTCGGACAATCTCGCGAGTATACTCCTGAGAGGAAGTATGGATTCTAACCCGGCACTCGACCCGGGATTTTGATACTGTTCACGTAATGACAAATAATTGAATTGAACTACTTTTGAAGCAGTGATGGCTCAGTGGCTTTGGCTATGGACCACCGCACAGCAGGTCCATGGTTCGAATCCCGCCGTGGGCTTGAGCTTCGCAGTATGGTGGAAGGACATTTTGCGAATGTCCGCCTGGCTAACGACCACCCTCAAGTAGAAAATCTTTCGCCAAGCACCTAACGGTTTGTTTCGGTATAGCTGTCATTGAGACCAGCACTTCTAGGTTAAGCCTGTTAACAGCTTCGACTTCATCATCACTTACCATCAGGTGAGATTGTGATCAACGGCTAACATATGCGGTATAAAAAAACATTGAAGTCAATGACTAATGTGTCAATATTTTGTACAAAGTATCAGAATTTTTAAACATAATACCTGAATTTTCTCATACATACACTGTTTTGCCCGTCATTAGAGACGCATATGTTTTGTCAGTCATCACAAATACTTTTAAAATTATAACGAGATTTATGTGAGGCAAAGGAGCGCTAAGTTTTGTAATTTTTTTTTTTTTTTATGTTTCATAACTTAGCCTTTGATCACTATCTCACCTGATGGTAAGTGATGATGTGGTCGAAGATGTTGTTCAGGCTAACCTAGAAGTACTGGCTCTCAACGACAGCTGCCGGAACACACCGTTAGGTGCTTGGCGACAGATTTTCTACATGAGGGTGGTAGCTAGGCAGGCGGGCATTCGCAAAATGCCCTTCTACCATGCTATGACGACTGCCATCCTAAGACAACAACCGGGACCGACGGCTTAACGTGCCCTCCGAAGCACGGAAACGCTCAGTAGTAATGTCACTCGCGGTCACCCATCCAACTCATGACCGCGGCGGATTGCTGACCGGTTGAGAACAGCTAAGTAAACTTCGCTACGAGCGCTTCAAATAATCTACTTTAACAGCCAACTTGTTGTAGACAGATTTATAAAAAAACGTTTACATGTGCATAATTATTTATAACAAATTATACTTACCACAAAAATCAAATTGTTACAAGGCTGTAAGTTTAGATTAAAACTGAGTTACTGGACAATTGTTTTATTGTGTTAATGTAATCTGTATTTTTTAATTATTATAATGTAATGTAATATAATGTTATGGTGACAAAAAGTGTATTTTTTTTATATAACTTTTGCATGCCTGCCTGCAGGCTCAATACACACGGACGGAAATTATTGTAAGACCTTATATCGAATTGTATTCTAGCAAATAAATGATTTTATTTTAGGCATCCGGCGCGAAATCGCAGTACGCGAGTTCGATTCCCGGCCGGGGCATAAAATTTTGTGCTCAATAATTTGAAAAATATGTATTTTTTTAAATATTGTTGTGTTTGCAATAACGCCTGCTATGCGGATTACATTACAAATATACGACAGAAAAAAATTAAGTCAGCGGGTTCCAAAAATTATGATTTCTTAGCATGCGATAGTTCTTGTAATAATATTTATATAAATTAAATGTAATGACTTTGGGCACGTAAACATAATACTTACAAAATAGTAATTAAAGTTCAGGTTCCATATGTATTATTAATGACTGTGATAAACGATAGTAAAAAGAAGGCAAGAATTCTCTTATAGAGCAGTACGGCCGAATGTCCAATCAATCTAATTTATTGGATTAGTGAAAGGTTAAGTAAGGAGCCTTTCGATAATCCACTGGCGGTAAGTATTGCGAATAAGAACTCAAACAAAGACTTGAACAATCAAATAGTTTAAATATAACCATCATCGTCAGTTACTACTGGTGCAACAAGACGTATAAATTAATTAATAAAGTAAAATAAATTATTATTATTTGTGATGTTATTTAATCTATCGTATATGAAAAAGTCCCACTAATAGATTGCTGTTTTGTCTGTGTTTTATTAAGGTTTATTGGTAATTCTTGAACTCTCTTTTTTTCTACACTCTTTTTTCCTCGGCGAACATCTTAGCCCTAGTTCAGGAATCCACTGAAAATCAGTGTTATGGTAGCACCTTGACTGGTGTGGCCATAACTCAAACTGAGTGTATTCCTTTTGCTATAAGTTGTATATTGTTTGTAAGAAATTGTATGTCATTTATTTTCTTTTCTGTAGCAATAAATAATAATTATTCTATTCTATTCTAAAAATCCTGACAACTGCAAATATTATTTTCGTTACACATTTTATCTTTCCATTAAAATTAAAACTGCATGTTATATATGTATGGAATCGTTTTTTTAAAGCCCTTCATTTTGATATCCCACTCGGTGGGTATTTTTTTTAACACATTTGCATGGTGGCAGGGCATTTTGCGAATGCCCGCCTGGCTAGCGACCACCCTCAAGTAGAAAATCTGTCGCCAAGCACCTAACGGTGTGTTCCGGCAGCTGTCCTTGAGAGCCAGTGAAATTACAGGCAAATGAGACTTAACAAGTATCTCAAGGTGACGGGCGCTGTGTAATTCATGACTTGTGATGAAATGCATCTGTTATAGGCAGAGGTTAGTACACTTAACATCAGGTGGGCCTAGTGCTTGCTCCGTCACAATACCAAAAAAAAAACACAGTATGTTGTCTAATATCCGCCATAATCTACTTTGTGATGTACTAGGCTATCATAGCTAGGTCATAGAACATATAATAATACTAGGTGCTTCGGATTTGAACTGAAATGTTTGCTAGGCTTTGCATGTAATGCATGGCTTGAGTTTTTTTTCATGATCATTAGGGGGGAGTCCATTAATTACGTGAGTTGCTTATGGTGGAGGGGGTCAAGCCAAATCTCATCCAATCTCACGAGAGTGGAGATGGAGTTTCTTGGAAAATATTACGTTTTTCCCCCTAAGAAAAAGTGTAATTTTGCGAGAGATCTGGATAAAATAAAGTGAAAATTCATATTTATTTATATTAAGTTCTACATTAACAATATTTTGCTTACCTACGAAATTTTTAATTTGTTTTTATATGTATTATCAGTATAGCCGTAGAATCGGGACTGGCTCTAAAGGACAGTTGCCGCAGACGTTTGTTGCCTGGCGGATTTTTTCCTTCAAGGTTTCATTCCACTCAAACGAGCATGCAAGATACTCTGACACCGGAACGAATGTGAAGTTCCATCCTGTGACACTATTGGTTGTTATTTAATACTGAATGCCTTGGTGTTGGGTTACCATGCGTGAATATAACGGTGTAAATGTTGTCTGCAGGTGGAGACGGTGTGCGTGGGCGGGCGGGGCGCGCGCGTGGCGTCGCGGGCGGTCGCTCGCTGAGTTGACAGCATGCTCAGCGCCGCCAACCAGACCAACCTCACCGACTTGGCGCTCGGCCCCGACCTCCCCTCCAGCCCCTACAGCCTCGCCCAGACGATCGTCATAGCCATCATCGGCAGCGTCCTCTCCGTACTCACCGTCGTCGGCAACTCCATGGTCATGATCAGCTTCAAGATCGACAAGCAATTGCAGACGATTAGCAACTACTTTCTCTTCTCCTTGGCGGTGGCGGACTTTTCCGTTGGGCTGATCTCCATGCCCCTGTACACCATGTTCACGATATACGGATACTGGCCGCTAGGGCCACACGTGTGTGATACTTGGCTTGCATTGGACTATTTGGCGTCAAACGCCTCTGTTCTGAACTTGCTCATCATCAGCTTCGATAGATACTTTAGTGTGACGCGACCGTTGACGTATCGAGCGAAGAGGACTACACGGCGTGCTACCGTCATGATAGGGAGTGCGTGGGGGTTTAGTTTGCTTCTCTGGCCACCGTGGATCTACGCGTGGCCGTACATAGACGGTGAACGAAAAGTGCCGCCCAACGAGTGTTACATTCAGTTCATTGAGACGAACCAGTTCATTACGTTTGGAACGGCCATCGCGGCTTTCTATGTGCCAGTGACTGTGATGTGTATTCTATACTACAGGATATGGAGGGAAACCAAGAAGCGGCAGAAGGATCTGCCTAATCTTCAAGGTGGGAAGAAGCATGACTCTTCGAAGAGATCTAATTCTAGGTGAGTAGAGTAGACTTATAGATATCTATATCGCTTAATAACGCTTGACACTAGAGATTTCAGCATAAGAATAAGGTTGACACATAAGCTTATGAGTATCATGTATCAACTGGAACGCAAACCCTTTTGAGAAGGCTTGTGCACATTAAGAATTGGCGATGTGTGTGCCACATTTCCTTGCTTGGAGTTTTGGAGATTGCAGTACTGGTGTAGACAGCTCAGCAGAAGCGCTCGTAGCGAAGTTTACTTAGCTGTTCTCAACCGATCAGCAAAGTTAAGCAACGTCGCGCGCGGTCATGGGTTGGATGGGTGACCGCTAGTGACATTACTACTGAGCGTTTCCGTGCTTCGGAGGGCACGTTAAGCCGTCGGTCCCGGTTCTTCCCGGTTGTGGCATTTTGCGAATGCCCGCCTGGCTAGCTACCACCCTCAAGTAGAAAATCTGTCGCCAAGCACCTAACAGTGTGTTCCGGCAGCTGTCCTTGAGAGCCAGTACTTCTAGGTTAGCCTGAACAACATCTTCGACCACATCATCACTTACCATCAGGTGAGGTAGTGGTCAAAAGCTAACCTATCAGGCATATAAAAAAAAAAAAAAGACGCTGTTGCATGATTTCTTTCTTAGTATCTATACTATAAATAGCCTTCTGTATACTCTATATAATAAAAAGCGAGATAGTTGCTATGTCGTTTTTCTGATTTGTGGTTACTGTCTGTAGGGCACAGTACCCCAGATTTGGGCTGTAGGTAATTTATATGTCATAAAGAAAATAACAGTATCCCAATCAGGGATCGAAATGACTGAAACAGCGCTTATCGCTATTTAAACAAAAAGAAAAAGTCTATGAAATTATATAGGAAATGAGAACGTTCTTAATACATCGAAAATAGTCCTACCTTGATAACTTAGCTGATCGGTAAAGAACGTCTAAGCACACTTCGCTACGAGCGCTTCAAAATATGTATTTATTTATTTGTAATATACGCATTGACTTGAACCTTAGTCCTTGTTTTCGCCCGTCGTCGATTAAAAACGACCGGTCGTGTTATACGCCTGTGTAACGCCCAAAAAGCCAACAAACATGATCCAATATTTAAAAGCTATTTTAAGGTTGGGTGCAAAGTACGTCGGTTCAGTTCCAACGCTCACCTCTTGTCGTAAACCAAGATTAACTATGCAGGGGTTGAAAGCATTCACTGGTAGCGTAGGGGCGCACGTCGCAGACCTTTTATATTGATCCCTCGACAATCAACTCACCAAAAGACGTAGTAAATGACACCAATGTGAACTATTTGGTGACCCTAACTCCTGAGAAAATAATAAAATCTGCCGCCAAGCACTTGACGGTATATTCCGGCAGCTGTCCTTGAGAGCCGGTAATTCTAGGTTAAGCCTGTTAACACCTTCGACCACATTATCACTTACCATCAGGTGAGATTGTGGTCAAAGGCTTACCTATCAGCAATAATGACAAAAAATATGATTATTATCCCATATGCTAGCGTTTCAGAGGGGGTTTATTTAAAAAAACTTGGAGCTTCTGAACTTTGGTGTTGATTGACTCAAAACTACAATCGCGTGTTTGACCGAAATTTTCATTTATTTTTTTCTATACTATATCATCGGGACATAAGATATAAGTAGGTATAAGACGTTTTTCCATGCCCACATATAAATATTATTGATTGACATTCTGGTTTTCCATTTTGAGGTAATTTTTTCCCTTTTTCACTTGTGCTTTCAGAATAACGACGATAGTGTCGTGGGATAGCTTTTATCCCTATTTGCTTGGTATACTCTACGACGCAGCACGATTTAACCCAATTCCAAGAGGGCACGTTTTTACAGACCAAAAGTATTTGCCAGGAGATTTTCTTTACCTCATCAACATTTCCGCAGTACTGACGCTTGTGAAGACCATACCTTACTCTTTCCATTTCCTGCAGTGTTGCTTCGTATTGGCGTCAAAGAAAACAGGAAACAAATCATCAAAGAATGTATTTCAAACTCTGAATACAATCATAACTATTCAGTTATCGCGAAGAGATAAAACAGTGAATTTTCTTTTGTAGTTTGTTGAGAAGGGCCGCTTTGTGCGCATCCCCTTTGTGCACTGACAGACAGTTGGAGCAGATAGCTCTGCTTATATCGGCCTTTGAGCCACTGCTTGAGGCTTGTATTTTGTGAATGTGTGGGAAAATTGTGTAGTTGAAGGTGGGCTTCACTTTTCAGTTGCTAAGCACGGATGGGTTGTATTTGGTAACAAAATAACTTGATTGCTATTTTGAGTTGTTAACGTTCTAGAACCAGGGGTTGAAAACCGGTTCCAAATTTCGGTACGGATCAGGGATCTTCATTTAGGTTCCTCTAAAGGTTCCATATTTCGGTACGGTTCCGGTTTCAGTTCCGGTTTTGTTCAGTTCCAATGTACCGGTTCCATAGAACCTATTTAAGAGGTTTCAAGTGGATAGAATTGCCTTTATAGCTTGCGCTGCCGACTAGAATGGCTTTTAATTAATTTATATTGTTTTAAATGACAGATGAGAGTGTAAGCGCTTGGCGTATTTGTACTTATTTTATTGAAATATAGTAAGATATTCTAAGATAGCCCCTTTTACTTATCAACATCGCGGCTAAGTGATTATAAAGTTATACTCATTTAACAGAAAAAAATATTATATATGACATTATATTGATTAGACTAGAAAATCTGTCGCCAAGCACTTAACAGCGTAAGCCGCTATGTGTCCTTGAGAACCAATAATTTGACATGGTGGTAGAGCATTTTGCGAATGCCCGCCTGGCTAGCTACCACCCTCAAGTAGAACAACTGTCGCCAGGCACTTAACGGCGTAAGCCGCTATGTATCCTTGAGGACCAATAATTTGGCATGAACCTTTTCGTCCCCTGTCTATAACGCCTCGAATTGACCCGCCACTGCCGCCACGCTGGACTTAATTTTACACGATATTTCCTTCTATTTATATTATGTCCGCTACGGTCTGCTGCTTAGCATTGTGCATCCAACCAAAACATTGATTGTCGCTCAAAGTGAATATAATACCTCTATAATACCTACGTATACAGTTCATAGGTGTTCCCAAATTAGTTTCCACGTGAGCTAGTCGTAAACAAAAATTATAAAAGATATTATGTATGAATAAAACAATTGAATTTAATATAAGACTACAATTTAAACGTATGTAGGTATATGGATATGGTGGACCATCCTAAGGTTGCCTGCATAGAGATCACTTTTAGTGATAGCCCATTATAAAACTTTACTTATATATTTGTTTTAGTCAACATGTTTTTTTTTGTGGTGTAACAATAAAGAGATTTCAATTCTATTCCATATGCCGTCTGTCCCTTGTACATGACGAAATGCATCCGTCTCAAAGCGAGGGTTACCGCTTTAAATTAGTCGGACCTCATGTGAACCCCTCACAATGCCATAAAAAAATATATACATAAGACATAATTTGGCGCATCCATCAGACCGTAAACATCCACACGCTGTTTATAATACATAGGTTTATTTTTACTTCTACGATCGAACCCACCGTAAAATCGGAAAAACCCTGGCGTGTGTCATAAACGATAAATTTAACCCTACCTTGGCCCGGACGAAGATCTAATAAAAATGCCTACCTTCTAAGAGCCTTTAAAAATTTCATCGTCCGCACACCATCCGTGGAATGGCGCACATTTAACCCCACCGCCGGCGAGGGGGTACAAGAGACCCCTTTCCAGGGCGATGTAAAAGACATTACTCTGAGATACGGACGGATTTACTCGAACGTAGTGATGTATGTACGTCAGGAACGTAGTCTCAAGCTTATGCTTACATATTGTCATGTTTGTCGTGTTAGTGTTTTTATGCGTTTTAGAGGCATTTTTGATTGCGTTGGTAAATTCTTTACTAATATTTTTTTTTAATTTTTTTTTATGTTATTATGACGGAACAAGCCCGAGGCCCACCTGATGTTAAGTGGAATAACCTCTACCTATAACAGACGCATTTCGTCAACGACGAATTGCACTGTGCCCGTCCCACTGAGACGTCCAGTTGTTAGGTCTCATTAGCCTGTAATTTTTCTGGCTCTCAAGCCAGACACTCGCAAGCTCTCTGTTGCCGGTACACACTGTGAGGTGCTTGGCGACAGATTTTCTACTTGAGGGTGGTCGCTAGCCAGGCGGGCATTCACAAAATGCCCTTCCACCATGCAAGATTCAGGCTTTACTTTACGGTAGTTAATATTTACTAAGTACTCCATTTTAAAAATAATTTATTATAAAGAATTATATATAAATGTAATATAATACAAATATATAAATATATACGAATTTGATACACGTCTAAAAAGTTTTCTGAAATCTCGGTACATCAAAATTTTCGAATAGTTCCGGGTGCTAATTACATCCTACTTTACTGACTAAATACATTTAACCTGGATAGCAAAGTTAAAGATACGTATAGAATATATTTATTCGGTATATTTTCGCCAGGCAACATGCCTTAAAACACCTCGTTTTAGTGATTTCCCCTTACCATTCGCTTTAAGTGAGTTTTGTACACGTAGAAACGATATGTATCGAACAGAAATACTTACAGAAGAACTAAAATCAATGCCTTTCCAGTAGCATTTCAGCCATGTTCCAGTAAAACCATTCGCTATATTATGTGATCGTATTTCCATACATCCTTGAAAGTAATCGTATTTCGAATGAATGTACCCAATACACCTTCGACCCTCGCGCAGTTGATTTCCATGGGAAAATAGAATGGTCCCAAAGACGGACCATCAGGATTCTTTACCTGCTCTGCCCCGCAGTGGATTACAGTACCTATACTAAAGTACAAAACATACTTTTCATCACAAGCTCGGTTGTATTTGCTTTCTTCTCCATTCCATAGAGGGTTTAATTTCCTCTTTAATATTTTTTGATTAGAAGGTAGCAAACAACACAAGTATAAAAAATAATTAAAAAGGTAAAAACCCGACTGTATTTTTTTTACATTTATAGTTACATTTTTTTTTATGTTATGTTGACGGAACAAGCTCTAGGCCCACCTGATGTGAAGCGTACCTCTGCTTATAACAGATGCATTTCATCACAAGTCATGAATTGCACTGCGCCCGTCACTTTGAGACATAGTTGTTAAGTCTCATGTGTCTGTAATTTCACTGGCTCTCAAGGACAGCTGCCGGAACACACCGTTAGGTGCTTGGCGGCAAATTTTCTATTTGAGGGTGGAGGACAACAATACCTAAATATTTTTTTCAAGTCTGTTAAAAAAAATTGCTATTATTTAATGTATTTTAATACTATTAAACATATGATCATATGCAATAATTAAAAGATTACACTTTGATCGATTCGATTTGAACGCTTGGGCGTCAGCTTCGATCTTCAGTACTGGATACAGCGGTGTACCTGCGGTCTCGCAGACCCCTCATGCAATATTGAACAGGACAAAACGGTTATTTTAATACCCACCCCAGATGCTACACCTTGCGTGGGAAATGTGCTGTGTTTTATGTTATCTTGTGACGAAAAGAAGCAAGTCTTGGTAGTTATATTAACGGCAGCTCATGAAGTTACCGCAGTTTTAACCGGTTATATGAGCGGCAAGATTTTTTTATAGTATTTTGACGGAACAAGCACGATGCCCACCTGATATTAAGCGGACTAACCTCTGCCTATAACAGATGCATTTCGTCACAAGTCACGAATTGCACTGCGCCCGTCACCTTGAGACATAGTTATTAAGTGTCATGTGCCTGTAATTTCACTGGCTCTCAAGGACCGAAACCGGAACACACCATTAGCTAGCCAGGCGGGCATTCACAAAATGCCCTTCCACCATGCGGGCTTGAGCCCGCGGCGAGATTGGAACCTGCAGCGCGGCAGTCACGATAACATAAAAAAGGCTAACCCTAGTATAGAAAGTGCTCTTCTTAGAGAGTGTATAGCTGTGAGTGGTATCAGAACTCATCTTTAGATGTATCTAAACATAATTGTTGGCGACGAAACTTAGAAATTACGTAAGGCTAAGGTGCGCGCGGGATGGCAAGCGCTACCCTAACGGGTGCGAGTGAGATAGCGCTACACCGCCCGCACGGTAGCCTATTTTATTAGGTGAAATATTTAAGTTATAGTTAAGGTTAATTTTATATTTGAAAAAATAGGGTAAATAGTAAGATTTCTTAACGTGTAAAAAGTTTTTTGATAGGTCTTATGGTTTAGGAAATATGGTTAATTTTGTGTGTGTTATATTTTTAGTATATTTAGATTTTTATTATATAAACTATAAGACATAGGGAATAATAAGTATTTTTATATAATAGGCTTATGTATATATTATCGAATAAAAAATATTTCACACCTTAATTCAAAGTAGGTTAGGCAGGGTGAATTTTTATTTGTCTATTTCTGACCCAAAAACTAGGTTTTTTGTAAGAAATCCCACGATAGCTTAACATCAGGCAGGGTTATGTGTACTAATTATACATATTTAGGTAGGCCTTGAATAGTACTAGGTAACTAAGAAAGAACCATGTGAATTGATAAATAAATAAAGAAGTTATGGCTAAAAACCCTGGCTGACCAAAGTGAAACTTGCGGGCAAAATTGTTAAGTTTGCGCCGGCGAAACCGGTGCTCTCTGTACGGTAAAACTCAGAGGTACTTAAACGAGCTAGGTCCAATGAAAAATTGTCGAGGAGCAACGTCGTGACGTCACCGGGACCACACGTATGACCCAATCCTCTACCCCCTACACTATCGCGTACCTTTTGGTTGTTGTGGTCGAGTCGCCGCGTAAGCGTTGAGGCTCCCACACACCACCCCCCCGTACGCCTTAGTGTTGCAACCCCCGCTCGACACTATCGCGTGTTTTTAACCGTGTTGCGAAGCCTCGCACCGGTAGGAGCCGAGTAAGGTTCTAACAGGAATTTTATGGTAAAATTTCAGACTTAGAATCGTTAAGACACATTGACTATCCTGAATCATCCTACTTTCTGCGTGTCGGAATCTGTGCGCGGTCGCCTTACTGGGCCCTCCCGAACGGGATCTCCCCCGGTAGGGGACGAACCGCCTCTGGAAACCGCACGCAGCTGTAGGTAAGAGGTCGTGTCACCAGTTCTAAGTGATCACTATCACCAGCTCGTGATCACCGGCAACATTATACCCGGAATATACATTACCTATCATGGCGGAGGGTGGACACCCACCGCCCCGAAAAGACCCCCCAGATCCGAACAAACCTAATGAAGGCATAGTATGCCGCTATTTGATGGATCCAAGTAAGTCCGTCATTATGCCAGCAGCCGCGTTAGGCTTACGCAAGGCACCTAGACAACGACGTAAGGACCCCACCAGGGCGTCGGAAGGACTCGCAGTGATAGGGACTGAGATCCCAATCAGCAGCGAAACTGTACCAGCCGCCCTAGGTATAGCTTCACAACAGCAGGGTTCCCCCCGCTCACCCCGTAAACGCATCGAAGAAGCGTTAATATCTACCCCCAACGTGACTTCCGACCCAGGACTCACGGCAGGTGGGTCTGAGGCCCAGCCGCGCCGTGAAACCGCACGGAGGACCGCTAGGGCATACAAGCCAAGACGCCCGTCATCTTCATCAGACACCGATGCAGACGTCGGCAATGATGAAAAAAGGTACAAAGTACGCACATCTACAACTCCAAAACACAAAAAATCAATCGAAATGGAAAAACGGTCACCCATCCAAAAACGCACACCCATCCAAAAAAAAACCGACCCCTGCGACCCTCAGGCTAGTTCGGTTTTGGGAAGTCAAACCGACGTCTACGGCGTCGGAGCAACAAGAGCGGCCAAAGCACGCGCCAACCTAAGCGATACGTCATCTTCTGGTAGGCCAGCTAACATCACAAACGACACCACGTCGCAATCGTCTTCACCATCGTCAGGAAGTGAGATGGAGCATGAACAGGCGGCTGCGAACACACGCTCAACTTCATATGCGGGCATCGAATCGGTGCCACTGCACGCGGCACCCATGCCGTCACCACCTTCACCGCCGCAAGAGGCGGCCATGTCGTATATCGAGGCCCTAACAGCGCCCGCTCCGGCACGTTCTTCACCTCCTACTCAGGCACCGGCAGAGCCAACACATACTCTGCAGACTCAAGGTACCGAGGTATTAAAAGGCTACCCGCCCATCATAGTAGAATCACTCTCAAACTGGATACCAGTATTTGCAAAAATTAAAGCAAAACTCGGCCACCAGCTTAATGTTAAGCCGCAGGGCAAGGGCTTCCGCTTCACTGCACGATCGGAAGATGAGTTTCGTGTCGTGCAGCGTTGCTTGGCGGAGGAGGCCGAGAAGGACAAAGCAGTGTCGTGGCACTGCTACGCAGTTGAGCAGGAGCTGCCTCTGAAGGTAGCAGTTATTGGACTACCGCACTTCATTCCACCTGATGAAATAAAAAAGGAACTGGTAGAGAAAGGTTTCCCCGCAAACTACGTACGCGAGATACCCCCAAGGAGAGGGAACGCAGGGCCGGTATACTATGTGTCGCTAGACAGACTTAGCGACACAGAAAGAACTAGGCTATACGCAACTACTGAACTACTCAACATGCCGGGCATCCTCATCGAAGGATGGGCACCAAAGGGCGGTATAGTGCCGCAGTGCCACAGATGCCAACAGTTTGGCCACGCGTCTGGAGGCTGCCATCGCCAGCAAAAATGTGTGAAGTGCGCAGGCGAGCATAGCGCCAAGGATTGCGACAGGCCAACCGGACAACGCCCCACGTGCGCTAATTGCAATGGGCCTCACATAGCGTGCAGTCGTAGATGCCCGCACTTCATAAGGGAGGCACGCAGAAGGGGAGTGAGAATCCCCCCTCCACCCCCGCGGTTCGACCCTCAACCACAACCGCAAGTACAAACTCAAGCGCCACCAAGAAGCACAGGGCCGCGATCAGCTATCAATACACCGGCGCCCCCACTATTGGGCGACCTCAACGTGTACCCCAATATGAGGTACACAGAGCTGTTACACGCACCTACAGCCAACCCACCAACAGCGCGCGGAGCACCACTCCCTACCAGGAGTAGGAGAGGTAAGCGGTCCAAGTCAGCGAAAAAGACAGAGACCGCGCCGCCCACACCAGCAGCAGCATCAACACCGATCCCCACAGAAGTGGCGGTACCCACCAAGCCGGCCGGTGCTAGAAGGCCAACGGTGCATGAATTTGTGCCAATTCAAGCACAACGGCACACTGTACAAGTACAGGCCGAAATCCACGCCCCTCCCCCCCGCCGCCCAGAACCAAGGCCTAACCAAAGGGCACAAGGCCAGAATCAAGCGCATGAGCAACACCTAATCCAACCACAGGATCCTAGACAACACGCTAGGCCGACAGAAAGACAGCAACAATCCAGAACACCAACCGCAACCAGTACCCAATACCGGCCCGAACAAAGGCCTCCCCCACAATATGAAAAACCCCAAGAACAGCAATGGAGACCACAACACCCTCAACCAGTATGGGCTTCAAGAGGTACATGGACAACAGTCCCCCATAATGGCCCTGCACATACTGCTGAGGGCCACCCAGACTTTTACGCACCACCTCAGACACAACAACAAAGGGGAGCACCACCACCCTTCCCTCAAAACAACATACCAGCAAGCAGCGCCGGAAACCCGCTTATCATAATAATCGGTATTCTGACGGAACTGCTTGTCTCCATCGCTTCCGGAGGTAACATCCAGGAGGTTGCAAGGAGAGGCCTATCCATGCTGCAAAGAATACAGTATGGATAGTGACCTAACAATGATTTATTGGAACCCCGGAGGGGTACGAGACAAGAAGGATGCGTTGAAAGTCCTGGCACAGATGCAGAATGTGCATCTCATCCTACTAGGAGAGACCAAATTGAGACCCAGCATATCCTTCAACCTACCTAACTACACTACATATCGTCAAGACTGTATATCAGCTACAAACCAAGCGTATAGAGGTACTGCAGTGCTCGTCAGGAAAGACATAATACACGATGAACTGCAGAGCCCCAAGCTCATCGACATAGTCGCAAATGGCATCATAATTAAGACCAATAAAGGCGAGCTAAAAGTATACGCCGCATACCGACCACCATCATCAAGAATAATAGCCCAAGATTTTAACGAGCTATTCAAAGATGAGATCCCAACACTAGTTGCAGGTGACCTCAACGCAAAACACACGGCGTGGGGATCACACATAATCACTCAACAAGGGAGAAAGCTACTCGACATTGCCGAACAAGCTGGCTTTGAAGTGATCGGGCCCAATGAGCCCACACATGTACCGACCAACCCAAGCCACCGACCCGATGTACTGGATGTGGCACTGTACAAAGGACTGGAAGGTAGTATCAATGTGGAGGTGCTGTACGACCTAGATGAGCAGCACCTCCCCATACTGATCACGGTGGGGATGTCGGCCAAAGCCTTCATATCACAGCCTACAAGTAGAGTGAATTGGATGCAATACTCCAAGGAGCTGGAAGATCTTAGTGTCCCTCCGATAACATCATCTGAAGACGTTGAAACAGCGGTAAAGAGCCTCACGGAAAGAATGCAAACAGCAAAGGCATCCGTCACCACGCAAACAAAACCACCAACAAGAAGATACGAATTACCCATCCAAATTCAAAGGGACATCATAAACAAAAGGCTCATGAGAAAGCAGTGGACGAGCACAAGATGCCCTGCTCTCAAAAAGAGATTAAACGCGTTAAAAGATAAAATCTCGCAAGATGTACAAACATGGAGAGGTACATCTTGGGACAAGGAAATCGACAACGCAACCCAGAACATTACAAACCTTCACCAGTTAAACAGAAAACTAACGAACTCACGCCCTCCCACCCACCCCCTACTTGAAAACGGTGTGAGGAGATACAACCCAAAGGACAGAGCCAGATTATTTTCTGAGCACTTGGAAACTCAATTTACCCTCCACCCAATCAGGGAGGGAGTGAGACACGAAGTCCGCATGCATCACACCAAAATAGAAAATGAAATATGGCACTACTTTCAATCCCCGACCCAAGCACTAAAAGGCGATGACTTCATCTCTCCGGTGGAAACTTGGAAAGCTGTCAGAAGGCTTCCAAGAAGGAAGGCTGCTGGACACGATGGGTTGCCCATAGCGGCCATCCACCAGCTGCCTAAGAAGGGAATCACAGCCATAACGAAACTTTTTAATGGGATACTCCGCACGGGGCATTACCCAGAGACATGGAAGACAGCAAAAATCATAATGATCCCAAAGCCAAGAAAAGATAAGAGGCACCCATCATCTTACCGCCCAATATCTTTGCTACCCCATCTAGCCAAACTGTTCGAGCGCCTAATGTTACACAGACTCAGACCATTAGTAGAGCTAAGAGCAGAACAGTTTGGCTTTAGACGGCAACACTCGACAACCCTGCAGCTGACAAGGGTAATACATAAACTGACCCACGACATGAACAGCAACAAGCACTCAGTGGCAGTCTTTTTGGACGTGGAGAAGGCCTTTGATAGAGTGTGGCACGAGGGCCTTCTCCACAAACTCATAGCCAGAAACATACCCAATGGATACATGACATTGATAAAATCATTCCTGACCAAAAGAAATTTCTTCGTGTCAGTAGAACACCATGACTCAAGCATAAAACCCATGAAAGCCGGCGTGCCGCAGGGCAGCTGTCTATCGCCCCTGCTGTACGCCGTCTTCACAGACGACATACCAACCATACCAAGAAGAGAATGGGAGAACGAAGAGAGAGTGAACCTGGCGCTCTTTGCTGACGACAGCGCGTTCCTGACCGCCTCCTACAAACCCAAGCACGCCGTAAAGGTGATGCAACAACAACTAGATCTGCTCCCTGACTGGCTCGACAAATGGAGGATGGCGGTCAACGTAGGGAAGACTGCCGCCCTGTTCGTCAGCAGAAAGCGCAACCCAAGCGCCAAACTCATAATGCAAGGCCAGGAGTTACAATGGCTCGAAAGTGCAAAGTACCTTGGTGTACATATCGACAGAAGACTAAGAATGACAACACAGGCTAAACACGTATCGCACCACGCAAGAGCAGCCAGAGCACTCCTGCGTCCAGTGCTGAACTCCAGACTACCATTACGAACCAAGCTGGGGATATACAAAACATATATCAGATCTCGACTGACATATGCAGCCCCAGCTTGGTGGCACCTATGCTCCAACACAAGCAAAGCAACATTAGAGAGAGTGCAAAATGTGGCACTTAGAACGATACTCCAAGCGGGACGGTACGTCAGAAACGCTACAATCAAGAAGGACATTGGCATGCAAACCGTGGAGGAGTTCGTTATCCGCATAGCGAGGAAAATGTATGACGCTGCGGATAACGGACCACACAAGCACCTCCAAGGATTTGCACCACTTCACACAAGACCACCAGATACCAGAACAAAACCTCGACCACTTCCCCGGGAGCTCATACCTGAAGCTTCAGAGGAGGAAGTGAGCGACAAGAAGCAATAATAATAAGAAGGAAACATATATAAAAGCACATATAAGTGCATTACAAACTTCGCATAGAGCGGCATAAAGAGTAGCCTATGTGAAGCAAAATACCGAGGGGCAGAGTCCCCTCGAGCTGAAGCAAGGGTAAGGGGCATATGCCCGACACCCTACCCAACCCACATTAAATGGGTTGAAGATGAAATACACGCAAAATTGTCACAGAAAAATTAGGCATTCAAGAAAAGGAAGAAAAGGAAGCTTTGGTCAGCCAAGCAAGAAGCCTTACTGTGAACAAGTGTGGGTTTTATTTGGGACTACAAGAGTCCCCCTCCTCGACCCCCTCACCGCTAGGATACAGAACAACATAGTGCCTAGTGCAAGAACTGCTTCACTCCAAGTTATTCGTCGGAACAAGCGAAGCGTTCTACGAGACGGGTACACACCGGCGCGCGCCTGGGCGAGTGGGACACGTATCTCTCACTCTCTCTCTCTCTCTCGCTCGGCGCTTCGAGTACCCGTCACCCTCAGTGTGTGAGCTCGCCACATATAACCACGAGTGCGCGAGTCATACTTATCAGCTGGTCCTTCGAGCCGGATCAACGCTTCGCATACCTGGATGATATTATCGTTGTCATTCAGTACTTCACATACTTGGATGATATCATCGTGTGAGTGAGAAGCCTCACATACTTGGACGACTTCATTGTTTCAACATCAGCATTCAAGATGCCGGTTACAAGAAGTCAAAAGGGAAGCAGTCAACGCGAATGCACGCCGAATGTCACCGAGGGAACGTCGAGTGGTGCCACAGGAAGTTCCGGAGCGCCAATGTCTGGTACCACAACAGAAGGTACCTTTCCGTCTGGGACGTCGTACGAAACTACCACAGACACCGTTATGGAGGAAAATAGAACACTAACTGGGGGCGAAGGCCCGAAGATCTCCAAGCCGAAGTCAAGAGCCGCATCAGTGGCATCAGTGTTTAAGAAGAAGGAGCTGGAAGCCCGCACCGAACTAGCCCGCCTAGAACTTGAAGAAGCACGAGCTGCAGCTGCATTAGCAAGGATGCGCCTGGAGATCCTTCAACTAGAAGACGATGACTCAGAAATTAATGAACCAGTGGACCGAGAAGTCAACGTGCAGAACTGGGTCAGCGACACAGTGGAAAGAATGTCTGAAGAAAAACCATCTGCAGACAAGCCCGCGGAGGGGCACGTCATGGACCACAATGTCAAACCTGAAGACCCAGTACAGGCCACTGGAGGGACCAAAGAACTAGCCGAAGCTATAGTCAAGGCAATAAGTGCAACATCAAAAAGTGTAGTTGTTCCTGGATACCTGAGTGAACTGCCCTTCTACGATGGGAGCAGTGGCGAATGGTTGGCATTCAAGACAGTGTATGAAGATACAGCACCAAACTTCTCTTCAGTACAGAACATGGCAAGATTAAGAAAGTCCATCAAGGGTGCAGCACGAGAGGTAGTCAAGAGCCTCTTATATTCCGAGTGCACACCTGAAGAAGTCATGGACGCACTTCGCCGTCGCTTTGGAAGACCAGATGCATTAGTGCTAGCCGAAATGGAGAAGCTGAGAAACCTCCCGAAGATGACTGAAAGCGTACGCGACGTTTGTGTGTTTGCGAGTCAAGTCAACAACATCGTGGCTACAGTAAAGGGTCTGAAGAAGCCACAATACCTGCAGTCTCCAGAGATGCTGAAAACAATAGTGGACAAAATGCCTGCGGTGCTTCGCTATCGATGGTTTGACTTCACTGCGAAGACCGAAGACCATGATCTTGATCATCTGGGGAAGTTCCTCAACAGAGAAGCGGACCAATGTGGACCATATGCCATGCAAGAGTCCGTGACAAAGAAGAGTTACGGGAAAAGAGAAGCCACACACACTGCAACAGAACAAGAGAAGGGGCAGTGCCCGCACTGTCATGAAAGCCATCGCCTCGTCGAATGCAAGAAGTTCCTTGAAGCATCGAAGAAGGAACGCTGGGAAATTGCACTAAAGAGCAGGGCATGTTTCAAGTGCCTGCAAGGTCGACATCGAAAACAAGACTGCAGGAAACCGTCCTGCAAGATCTGCAAGAGATGGCACCATATCCTTCTACACGAGGACCGGCAACCTGAACACACACCAAAGGCAGAAAAGACAGAAGTTACCAACAATGTGCTTCAGGTGAACGCCGCGAGGACAAAGAGGGCCTACTTGAAAATGGTGCCAGTGGAAGTCTACGGTCCAAAGGGAACTGCCAGAGTGTTGGCATTGCTGGACGAAGGTTCGACGGTGACGATGATAGACTCGTCAATAGCCTTCCAGCTGGGACTTCAAGGACCTAAAGAAGCCCTCACATTGGAAACTGTTGGTGGAAAACTTATCACGAAGACTGATTCCATGAAGATCAATATGAAGCTAAGAGGAATCCACCACAGCAAGAAGAGGTCCATCAATGGGGCAAGAACAATTGACAACCTACACCTGACGCCTCAACCAATGGACAAGAAGAAGATTGAAGAATACTCTCACTTAAGCAAGATGGCCGACCAGCTATACTATGAAGAAGAACCACCGAAGTTGCTCATCGGGCAAGACAATTGGGAGCTGATAGTCTCCAGGGGAACACGCAAAGGGAAGAAGAACCAGCCCGTCGCATCACTTACGTACCTAGGGTGGGTACTGCACGGATGTGACTCGGGGGCATCAAAACAAGTCAACTTCGTCACCTGCGCACACGTCTTCACCCGAGAAGAAGAATGGGACAAGATGATTAAGGAACACTTTACCTTAGAATCACTCGGGGTTCAACCACGTCGACCAAGCACTGATGCCGAAGGGAGAGCACTTCAAATCTTGAAGAAGACCAGTAGAAGATTAGAAAATGGACGTTTTGAAGTTGGTCTTCTATGGAAGAATGAAGATGAGAAGATGCCAGACAATTACAAGTCTGCTGAAAACCGCCTGAAAGGCATCGAGAAGAAGCTGGACAAAGACTTAGGCTTCAAAGAAGAATATGGAAAACAAATACAGAATCTGTTGGACAGCGGCTACGCAGAAGAAGTACCACACAAGTCTGAATCAAAGAGGAAGTGGTACCTGCCACACTTTGCCGTCACGCATCCTACTAAGAAGAAGAAGAGATTGGTGTTCGATGCAGCTGCCAAGTTTGAGGGAAAAAGCCTCAACGACGCACTCCTATCAGGACCAGACCTACTGCAGTCCTTGTTCGGAGTGCTCCTTCGGTTCCGGCAACATCCCGTCGCAGTCGTGGCCGACATTAAAGAGATGTTTCTTCAAGTCAAGATTAAACAAGAGGATCGTGACAGCCTACGGTTCCTGTGGCGAGGAAATCTGCGCACTGGAAGACCCATAGAATACCGAATGACATCGGTAATCTTCGGCGCCGCATGTTCACCAAGTGCCGCAATTTACGTCAAGAACCGCAACGCAGAAGACTTCAGAGAAGAATACCCCGAAGCGGTTCAAGCCATAGAACGCAACCACTACATGGATGACTACCTGCAAAGTTTTCCAACAGAAGACGAAGCCATCAAGATCGCCAACGAAGTAGACGCCATCCACAGAAAAGCCGGGTTCGAGCTCAGAGGATGGGCATCCAATAAACCAGCAGTACTCAAGAAGCTAGCTCATGAAGACGACACGAACAAGGAAGTCGAGCTGGGTTCTAAAGAAGAGAAGACACTGGGCCTGAGATGGTTCACTGAAGAAGACGAAATGGGGTTCCGCACCAGCTTAAGGAACGTACGAGAAGTCGTCGAAAAAGGGAAGACTCCAACAAAGAGAGAAGTCACGAGTGCCGTGATGTCAACCTTCGACCCTATGGGGTTGGCATCACCCGTGCTCATTCAAGGGAAGAGACTTCTACAAGACATTTGGAGAAGTGGCATCGGATGGGACGATGAAGTTATGCCAAATAATGAAGAACAATGGCGAAAATACTTGGAAAACCTGCAACTACTGAAAGATTTGCGAATCCCAAGATGCATCCGTCACTCCAAGTACGAGGGGGAGCTACACGTCTTCACAGACTCCAGCGAAACCGCCTACGCCTGTGCCGTTTATTGGAGGCAGAAAAACAACAAAGGGCAATACGAAGTGACGCTACTGGCAGGGAAAGCAAGGGTGACTCCATTGAAGCCAGTCTCCATCCCGCGGCTAGAACTACAAGCTGCATTACTGGGGACCCGAATGGCTCACTCCATCGAAGAAGAACTTGACGTCAAGCCAACGAAGAAAACGTACTGGACTGACTCCAGTACAGTACTTTCATGGATCAAGTCAGACCCGAGGACGTTCAAGCCCTTCGTAGCCCATCGACTTGCTGAAATCGAAGACACATCAAAACCGCAACAATGGAGATGGGTCTCTACCAAAGATAACCCAGCAGACGACGCGACAAGAGACATCCCCAAAGAGTTTCAAGGAAGTCATCGATGGTTCACTGGTCCGACATTCCTGAGACATGCCGAAGAATCCTGGCCTAAACCAAGAAGCTTCAAGATAGAAAAAACGGGGGAAGAAAAAGAGCAACACTCAGTCACAGCGACGAAGATCATCGACAAGTACCCAACTCCGGATCCAACACGATTCTCAAGTTGGAACCGACTATGTCGAGCAACTGCAAGGGTACTTCAATTCATCGACTTGTGCAAGCGGACCCAACAAGTGAACATATCAAGAAAATTAGAAGAATCTGACCCGACTTGGAAAAAACATAAAAAGAAGACAAAAGAGAAGTCTGAATCATTTGTGAAAAAAGAAGAAAGAAGACTTCTACCCATTGAAGACAGCCATAGAAGACTTGCAGAAAAGCTTCTCTTACAAAGAAGCCAGGAAGAAAGCTTCGGGGAAGAAATCTCGTCAATAACAAAAGGAAAACCGCTCGAGAGATCAAGCAAGCTTAAGAAGATCGACGTAGTCTATGAAAATGGTTTGCTACGGATCAGAGGAAGAATCGACGCTGCGCGTGGCTTAGAAGACGACTTCAAGCGACCTGTGGTGCTAGACAGCAAGCACCAAATCACGAGACTTCTCATCGCGCACTATCATCGAATCTTCAACCACGGCAACCATGCAACAGTCATCAATGAGGTCAGGCAACACTTCTGGGTCCTAGGACTTCGATCTGCGGTTCGAGCGACAGCACACCAATGTCAATGGTGCAAAGTCTACAAGGGTGCACCACAACAACCACCAATGGGAGATCTACCAGGAGAAAGACTGCGCTATGGGGAGCCGGCCTTCACATGCTCCGCCGTAGACTACTTCGGCCCCATGATTGTCACTGTGGGGAGACGCCATGAGAAGAGGTGGGGCGCTCTGTTCACATGCCTCACCACCAGAGCCGTCCACATAGAGCTCTCAACTTCACTGTCAGCGAGTTCGGCAATCTTGGCGTTAAGAAGAATGGCTGCCAGAAGAGGAATGCCCAAGTCCATCTTCAGTGATAATGGGACGAATTTTGCGAAAGCAAACAAAGAACTCCAAGAAGCTCTTGAAGCACTGAAGAAAGAAGAGGTCATCAGTGAAGCTGAGAAGATTGGAGTGCGGTGGAAATTTATCGCACCAGGAGCACCGAACATGGGTGGGGCTTGGGAACGCCTCGTCAGATCCATCAAGACAGCACTAGAAGTAACCCTCAAAGAGAAGCACCCAAATGAAGAAGTTCTTCACACCCTGGTACTGGAGGCTGAACATATCGTGAACTCCAGGCCTCTAGTTGAGAAGATAGAAGATGAAGACGACGAATCGCTAACTCCCAATCATTTTCTTATTGGGAGGTCCTGTGGCCTACCAAGGCTTGGGAAATTCGGCGATGAAGACCTCAATGGACGACAAGAATGGAAGATGGCACAACGGTTGGTTGATCACTTTTGGGCAAGATGGGTGAAAGAGTACCTACCAACTCTTATCCCAAGACGAATCGACGGGAAGACCACCAGCCGTGACCTGCAGTGTGGAGACACAGTCCTCATAGTTGACTCCACACTGCCCCGAGGGACCTGGCCAAGAGGAGAAGTAGTCAAGACCTATCGTGGACCAGATGGAAAAACACGAATCGTCGACGTCCGTACGACTGGCGGAGTTTTGAAGCGTCCTAGCTCCAAGGTGGTGCTGCTGGTTCCGGCACAAGACGACGAGCACAAAGCCAGCCACTTGACGAGCAACCAAGCATCGAGCAGTAGCGTCGCCAGGTCAGGAGTCGGTGCTGTGCACAAGGGGGAGGATGTTGGCGACGAAACTTAGAAATTACGTAAGGCTAAGGTGCGCGCGGGATGGCAAGCGCTACCCTAACGGGTGCGAGTGAGATAGCGCTACACCGCCCGCACGGTAGCCTATTTTATTAGGTGAAATATTTAAGTTATAGTTAAGGTTAATTTTATATTTGAAAAAATAGGGTAAATAGTAAGATTTCTTAACGTGTAAAAAGTTTTTTGATAGGTCTTATGGTTTAGGAAATATGGTTAATTTTGTGTGTGTTATATTTTTAGTATATTTAGATTTTTATTATATAAACTATAAGACATAGGGAATAATAAGTATTTTTATATAATAGGCTTATGTATATATTATCGAATAAAAAATATTTCACACCTTAATTCAAAGTAGGTTAGGCAGGGTGAATTTTTATTTGTCTATTTCTGACCCAAAAACTAGGTTTTTTGTAAGAAATCCCACGATAGCTTAACATCAGGCAGGGTTATGTGTACTAATTATACATATTTAGGTAGGCCTTGAATAGTACTAGGTAACTAAGAAAGAACCATGTGAATTTGATAAATAAATAAAGAAGTTATGGCTAAAAACCCTGGCTGACCAAAGTGAAACTTGCGGGCAAAATTGTTAAGTTTGCGCCGGCGAAACCGGTGCTCTCTGTACGGTAAAACTCAGAGGTACTTAAACGAGCTAGGTCCAATGCAAAATTGTCACAGAAAAATTAGGCATTCAAGAAAAGGAAGAAAAGGAAGCTTTGGTCAGCCAAGCAAGAAGCCTTACTGTGAACAAGTGTGGGTTTTATTTGGGACTACAAGAGTCCCCCTCCTCGACCCCCTCACCGCTAGGATACAGAACAACATAGTGCCTAGTGCAAGAACTGCTTCACTCCAAGTTATTCGTCGGAACAAGCGAAGCGTTCTACGAGACGGGTACACACCGGCGCGCGCCTGGGCGAGTGGGACACGTATATCTCACTCTCTCTCTCTCTCTCTCGCTCGGCGCTTCGAGTACCCGTCACCCTCAGTGTGTGAGCTCGCCACATATAACCACGAGTGCGCGAGTCATACTTATCAATAATCTTCTTTTTTGGTTAGGTGGGCGTCCGATTTTCATATTAAGCGAGGAAGGGAATACTCACCTGGCTATCCAAGCTAGGCGAATTATACAAGATAACTACTATGCCATGTGGTGAAGAAGTTCAACCTGTGGCAGGATTCGAACTATGCACATCCTTCATGCAGTCCATACTTTACTCTTCTGTACCAGTATTGCAACAAAACTTTAATCCAAACTAGAAAACGTGCCGCATGGATATACAAGTTCGTTCCAACCAGTATTTCGTTCAAATTCCCTTCAGAGTAGTTAAGCCATCTAAATATTCATGAGCGAACTGTAATCTATCATACAGGAACTTTCAATCCTATGTCTATGCGGTAAGGTTTAAAATGGTTTAGCATTCTCTGATAGTTCAGTGCAGTGGGATGCACGTTTATTTTGCTAGTTGTTCCAGTTACGTAGTAACTCTTGTTTGTCTGTGGTTCTAATTCGTCCTTGTAAATATTGACGTCGGATAATGAATTGTTTTCGTTGTTGATGAAAATGAAGTTATTAACGCGGTAAAGTAGGTTAAGTAGTAAATCATTTGGATTGAAGCGCTCGTAGCGCAGTTTGCTTTTTCGATCTAAACCGATTAAGGCGCCTCTCTCACAACTTATAGTAATAATAATTTAATCTTTATGCTAAATTTTATACCTCCACGTCAATTAAGCAATCTTACAAACAGTAATAGAACCGCTCGTCGTTTTGATGACGTCACAAGAAATTGATCACTCATTTCGCGAACTCTGACGTACGAACTATTACTGTTCCAGCGACAAATCCGTTATGTTTATCCATCTTAAAAAAGTTACTTTCTAGCAGCGGATTTAAACTTGATTTTGGGTATTTTACGACAATATGGGTTTAATTAATGTGTAAATTACGTGCAACGTTATTATTTCTATTATTCTTTTAAAAAAATGCAGCAACATTATTTGATGTATGTTGGTACGTTAAGCCGTTGGTCTCGGTTGTTGTCTTAGGATGATAGTTTGATAGCATGATGGTAGGGCATTTTGCGAACGCCGGCCTGCCTAGCTACCCTCGAGTAGAAAGTCTGTCGCCAAGCACCTAACGGTGTGTTCCGGCAGCTGTTATTGAGAACCATTTCGAGAGAGTGCGATTCGGTATGCATCTGTTACAGGCAAAGGTTATTCCGCTTAACGTGAGGTGGGCCAGTGCTGATTTCATCAATATCTCATTTTTATATATAAATTAATTCTAAGTTACATGATTTATTTATTTATATTGATATACAAAACAGAATATAATTTTTAACAAATTATTGGAGTACAAAATTTTATGCCCAAGGCGGGAATTGAACCCGCGTCCTCCGATATCCCGTCGGATGCCTATACCCCTCGGCCACTTGGACACGGCAATTGTAGCCGAAACTTCATACTCCAATCGTATTACTTTAACCGTCATAGGGGCGGTGCGCTATATGATCACTAAAAGAACAAAGTTACTTGTGTTAATATTTACGAACCAGTCTCAATTATGATCACCATAATTACTTGTCATATACAATTAAAACATACATGAAAATAACAAAATTGAAGTGGCGTTAGTTACGTTGGCTATACGTTTACGATCGATTTGGGCAGTAAAACAATTTTGCACATACCTTTTGAAAGTGGAACTTTCCACTTTTGTTTTTGTCAAATTTGTCAACTGAGCTATGGTGTTCTTTTGCGATAGGTAACATAATGTTGGCGACATCGGATTTGTCATCAACATAATGTATTGGATTAAAAATAAAAATATTATTCTTGTACGCCTGCAGAGAAAATACATTCTAGTTACATACTATATATTATATATTGGCCGTGGGGTCCCGGTCTAGAATGTCACTCTCCCATCCCTACCCGTGGGTGTCGTAAGAGGCGACTAAGGGTAAAATACCAGAAGGTGGGCAGCGGCGCCTTCTGAAGAGCTGTTATCTGATACTGCGATCCCCAAGACGCCTGCCAAGCGTGGGATTATGGCAAACTTCTCCTTACTGGGGGAGGCTGTAGCAGTGGACAATCCGGCAGATACAGTTACTACTGCGGGCTTGAGGTTTGATATTAATGAAGATGCTTGAAAGAAGTAAATAGCCTCGACGTCTCGATCAAGTTACATTGACCGTGGTCACGAGTAGACTACTCGTCAGTACAGTCTACTCGTAACCACAGTCAAAATATTGTTTTGATGTTAATTCATGCGTGAATAGACCATAATTAGTAATGATTTAGAAACATAAGAATGTGTCTGTTCCTGATTTACTTTTAAATTGAGCGTATTGGAATGATTACGGAAGATTTCAATAGGATTTTTGATTTTGCTCTCAGGCACAGCCCAAATTTCTAAAATTTAACTACGAATCATTCGCTCCATTAAACATATCCGCGCGTCCAAGGTACTTTGTTCTTACATAAAGTAGATATATCAATGAGTAACTTTATAATAGATATTTCTATTTCTAGTTCCTACATTTAAAGACATTTACGTCTTCCTTGAGAGCCATACGAAAATAATTCTTAAGAGAAATAATGTGCTTTTAAATTTTTTGTCAAGTAACGCACTGATTTTGTCCATGGTTATAATATTGCTGTCCGTACTGGTGAGGTACATTGCAGACTGATCTGAGTGGTCATATTACATATTTATAGACTCTTCAAGTAACGTTGCTGCCAGATGGCAAACCCAATTTGTGCAGTACTTCGCAGAAAGCCATATAACTGTTCATTTTCTAGATTCAAGTACACGGTGTGATATTTTGAACGTCTTCGGCTGCTTTGTAGGTTATGATTACTGTTTATTTACTTATTACAAGCGGTGCTAATCATTGTTCCAAAATGCAAAAAGAAAATAATATAACACGATAAAATAAATAAATGTGCAACAAAAATTATAAGCCCTAGACGCAGCGACTCGCTAGTCTAGCTTTAAGGCCGACCAATTGCACACTGAGGTTCCGAACGAAAATTGACAATATGACACAGACACTTATTTTATGAGTGAATATTATTCACGTGACGGTGGGGACTACCCACAGTATTCAATTGAAAATTCTGCACTAATGCAAAATTCTATAGATACGCGTTAATTTATCGTCACAAATAATTGTAGGTATTTTCACTTACTGTTTTTTTTTTTTATGTTATTGTGGCGTATCAAACAAGAGGCCCACCTGCGCCTCCCTTAAGCGGACTAACCTCTGCCTATAACAGATTCATTTCGTCACAAATCACGAATTGCACTGCGCCTATCACCTTGAGACGTAGTTGTTAAGTCTCATGTGCCTGTAATTTCACTGGCTCTCAAGGACTGCTGCCGGAACACACCGTTAGGTGCTTGGCGACAGATTTTCTTCTTGAGGGTGGTCGCTAGCCAGGCGGGCATAAGCCCTTCCACCATGCTTTGAAGCTCAAGCCTGCGGCGGGAGTCGAACCATGGACCTGCGGCACGGCAGTCCATAGCCAATGCCACTGAGCCATTACTGCTTCAGAAATAATAATATAATAATAATATTTCACTAGTTACACAGATGATACAGTACTAGGAACTAAGCTGACCACATAAGGCGCACTTAGATACTTTTTAATTACTGGTTTGTTCACTTTTTAGTTCTCCTTTTACAACTTTATTTAATTTTATTTTATTTTACAGATTGATACAGTAACTGCTTGGGCTGGTGGCCAAAATCGTATTTCGATTTTGATTTAGAACACATTGTGCTGACTTCGGTTTTTTAAAATCATTAGTAGATTTATGTGTTTGTAATATTCAACATTCTTTTACTAAATAATACTGAATACAGTAGTAATAATCTCTGGACTAATAAATCGCGTAACAACGACCTTAACAAAGTGTGCAAAATAAGCCCATTCTTTAGAAGATACACATGACTTATTTTTTCAAATAAAGAACATTAATTTTGATAGCATAGTATGTAAATTGGCTACTTCCCGAAGCTATGAACACTAAACAAGCGTGTAGGTAGCGAACGGAGGTATAAATTGTTCAATGAATGAACGAGCTCCTTATGGTCAATTTTCTGATCTACCTCAATAAAGACAGACACGTAAGAATCCTCTACAGTTTTGCAAGAGAACGAGCGACCTTGATATGACGATATAAAGAAGTTTTATTAGTAATAATAACAAATATTTTAAAAGTATTTTAAAAAAACATAAAATTAATTATTTAATAAAAAACTTGAAAATCTTTATAAAAATTATATATATCTAGTGAATACTGACGTTTGACGTCGTCGGCTTAACAGAAAATTAGACGGAATTGTCACTAGATATATATAATTTTTATAAAGATTTTTTAAGTATTTTATTAAATATTTAATTTGATGTTTTCTTAAAATACTTTTAAAATATTTGTTATTATTAAATATAGATTTCCACAAGGTAACGCCTGAATCTATTCATTATCTTAAGTTTTATTAGGGATTTTGTAATTTTTTACAGGTAAGTCCGTAGTTGTCAGTAAAGTGTACATTTAATACATATTTATACTACTTGAATTCATTAAATTGTAATTACGATCTCTTAAAATTTATTATACATCAAAAAGCCTTGTTGGTAATGTATTATACATCAGTATTTTCGAATAACGACCTTGTTTCTGTACTTTAGCTAATCTGATTTTTGGTACAGCCCGAATTGCATTATTTTTTATAATTCGCTTTTCGTTATTACGCAGATTGTAAGGTAAAACTTTTTCTTGTTTTTCTGGAATATCCCTATCCTCATGAATTTCTACTAAACGATTATAGATGTAAAGAGAAACAACTGTCATAATTTTGTCTTTCTTAAAGTGGTCCCTTGCGGGGCTACGCTTTTTCAGCCCATTAATTGTTCTCATTAAACGTTGTTGACATTTGAGAACACTTGTTACCTCTGTAGGATTACCCCAAACAGTAATGGAATATCTTATTGTTAAATGTATATATGCATAGTAGACTGATATTAGCGATTTTTTATCTAACAACGGTTTAAGATTAAAGGGAGCGTAATTACTACTCGCGATTTTCTTGCAAATTTTATCGATATGTGCTTTGTGACTAATTGTGTATCTTAAAAATTTATTTTGTTCAGAAGCCTCATTACCATCAATGCCTAGCCGCGATTGATAATTCAATGCTTTTATCGAAGCTCAGAATGAAACAACACAGGGCCTAGGATAGATCCTTGCGGCACCACTGTCGACACATTTCCTGCGTTAGAAGTTTGATTATTTACGGATAACTTGAGTATGGTTATTAAAATAACTTTTCATCATACCTTATTTAATAATTTGACAAATCCCATGCCTAAACATACCTTAACAGTAGTATTTGCGCACTTGCTGAAATTGTCATTGAACTCTTGCTGAAGAGACCACCTGGAATAACCTTCCCCATTTATCTTTTAACTATCTGTCGTATGCATTATGTTTGACGAAGACCTTTTCCTAACTAGAGTCCTAACAGGGTGCGCTAAAACATGTAATGTACCTTCAAAAGGACATTGAGGTAACCCTCGCCATTGTCACGCGATGCTTACAATGGGACACCATTATCCACGTATTTCCCATAAAGTGGCGTATTTACCCGTAAGTACGGGTAATTCAACACAAACACGGGTAATTTACCATGAATATGGCGTAATTTACTATTCGAGTGTAGAGTCATTATGATACGATCTTATGTTTAATGAGGTTTGAGTAATGTCCGATGTAATCGTCGTTGGTTTTAATTGGGACTTAGTTGTTAAGTACTTTTCTGGACCATTGTTTCACTTACAAAGTCCAGTCGCCTAATCTAATAAGCGGTAAACATTCTATGGTCTTTATATTTTATGACTCATTTTTTGATTTAATAAAAAATTTGGAGACCTTATTTCCTTTTTGTTACCTTTTAATACTGGCTAATAATAATATATATTTAATATATAATGTATAAAAAAATATAATGTTGTTGATTTAATTATTTTTTTTGCCGTGTTTATTGTATATTTCGTGGGTATGATTCAGTCGGTCGTCGGTTGTCGTCGTGGCAGTATGTAGTTAATGTAGATTGTATTATGGTCAGTATAGTCCTCCACGAAAATATACATTAAAATTATTCTTTTTTGTTGCAGCAAAATTGACATGATTGTGTACACAGTATTTTTTGTAAACGAAACTTCATACCGTGGCAATGCTTTGAAAATTATAGAATGCCGTCGTGAAAATCTTGGTGCAGAGGACTGTACCTGTAAGTCTGACATTTCTTCAGCGATTTACGTGTACCAAGATTCTCAGTTGCCAACCTTTCAATAAATTAGAACAAGAATTATATTTTGACTATATTTTGACTACTATTTCATGTTCACTTACTGTACTGTATCAGCCAGATCGTCCACTGCTGAACACAGCCTCTCCTATTCAGGGGTTGTTTGACATAATCCCACGCTTGGCATGCGTCTTGGGGATCGCAGTGTAAGATGGCAGTTCCTTAGAAGGCTCTGCTGCCCACATTCTAGTATTTTTCCCTTAGTCGTCTCTTACGACACCCCCGGGATGATATGGGGAGGTGCAATTCTAATCCGGCACCCCACGGGGAGGTCTCTTACTAATAGTTACATATCGCCAACCTCCCAGTTTGGGAAAATTATGATTCAAAATTTTAAATACAATACAATACAATACAAAACTCTTTATTGCACACCATTATTATATACAGTAAAACAATCTTATAAATAGTATATTCTTAGACTATGGTAGCAATGGGCGATCTTATCGCATATAGCGATTTCTTCCAGACAACCTATGTATGGACAGAATCAGATTTTAGGTGTCACGGTGGTAAACAAAGAATTTTCTCATTCATAAAATAAAAACAAAATAAGTTTCATATATCCACTAAAATTATATATATAAATAATGTATATATATACAAATCGGGTGACATTCTAGCCCGGTACCCCACAAGCTCGAAGTGCAGCCCATTAATTAATATCCTCTTTGGTACTGTATATTATGACCATTGATTGCCGTCTGTGGTCAGAGATAATGTAGACTGCGTAGTGCTGTACATACAAACATACTTTTATCTTATTATAATAAGTACTAAGAATTGAAAATTGGTTAAAATTTCATACTTTACATTAAGGCTAAAGCAATATGTGTGTGGCAATAACTACTTAATGATTGCTGTGAATAAGGCATACAATTCCGCTACGATATAAATATTTTTGTATTGAAATTTTGTGTACATTTAAATGTCTAATATCTATACCTAATTTCAAGAACTATACCATGCTAACCGAAAATCACATGTAGGTTCGACTCCCGCTCAAGACGAAAATGTGCTTTAAACATTTTTAAATGTCACTTTTACTTAAGTGTTCCGAATGATTAGCATTTTTTAATCAACAAGAGCAGCTTAACGTCCTGCGGCTCACCTATTCGCTTGCTACCACTTGATAGCCCTAAAAAAAACAACATGGCTGTCAACAAGAAAAAACAGCAAGCATTTCTCTTAAAAAAATCATTATTTCTCCAACAATATTGAAACACATTAATTCTGACTCCGAACGTGCCACAGCTTAAATAATAGTTACTACGTGACCGTGCCACATTAGCTCAACCTGACCTACTTTCCGTTCAGCTAAACTTGACTCGTACCCCGTTGTCTTAGAGTGCAATTTGTTTAGCAGTTGAGTTGTCGTTACGTTCTTCTGGAGCGGAACCGTTGATTGGACATTGATAGATAGAAGCTCGGCGTGGCTTGAGGCTGCACGCCAGTTTTCCGAGAGGATTTTCTGTAAAAGCGCTTTTTATTCTTAAATAGTAATTTTGGAGCTATTAGTGGCATAAAAGGAAGCAGAAAGGCACTTATATTAATGTGTTTATGAGTGATTTTTGAAACCAAATAGAAGTCAGGGTACACAGAAAAAAAAGACTTCTTTAGCCAAGAATATACATTGTCTTAATACATTCAAGACAATGCTGTATTACAACAAGAATATATGCTGAACTGAAAAATAATCGAGTCTTGATATTACACTCGAATATTCTTAGGAATATTGTTTTGACCCAAGAAATATTTCTTCACATAAAGTATACAAATTATTATTTCAAGATAACGAAAATATTCTTCTAATAATAAAATAGAAATTCTTCTGTTAAGATTTTATTCTCTAAATAAAATTTCTATATTCTTTCTTGAAATATTTTTAAATATTCTTGTTGAATGTAATTAAGGTGCTTCACTTACGAATATTTATGGTAAGATTATTGGATTCTAAACTAACCATATTCGTATTTAAACACTCTAACGATTTCTCCAAAGAAGAATTAAATATATACTTTGATTCAAGAATATATTTCTGAGAATTTTGTGTTCTGTTTTCAAGAATATATTGTTTTCAATATATATGAATCACAAATATTCTTGAATAAAAACACACTGCTTTGGCTCAAGTATTCCTTTTTTTCTGTGTACACACTCAAAGTCTAATTGGTTGGCAGGAGAATCTTCTATGGAAAGAAATTGATAGATGTTCGAGAACTGCATTTATTACTGATACTCGTATCTTATTTTTATTATAAGCACAAAAATTTCTGTAGCAGTTTTTTACAGTAGCTAAGCCTTGTGTTCAATCCAAACGAACAGTTATAAGTTATTATTTATTAATTTATTATTAATCTCTCTCAAACATCTAAAGAAATTGGTAGATGTTTGAGAACCACATTTATTACTGATATCTTATGTTTATCAGAGGAAACCCAAATCTGGTAGCCTCGCATCATTAATATTGGCAAATTTTTTGACAATAAACGCAGTGCTGGCAATATGTATAACACTTTTTAAACAATTAGTATCAAAGTCGTACTCACCCGTAACTATATATATATCTTTCGACTACGAACTTCCCCTAATTTTTGTTGTAATTTCTTGATTTATCGGCGAATTTCTTCTTCACTTTTCTCGTGCTTCCTTTTCTTCCCCATTTTTAAAAGAAATGCTTCAGAGATGTTCTACAGAGCCGGCTAGTTCAGTTCAGGAGACGTGCGAAGCGAAGTGCGAGCACGGAAACGCAGAATGACTCAAATCTGGGACTGACGTTTCAGGAAGTATCGTGGTGGGGATAGGAAACCAATAAGTGTTTCCGTAACAAAGTGAAAATCGTGCAAGATTATCGCTAGGGACGCTTCTACAATATGTAAACAATAAATTGAAAAGAATGAAGCTGTGAAACATAATGCGTATATAATTGGCTTCGACTAAATTGATAATCTTCTCATTTTAACTTGTCGATGTAAAATGAACGTGATGAAAAAAAATGTAGCTAGCCTTTGACAACTATCTATGATAAGTGATGATGTGGTCAAAGATGTCGTTCATGCTAACATAAAATTACTGGATCTCAAAATCACTTTGATATATTGATGTTAGATATAGCTCAAACGTAGAATAATTACTGAATGAATTAGGATACTTTTTTGACAAAATTTTAACACATGCATTATAAATAAGATAAATAAAATATAAAAAAGACATTGCATATCTCTTAACTTACTGAATCTGTAAAGTCACTGCAGCAAGTATTGTAAAACATGTTTAAACCGGAGGCTATGGAAAATCACTCGCAGTCGCCGAGTGCACTCAAGATATTTCAAGTGTTTGAGATTATCGCATTGGAACAAAAGCAGCACTTCTCTTTCTTATCTTCTCTGTACTTAATCTGATGGATGTCTGTCATTTTCAGGATTAAAGTATACGATATAATATATATATTCAAAGACTGGAAGTGTCATTTCAACACGCTTATTTAAAAGTGTATGTAAAAAAGATTATGATTCAGTACTTCAAATACAAATTGAACTACTTTAAATACTAATCATAGTGACAGTGACAGATTTGACAGTTCGGACGGTAGAAGACTTTGACAGATACAGCGCAACCCTTTCATTGCCAGGAGTGCGTTCAGAGGCTCAGAGTGTAGTTGTTTCGTTGTTTGGTTGTTTTGCAACTTACCCTGAGGTATGGAACGACCGGTTGTTTTATAACCTCAAACAAATTGTGACATTAACAGACTTACATCATTATCGTAATAATAATTGCTATTTAACACTATCACAAATTCGTTTTCCATTTTTATTTAAGTTTTATATTTAGAGAAATTATATTAGTATTTATATTTTTTGAGATATATGGGTGAGCGCATCAGATAGAATACGATATAAACGTCAAAGTCATTTCATGTCACGCGTTTTATGGTTAAAAAGTTGCAACCTTCAAAGGTTTGGAACGGTCCAGTTGTGACAACCGAACGCTCTACTCGAAGGTTGTGAACGACGTTAGAGTGAAAAGTTGCACTCCGAGTGCGCTCTAACCAAGGTTCGGAACGCACCCCAGTTACGTGCTGAGGCCTGCGCTCGACGATGTGAACAATCATGACTCTTTTTATGAAGGAACAAGCCCGAGGGCCACCTGATCGTAAGTGGACTAACTTCTGCCTATAACAGATGCGTTTCCTCAACGATGAATTGCACTGTGCCCGTCACACTGAGACATATAGTTCTTAGGTCTCATGTGCATGAAATTTTACTGGCTCTCAAGGATTGCTGCAGGAACACACTGTTAGGTGCTTGGCGACAGATTTTCTACTTGAATCCTCAAGTGCAAAGTAGTTCAAAGTAGGCAATCCACAGCCAATGCCACTGAGTCAACATTGCTTCAAACTTCGACTCGCAGACGAAGAACTTCAAATAAGTTCGAAAGTTGTCATAAACATCCTGCAAATATTACCCTAGTCTTAGCCGATTACTAAATGTAAATTTTGGGCAAAATTAGCAACAGTTTTTTACCTCAATATAGGTACTAACCAATTCGAAAATAAAATACGATTAGTAGGAATATATATACATATATACTCGGTAGGGATTATGAGATAAACTTAAAAGATTGTCATAATCTCCACTGGAAATCTCAGTAGGGAAATAAGGAAGATTTCCTTCAAATATGTGGTCACCAGTTTCCGCAGATAGGCTAGCCTTTAACCACCTGTTGCTATGAGATTATGTGATACATGAGTATCTTATCTAGGATGGTAAGGGCAGCTGCGATCCCCAAGATGTCAAGTGTGGGCAATATGGCATACCCCCCTCAATGAGGGAAGCTGTGTTCAGCAGTGGAAAATCTGGCTGATACATTACAGTACTATGAAGTGATGAAGTGTGCTTATACGTGTCTTAATACCTAAAAGACAAGCAATAAGTTGATGAACAAGTTGGTGCACATCATAGGTCCCACGGTATATAATAAATTACCTGAAGAGGTTATAAAAGCACAAAGTATGAAGTAAGTTACGTTGAAGCTTAAACGCTGGCTTATCAAACAAACATTTTACAGATTCAACGTACTACCTGATATGAATTGTAATCAAGACTAAATGTACCTAAAACTTAAAATAATAATTCTGCGTTTAAAAAAAAAATTATCAAATTAGCACTATTGTAATTAATGTTATGTTACATAATATGTACTGTACTTTTGTACGAAGATAATATTTTTAGTTAATCACGTATTTTTATTTTATTGTGACGGAACAATCTCGTGGCTCATCTGATGATAAGCGGACTAACCTCTACCTATAACAGATGCATCTCATCACAAGTCACGAATTACACTGCGCCCGTCACCTTGAGACATAGTTGTGAATTCTCATGTGCCTGTAATTTCACTGGCTCGCAAGGACTGCTAACACATCGTTAGGTGCTTGGCGACAGATTTCCTACTTGAGGGTGGTAGATAGCCGGCGGGCAATCGCAAACTGCCCTTCCACCATGCGGTGAAGTTCTAGCTGGCCACTGCCAGCTAGATCGAACAAGGGACCTGCGGCACGGCAGTTCATAGCTATTATACCTCTCGGCCATCATTGCTTCGTACACGATTTAAATAAGTAATAGACTATAACTATGTATTAGATATAAGTACATTATCAATGTATGTACGAATGGGCTTCCTTTTGGTTCTATTCATCCTCTTTAAGACTGGAGGGAAGTCTCGAATACAAAAAGAGAAAAACGTTTCTACCCACCTAAACAATCAAAGATTTTGATGATTTTTGGAAATGTTATAGATGTTATCAATATCCAGGTTTATAGGTTTTGATGCTTATCATTATATTAAAGGAATTTGAATTAATGGGTATTTAAATACCGATTTTTTCTCATAACTTGTATCTCTAGTTTGTGAATTATTTACAGGAAAAATAATGATATATGAAGAAAAACCTATGAACCTAACCAGTTATGAAATAAGACTAAAATTTTTAGATTTATAGCAGAAAAGTTTTCTCCCAGAACGCAAATTATAAGTCAAAACTTGACGAAGCTGCAATTGTCCTTATCGCACTATTCTGTTCGGGCGTTTAGCGGCAAAACAGCATCACTTTGTTAAAATACCTATTTTTCCGTAGGATCTTCTCTTCTCGTTCCTCTTAATAACTTTACTTATGTAGACACACACACACACTCTTTCTAATCTAACACACACTGCGAACTGCATCAATTTGAAATTGATTCAGTTCATATCATGTTTCACTGAAAAGAGTAGAAACTATCATTAAACTCGACAGACTCCTGGAACTAAACAATGACACAACATGTGCGAGTCGGGCCGTGAAAGTGTGAGATCTGAGTGTGTATGTGTATGTGTGTGAGTGCGGATTCAGCTTGGTACAATACTACAATCTATAGCACAAGTTGATTATAGTTAGTTAACCGATCAGCTAAGTTAAGCAACGTCCGCTGCGGTCATGAGTTGGATGGGTCAGCGCTATTGACAATAAGTAGGTACTACTGAACACTTTCATGCGTCGGAGGGGACGTTAAGCCGTCAGTCTTGCCAGTCGTTAAGGCGATCCTGGCCAGAAAACGCCTTACAAGAATTAACTTTGCTCAAAGAAAAAACTCAAATATAGAATTGAAAAAAATAAATGTTATTTTTAAGTGTATGGATGGAGGATATAATCGGATACACATAATAAGTAACTTCACTCGATCGAAAAAAATCCCAAAGTCACCTCTATTTTTCATTTAAAACCGGTTTTTTTTTCCCTTATAACCAATATTTAATTTTCAATTAATTTTTAATGCATTACGTAGAAATTAAATCAATTAATTCATAAATAAAAGTATTAGAAAGTTATCATGTTAATTTTATATGATTTTTTAACATGAATTCATGGTATCAGAGCTCGCTCACTTGACCGTTATTGCGCTCGCAGAGCTCGTCGACGTAGGACGTGTGTCAATTTTTGCGATCTACGCTATTCCACACAGAACAGGACCAAAATGGGTACCAAATACAACATAATAAAAATGCTCTGGTCTGGCTTTTAGAAATCGTACGAGTCCAGGAGCAAACGGCGGTATGTATGTACATAACTTACCGCCAACGCGCCGTTTGCTTTCTTTACGCTCAACTCGTTACGCCTATCTTGATGAATTACTGATTGACGGTGAATGACAATCGATTTCGTAAGTAACAATGGTCACTGATAAGGGTGTTATTCTTACAAATAAATGGAACAGATGTCAACACTGAAAACTGTGAAATAACTTGTTGAAGTCGGTACCGTGCGCACAATATTGTGACATGTGACAATAACATATTCTACTTTTTATTCCGATTTTCCGAACAGTTCCTGATGGATCGGGTAATCAAAATTAATTGCAGGCGAAGCCACGGGCTGAATCTAGTTATTATGTAATTGATTGTTCAAAACTATTTATCTAACTCGTGTAGTTTTTCAACTTGTGGCTTTTTACGAACCATATAATATTAATACGTACTTACAGTGTGTTCCGGCGGCAGTCCTTGAGAGCCAGATAATTTACAGGCTAATGAGACCTAACAACTGGACGTCTCAGTGTGACGGGCACAGTGCAATTCGTCGCTGACGAAATGCGTCTGTTATAGGCAGAGGTTAGTCCACTTAACATCAGGTGGGCCTCGGGCTTGTTCCGTCACAATAACATAAAAAAAAAAAAAAAAAAAAAAAAAATGTAAATTAGGGTGATTAAAATTGTTATCACTATTGTTATGTATTGTTATGTATGTCCAATGCCAATTATACCAAAAAATATTAATACAACTAATTCTGTTGTATATCTTTGTATTTGTTATCTGAGTAATTCTCAACACTAATGTAAAAAAAATAGATTACCATATTATTTTATGTATATTAGTATGACACATAAAAACATTGATTTCTTTCCATTTTAGCAAGCTTTATGAACCTAGGAAGTTATTAAAAAAATAATTAAAAAACGTGGGTGTGACATCGAGTAACATGGTTGTGACGTGGCATGAGTTTCCATACAGCCAGATTTATGATTTTACTTATATTTTAATTTATATATAGCAGTTTCAATAATCTACTAGTCTCATAAAGTAATAGGACTCGTCTATTTGTATTCTTAAGTTTAAATGTAGTCCATTTGCCAAGCATATAATATTTTGATTTCGATAATCGATATCAACAAGAAGTCCATCTAGCATTAACGATCACTTAATGTTACTTAATATTTCTATAATAATAATAAAAAAAGCTAATCAAATTAACCTTCTAACCAATCCAATACTAATGTAATGTTTCAATATAAAAAAGCGTTGCCATTATGTACTTAAATAAATTGAAATATGTTAAAGAACATACCTTGCAATTATTATAAACTACTTAAAATTAATTTATCAATTTTTAATTCCAAATATTGAAATGAAAAATGAAATTAACAACCATTTAACAAAAATAACGTCCATGTTAGTCAAACTAACATTTTGATTTTAATAGTGCGCGTATAGACTCATTGTTTAGACAAAACAAAAATGTGAATAGTACAAATTGTTAGGTCCTTATATGATTAGGTAATCGCCAAAGCCAAATAAACTTCAAAATTTAGTTCACCTCTTCTAGTTTGTGTCAGTTAATCATATAAATAATTAAATCGAATGTAATTTTTTTCTATTTATATATGATACTATTCTGGCACTTTCCAAGCAAATATTACATTTGATGCCATATTTTAGGACTTAAATTTTGTTAATTGTACGAGATATGGTTCTACTGTATCTTCAATAATAGACACCATCTGGCAAATTTTATTTATATTTCTGGCCAATTTTTCTAGATCTCGCACACCTGCCTGAAAATGTTTGCCTTGATCAGAGATTGCTGCATTGTCAATAACTACGTCATTGATTGATTACTGTCTACCTTGGCAAAATTGGATTCTTTGATGGAAGGATATGTACCCACCAACCATATGTACCCATTGACTTTGAATTAATCGCTCTGTGCAGGACAGCTTTATGAAATTTATTATAATGTGGCTCTTGTCAAAACCAAGACTATTGATACATATTTTTAGTTTCAAAAATATCTCACTCTAGGCGCTCAACTTAACAAGTTATCGGCGTGGATATCGTGGCTTCTTTATTTAACTTGCACAACAGTACATTGGAATGAGATTATATTATGTCAGATATGTTGTGAAATTTGTTTTCTATTTTTAGGTGGCATACTTACTGAACTCACGATATAATTCTATGAGATTTGTAACACTTGGTCTGCAAATAATAATCAAAAAAACCTAAACTACTACTTAACCATTCTGAAAGTCACGACCATGGGCCTTGGACACGACTTGTCACAACCGTGAATATATGAAAACCACGGTTATGATGACCATGGATTTGAAATTTTCCCACCATGTTAGCTATAACCACAAAGAATAAACAAAAATAGCCGTGCTAAAACAATCACTAGATTAATTGTTATTCAACACACTATATTAGGGGTTAAAGTATGAAATTGCCGATTTGTACTGAAAAATTAATTGAAATTAGTTTTTTTTTTATATTACCATATTTATTTTATCAAAATAATTACCATTTTTATCTATAAATTGCTACCATCTAATAGGAAGGTCATTTATGCCTTTGCGATAGAACTCTGGTGATCAAGATTCGACAAACTGCGTGAAAGCATTTTGTACTGCCTCCTGGGACCTATTTATCACGTAGGAAATTGTCCATAACGAAAAATATGGTAGTCCAATGGAGCAAGGTCTGGCGAATACCGAAGGTGATGAATGGTTTCTAATTGCAGTTCCTGTAGAGTTAAAACGGTTTCTCGGGCTGTATGAGGTCTCGCGTTATCATGGAGCAATAATGGTGAAGATCGATTTATGAGTCGGGGCTGTTTCACTGCTAGTTTTTCTATCAAGGTTCGGAATACGATACAGTAGACATCTACCGTTATTGCTTGACCAGATCGGAGAAAGCTATAGTGAATAACTCCATGCTGAGACCACCGTTACCATTACCTTTATATTGGTAAGCTTTGCTTTAGGACACTGTTGCGGCGTTTGACTTGGGGTCAGCCATTGCATTTGTCACTCACGGTTATCGTAAAGATTCCACTTTTCATCATATGACAATTTGATCCAATAATATTTCATTTCTGTATCGATTCAAAGAGGCAACACAAGTTTCGCGTTTCTTTCTGCAGATCAGTCAAATCATAAGGCGGGTGCATTATTTTTTTATTTTATTGATTTGACGCAAATGAGTTAATATTGTTGGTAAGGTAACTTAAACCATGCTGCCAATTTTTGGGTAGTTTAGCTTGGATCGGCTTTCACCGTCTCTTTCAGCTCATTTCTATCACCTGTGTCTTCCACGTGGTTCATTCTTCAGATAATAGTTTCCATCACGAAAGCGTTTAAACCAAAATCGCACGGTGCGTTCATTAGCAGTCCCCTTTTCAAATGCAATATTGATATTGTGAACTGTTTCTGCCGCGTCAGTTCCGCGTCGGAACTCGTATTCAAAAATCCCTCGAAATTTCCAAGTATTCATCTTTCTTGCCTAAGTTGAGATAAAAAAACAAGTTGATAATCGAATGTTGCACATTTTTTAAAAGAAGAATCTCAAAGGTACCACGTGAAAATAGTTTCACTCAAAGATCTCAAACCATGAAGGTTTTGTGTGTGAATGCATGAATGTCAATTCGAAGTACCTAATACAATTACACGGCAATTACATTCACTTTATCCCTTTTCTATATAAAAATCTGGAAAGACATATTCATATATACCTATTCTAAGTGCCACGGTCTTAACAGCTAAATGTTGCGCGTTTTACAAAATAAAAAATAGAAAAGTAATTTTACGCAGCTACACCACTCCACGCCATTAGTTCATAGGACAATTGTGTCGATTTGCTCTTACAAATGAGCCACCAGTGATCAGAAGGCTAATTTAAAATTGTACAAATAAGATATCACAAAAGTTTATTTTAGGAGATTAGATGAAACTTTATATTTTACTATATAAAATTTGTACATCTGTGGAACATGACTATTTTAGATTTATGTCGCCATAGGAAAAGAAATCATACTAAGAGCATTTTTTTTTCCCAATAGGCTTGTTACTGAGTTCTGGGAATCTCAAATGACATGCTTGTGACATTTAGTGTTTTTTTTTTAGATATGTAAAATAAAATATTTTTTTAAATACTAAATAACAATTTGTGTATAGGTGCATTAAATATCTTTCCCTATGATAAAAATATAATAGAACTTTAATATAATAATTGAATATAGTTCTCTCAAATAAACACATTTTTCTTAAGAATGAGAATTACCATCTAATAAAATAACGGTAGGTACACAATCACACTAACATCATGTATTAATATAAACTACTGACTGAACTGACTGAACCCCCAACAGGACCCGATTATTTTTCCGGCGTATGTACCAATACACGACAAAAGCTAATTCCATTATAAAATTTCATACTGACTTGATCACCGTTACAAATGTAGGTACCTGGCTGCGAGCGAAGACGTGCGCGCGGCGCATCGCACACAACTTTGTGTCGCGTATATGAATACGTCGAGCTCCCAAATAGTGCGGCCTGAGGTAGCGTAAAATACCTAAAGTCCAGGGAAAGCCTCGCCTTAAGCATGGTGGTAGGTCATTTTGTGAATGCTCGCTCGGCTAGCTACCATACTCAAGTAGAAAATCTGTTGCCGCCTAACGGAGTGTTCCGGGAGCTGTCCTTGAGAGCTAGAAAATCTAATAGGTTAGCCGGAACAACATCTTCCAGAGCATGATTAGAAATGCAGCCGGATGGTATTCTGGAGTTGCGGGTTCAGGTCCCGCTAGAAGTTATCTCTTTCTGTCCGAAAAAAAATCGATGTAATATATAGCGCAAGGGTTCAATTTGAACACCGATCATGGTCTCAAATCTCTGCATCTTGTTTATTTTGGATAAATTAGGCAATAGGGTTGTTGACTTGTTTTTTTAAAGTATGTTAAATTATTTAGAACACTGAAATATACACCTAGTATTTTTAATTTTTTTTTAGGAGTCCTGAAATACTAGAAATCCATCTTTTTATTTCAACTTTTAAAATTGGCGCTAAAACATCATTCAATGGCGGCCTGTATGCTTATGACGTCACTAGGGCAAAAACAAATAGTGCTGAAATGTAATACGTTTTGCTTGCTTGTTGTAGTGTCGTGCGTAATCGATTATACAGGTTGTTCGGCAGAACGTGTACCATAGTGTAGGGGTGTATGGAGACTGAATAAAACAATCACAGAACCAACACAGTTTGAAGCACGGATACATGAGTGGCAGCATTATCAATTATTTTTCATACATGGTAATTAAACAACTTTAATCGGTTAAAAATCACAATTTTATTGTAAATTTTTGTAATCCCGAAATGTAAACACTTTCAAGTGATCGAGACAATGGCGTGCAGTGACATCGGAATAAATATAATGATAAACATAAGCTTTTCCAACTGTTTAAAGTTGTTGTATTACTATGAGAAATAATTGCAAAATGTTTCCATAGATTCTTGTTCCGAGTTTGGGTTTTATTATCTATGCTGATCATTGATCAAATCTCACGGCGAAATATGATCAAAGATAAATGAGTCAAATGTACGTATTACACTATTAAATATATGGGATCCAATGGATTTGATAGTGAAATAGGGGCCTAAGTAGTAAATCGATAGTGATGCGACATTTTGTAGGTTGCTTGCTATTAGCAATTACTAATGTCAATTGTCACTGTCAAAACCTTTGGAAGCAAACTATCATGATTACTATTACCTATTCTGTTGCTTTGTTTTTGTCCTTATGACATCATTTCCGCCTTTACTTCCGTTTGAGATCACGTGACTTAAAGAAAATTTAAACACATTTTGTTTATTCAAAATAAAGGTAATCCAATGCAGAATAAATAATTTATTAATTTCATCGAGTTATGTGCTCCAACTACTATCATGTTAACGTTACACTGTATTTTATTTTAGACTATGTCAACTACCCTATTGTATGCATTGTGTTTTCCATACAGCGTACCTTCGTCGTATTTAACAAGTATTCAAACAGTTTTCCGTATAATTATGTACTGTCGATATCATTTTAAAGATAAATCGTTTTGTATGGGAATTACTTAAACATTAGATTAAATAAATAATACAACGGCTACATTACTAAGAAGCTAGAAGCATAGATATTAGGCACAAGGACTTGTGGGTGTTGAAACACTTAGTATTTAAATTACGACAAAACTACCTATGTAGGTACGGGACGCGCTATGACTACTTATGCTATTACACTTCCCTTAAATATTTTGAAGTTTTCACTAGTCTTATCTTTCAGATCGATGTAATTGAGTAATTTGTCAATAATAATATGACAAGTACCTATACGAATAACTATGTATTCTTCGGTAAGTACCCAATTATTTCTAATTTTGAATTATTTTATTTATCATGCCCGCAAACATAAAAATAATAATTCTATAGCTAATCTTACTCTCTACGCTGTAACTTTGACGACCACTATAATTCAGCCATAATCCTCTTCTATCTCTTTACTTTATGGTCGCTTCTGTGCTCATTTTGTTTTATAGTTCACACTGTCTATCTTACTTGGAGACAAACCATCCAGATACTATTGACATTCTGAAATCCATTCAGTAAGCTATTGAAACAGTGACAACCCTGAGAAGCGATACTATCAGGCACCGTCCCTAGTTCTATGCCATTATAGTCTCAGGAAGGACGTGTCAGCGAGCGAGACAGCATTATTCCCATGTCGTACGCTTGAAAGGAAAGGACATATATCATTGTGCAGCGTCTCGATTGTTACAAGTTTGTATGCAGAGAGAATTCTCTTTTTATATCTGCGCGCCTGGTACACCACGTTCATTTAACGAAGTCTTAGCTTTGTTTTTTTTTTATCTTTGCCGTGTAATAGTTAAAATTTACAAAAGCTAAAATTGTTTGGTGCCCTGTGCTAACATAACAACAAGCCATTTTAGCCGAGGCGCTTGTATTTAAGTCGAGATTAAAATGGGTTTTGTGTACGAGTTATACACTCAGATTTTCAGTTCAATTGCGAGGTTATTTAAACAGTGATATTATTAGTATTTTTTTTGCCGTTGTACAGTGTATATACTATTGTAACCTCACAAGCTCAGTAATCATTCGTTCAATCTGCATGGACAATTGATTTTTATCCACTTGCGTGGAAAATGTTTTTAAAATTCGATAATGCCTATATAAATATAATTGGGTTACTTTAATTCTACTCCGTAAGAGTAAATTTACGTTCAAAATAACCGATTCTAATATTTTAATTATTAATTATTAATAATGAAACATAATTTGTTGCATGGTCCTCGCTGAAGTGAGGTAAAAAATTATCTTTCGCTCGGCAGCAAAGTTATTTTGCGTCTTGTAACTTCGAAACTCTCGCTCCGCTCAGGATTCTACATATTTAAACCACTCGCTTCGCTCAGGCAACACTTCGTTTCCTCTGGATTCAATTTAGGCACAGATTACATAATAGAATTTAAGTACTTATTCGCGCCAAGTAACAACATTGCAATTTACATATAAGTAGTTCTATCAACTAGTTCTACGCATTGGAGTACAGTCACACACATTGTAAGTATATTTTCTGGAACGTGATAGTTAAGAGAAATTTTTCGCCTCATGATTAATATGAATGAGGAATAGCACATCGTATAATAATAGCAATTTTCCGTTGGTAACCGTTTAGTTACAAAGACGCGTGTCTTTTCAGCAACTCGAATACACTTACTATCTGTCTGGTACTTTTATCTGTTGCCAAGTGTGCCGGCAGCTGTCCTTGAGACCAATAATAAGGTTAGTCTGAACAACAACTCCGAATATCAGGTCAGGTCAGTATCAGGAGATAGTGGTCAAAGGGTCTAATAACTATAAGTAAATAAAAAAAAACTTTGGAGAACTTGTTACGTAGGTTTTCTTATTCGTTCTGAGGTGGTAGAGTGAGGATCGAATACGTCGACCCGAGTTTCGAGCATATCAGATGCTCATCATCAGGTTTTTTTGCCGGTTTAATTTATAATATTTAAATATGTGTGATTCTCACGAGAATTTCAATATACAAATTTCGTCAAAATTAAATAACCAGTATCTAGGTTAGCCTGAACAACATCTTCGACCACATTATCACTTACCATCAGGTGAAATAGTGGTCATAGTCTAGCATATCAGCTTAATATTTATAAATTAAGAAAAATACACGAATTGATTAGACCTGGTCATTCACGAAAGCGTCCTCTATGTATGCGCAGTACATACAAACAAGGCCTTTCCTTTTTCATATACCACGTCTTAGTGTGAGTGTGAATCCTGATGGTCCTTACAGGATAGCAATAAAATATGATTGCTTGGGTAGTCAGTAGTAGTTGCAAATACTTTCATAAAATATGGAGGATTGCGCTTTCGTGTGTGTGTAAGTCTGTACCAATTCGTGGTCTACTGTAGAACTTCTGCAAGTGTACTTCTACGAATTTTCAGAACAAACTTACTAAATTCAGCAGGCAGCTGCAAAAGCAAAAAAAAATATTTATCTGTTTGTTATATTGATGTTTGGAGACAAAAAATATTGTTTATATCATTCCCTCTCTTATATTATGCTTATTTTATTCACAGAAAAAAATGACTAAAAAAACTTTTAATCTCTATTTTGGTGTTTGAATTTAGAAGACTAAATATATTCGACCTTTATCATGAGCTATACAACCTGCTTGGACAATAAAACTCTAAACTCCTTGTGCAAAGAGTACTGGACGTACAAACTCCAAGGAATTAAATATCGGTTCATAATTACAAAATCACAAATATATGATAGGAAAAATTTAAGTCATGTGCGGGACACGAACTTGCGTCCATCCACCCCTTTAGCCGGGGTTTGCTCTAACCAATTGAGCTAACAAGACATGACGTCATGACTCAAATCTTTCCTATCCTTCTTTAACCATCGTATTGGGATGGAGCTTAAATTTTTCCTATCATATATTTGTGATTTTGTAATGTAATCCGCATAGCAGGCGTTATTGCAAACCTAACATAATTAAAAATATTGGTTCATAAGTTTACCACCCTAATAATAACAATAAGAAAATTACTCCTAATTTTAGTAATTGTTCCAATTTTAATGTGCATTTTAATAGTCATCTTAATACATCTCTTAATAACCTTCCTTTTTTCTACATTAAATGTCTATTTTCACTTAAACCTTTATTTTTCTCGAAGTCATGCTATAAAGTATAGAATGCAGCTCTGGAACAAAACGGATTTATATCGGGGTCCATTACTCACTCGCGTAGATCAGGATTCATACACTTGAATCCCTCGCTACGCACGTGTTTGAATCATAACGAATGCAACCTTACGGTCGTGATTCAGTCATTAGAATCCTTCACTCTCTATCGTCATTCCCCTACGGCCCTCTCCTTACACCCGTCCTTTATTCACTTAATGCATAATATATATTCAAGGAAAAAGTAGGCAATAAGTACGACGATATATCTTATCATGTTACCTTATTAACTTACCCTTTTGTTATCTTTTCGTGCAATGGCGGAGACGTGCAAGGAAAACCTATCGTACTCTTATTCAAACGCGTCCAAAATACCTAACTGCACTTTTAAATAATAGAATAATAGTATTACACATTGTTTAAAAATTTATAACAAACTTAATTCAACATAAAACATGATGAATACGCGATATTGAAGAGTTCGCGTCATTTCTAAGTTATGCAACAGCAATATTAACCGAGCGGTTTATATCCATGGTTCGAACCCCACCGCTGTCGTGAGCTTCTGATGGGAGGGCATTTTGCGAATAGCTACGACCCTGAAGTAGAAAATTTGTCACGAAACCCCTAACAGTGTGTTCTGGCAGCAGTCCTTGAGAGCCAGTAATATTACAGCCACATGAGGCTCAACAACTGTATGTCATGACATGAGATTTCAATAACATGACTTATATTAAAATAATCTTATCTTACAAAACTATGTACAATTAAACTGATATTGTACAAAACTGGGTTAATTTTCCATTTTAATCCCGACTGTAACAGGCTGGCAGCGAACACCATTCTGTGCTTAAATAATTCCCAGACTTTGAGGAAAGAGAGGAAACTAATTAAATTATTCTGAAAACATTCATTTCGCCCGCAGAAAGTCAAACAATATAAATAAATCTTTGCATAGCAGATGAACAAACGAAGAGGTTCAAACAAGAGAGTGAATAAGTGAGTAGGTGCCTGCAAAAGGGAAACTAACCTTTAATAACAATTGAAGGCTAAGAGCCTTCTTTGATGGTTCCGCCGGGGAAATCTTGTTTCCTTTATAGTAACTAATATGAATTAAATAAATAAATAAAAATAAATAAATGAATGAAAATGTAAGTTTATAGGCTTGCCGGGTTTGAATGTCACCTCCCCATTTCATCCCGTGGGCATAGAACATATACACGTGGGTGCCGTACTAAACGACTAAAAGAAAAGTTTACTAAATGAGCAGCATACCACTTCTCACGTGGATGTGAGTAGGGTTTTGCGTGCGTTAGAAGCAGAACAGGGCTGTATACCATTTTAGTACCCTGCCAGGGTTTCATACATTATGTTCTTGTGTTCCGGTCTTATATGTTGTAAGCGTAAACATATTATTCGTTATATGTTCTTGTGTTTCGTCCAGTGTGTTATAGAAATCATTTTGTTTGACCCTGAAAATGTGCCCGGTGAATGGCAACAGGTTCGCTGCCTATTACATGGGACCATAACCCAATCGGCGAACCGTGGGTGCTTACACACCTCTGCCTAGCCCTTCGGAAAATAGAAGCGTGATTATAAGTATGTATTGTAGTTTGCAAGTGCCCGCCAAGGTGTTGTTCAGGCTAAACTAGAATTGTTGCAATGCAGATCCCTACTGGCCCGACTCGCACTTGTCCAGATTTTTATTTATATATGTAAACCTAACCATTTTATTTAATAATTATTATAATTAATTTATTTCGGGCAACTTACCATTATAAATAATACAGGCCCATTAAATATTTAGCTTTAAAATGACTTACAACTAATTAACATATTATTTAGGGTTAAGCCAGTGTTTTACCACGATGTCACGCGTTTGTATTTGAAAATATATTGAAGCTGAAATGGGGCTAAACCCAAAATCCTATAATAACTGAATTGGATTTCTAGAACAGTATCTCCACGGGCCCACTCTTAGGTGCTTAGTAACAGTTGCTTTCGACTCAAATTGTTTTGCTACAAAGTTTTGCAACTGACGCCCGAGGCAAGATTTGAGCCACGCCGCGCAAAATTTGTCACTAAACTATCAACGCTTCAAAAATCCTACCAACTTAGATATAAAAAAAATCTTATGCCTATAAAAACTTGGTATCAGCCGTATGTTCGTATATCGTACTATCAACAGATACAACCACTCTGTCGAAGACCATAAAATATCGGGACGGCCGGGTGCTGTTAGAACTACAGAGGCTGTTAATACTGTTTTAAAGCCAGAATTCGTCGAAATCCCATTAGGAACAAATAAATCTCATCACGACATATGAAGATTCCCGCTAGGACTCTGTCGCGTATTATAAAACAAGACTGAAGCTCGGTGCTTATCGCCGATATACAGGACATGCTCTAAATCAATTTTTACAATAAAAGTGAGTGGATCGACTAAAACGCCTTCTGTTGCGATACGCAGTTGAAAGGTACAACAAAAATATCCTCTTTAACACTAAAAAAAAACAACGAATTGAAGAGCACTACGCAAAGCAAAATGACAAAGTGTACGCTCACAGTTCTATAGAAGCTGCAAGTGGTCTGAAAGGTACAACGTGGCCATCATCCTGCGTCAGTGATGGATTGGTGGGACGTGTCTTATCAAGGCGTCACAATGCTTCATTTTTGTAAAAATTAGTAAAAATTTAGGCCAAAGTGTATCATGTAATAGTCTTGGATCGTGTTATGAAACCTCTCAGTAATACACTTTTTATATATAGTGAACTTTCCAGCAGGATGCAGTCCTGGTGGAAAGTCCACGATATATAAAAAGTCACAAGGCATGAACTATCTTAAAAATATCTGGAACGAGCAGTGGCGAAATTTCAAGGAAACAGTGTATAAATCCTTAGATTACACTGTCTATTACTATTACTTCATAAAAAAATTGCAACTTCATTTGTAACAGAATTTATGGCCGGACTAGGTAGAAACAAAATGATAATTGCAATCTGATACAGCGTGTAATGTATAAGTTGATTAAAGCATAACATCTTAAAGTTTATTCTACAACAACTATAAAACAGTTGGCGGTTCTTCGTCAGAAACTTATATTGGAGATTTGTCATGATTCCTTCAAAGTAAAAGTAGTTCGAGATCGTTCGGACTAATTCCCGCCGGGGTTTCTGTTTGGACCCGCTGATTACATGACATTTAGTTGACAAACTATAACTTTGATTTACCCAGCGAATACTTCATCTGTGACTGTGACCTGTGGAATTAGTTGGGTCTTCGGGGAGCTGACCCGGTTCGGTACAAACTTGTGATTTGTAATGTTATGACAAATGTTAATTTTGTCTGTTTGAATTTCGAGTTACGTAGTTTTGGGAATTATAAGTTTAGGTGGGGGGGTATGGAAAATTTAAATTAAAAAGAGAGGCTTGATTTCCACAGTACTGCTAAAGGTGTTTCTATATTAACAAGCGTCCCGAAATAAAAAATATGCTCTTAAATCCTGTAATTCTCCACTGATATGATAATATGATTTATGAGTCTGAGTCGTCAATAGTTGGTCCTTCAAGCCAAACTCTCCGCACACAAAAGCTCAACAACGAACCATGGAAAGCTTTTCTTACTGCTGATATAGACTTGACCACTATCTTACCTGGTGGTATTTACCATTTGGTTAATACCATTTAAAATAACCATTTAGTAATTAATGCGAGAAGTGCAGTAATTATAGAGCTCTGTTACCAACTGCATACAAAGTGATGTCTTACGTTTTGCTTAGAAGATTGGAACCATATGCTGAGACTCTAATAGATGATTACCAGTGCGGGTTTCGACGCAACCGTAACACCATTGACTAGATCTTCCTACTACGACAATAAAAGGAAAAAAAAAAATTGTATGCGCAGGGTATCCATGCACTGTTTGTCGACTTTGCAAAAGCATATGACAGTATAGATCGAAAGGCGCTATACACTATCTTAAGAAATTTTAATATACCATCAAAGCTCATCAGGATGATAGAGGTAGTTACAGGCGAGAGTAGAGTCTCAGTGAGAGTTGGCGCAGATTTGACTGAGGGATTCGGCATTCTTAGTGGGCTACAACAGGGTGTTGCTTTGCCATCCATGCTGTTTAATTTAGTGCTCGATCACGTCATACGAAATGTCATGCTTTTAGATGGCGGAGTAAATCAGAATGGACAGCATCAGGTGATAGGGTACGCAGACGACTTGGCTCTACTGGGCGAATGTAAAAAACATGTGATGGAAGCGGTCGAGGTCCTGGAAACGGAAGCAGAGAAGGTAGGCCTGAGAATCAATCGAGATAAGACGGAGTACCTTTATATGCGCCGTTACAAGAACACGCGTATCTCTAGGGCAGGTCTTAGTGTGGGTAATAATGTCTAAAGGGAGTAGACAAATTCAGATACCTGGGATATACTATAACCGACACCAACACCAGAGAGGAAGAGATTGAGATTAGAGTACAAAATTCCCTCCGTTGTAGTACAGCTCTACACAAGATCTTAGTGTCCAAACTCCTCAGCAAACGTACAAAAATACATATATATAAAACAGTCACTAGACCAATCCTCATGTACGGCTGCGAAGCTTGGACACTCACTTATAAGGAAGAAAACAAGCTGCTTGTAACGGAGCGCAAGATACTCCGCAAAATTCTTGGGCCGGCCCGAAGAGAAGACGGAAGATGGAGAGTAAGGAAGAACGCCAAGATTGAAGAACTAGTAGCTGAGCCCAACATCATAGGCGAATTGAAAGCAAACCGATTTCGCTGGCTTGGCCACGTGGAAAGAATGGGAGAGGATCGCTCCATAAAACGGGCTTACTTGGGACAGCTAAAAGGCCAACGGCCTGTCGGGCGCCCCAAGTACCGCTGGAAGGACCAGGTTGAGGAGGACCTGCAAAAACTGCAAATAATCCAGTGGCAAGAAAAGCACAAGACCGCAAGGATGGCGTCTCTTGGTATCGGAGGCCAGGATCCAGCTCGGGTCGATGCTTCATCTTAGTAAGTAAGTAAGTAATTAATGCGATGGAACATGTTCAGCCTAGACCTGGACTCTCAAGGACAGATGGCGGAACACTGCTGCGGCGACGAGTTTTATATTTGAAAGTGTTAGATAGCCAGTCCGGCGTTCGCAAAATGCCCTGTCACCAAGCTACATCGACTGCCATCGTACTACACCAACCAGGACCAGCGGTCTAAAGTGATATCTGAAGCACGAAAGCGCTCAGTAGTAAATGTAGTACATGGCACTAGCAGTCACCATCCAAGTACTGATCGCAGCGCAGCGGATGTTGCTTAACCTCGTTGATTGGTTATGAATGACTAGACAAGCACCGTTACGAGTAGTTAAAAAAAGATACATTAAAGCTCGCATTGTAAGCCATAAATTTACCCAAGAACCAAAGATGCTGGATGTAAGTAAAATTTCGTTATTTTTTGTATAATATTATTTTATACCATATCAACTCAGAAAGTGTCTAACTGCTCGTTCAAAAACGTGTTATATAGTTCGTAATTTCTCCCTTATAAACGTGCGCGGGAATAAAAAAATACAAACTTAAAATCTCAAAAAGGTTTTATATCAAATAATTAGAAAAAAGAGATGGGTTTTATTGTACTCAATCTTCAATGAAAGTAGGTTGACTAAATTTTCTAGTGTTTATACTAAATTGATAATTTAACAGTAATAATTTTCCAAAATGTCATCTGATATTGAAAGTGATATTTTATAATGATGGAGCCACCAGAAATAAAAAATACAGCTCATGAAATTATAAAGAACTTACTTCCTTAAAAGTCTCGGAACAAATACAAGAAAACTTATAATGATTTTATTTTCCTCGTAGGTTTACTTTTTTTTTTTTAGGTTTACACACTATACTATGTATCACTCGGGAGAAAGTCGGAATCGTTTTCTCCCCTCGGTGTACAATGTAGCATGTTGTTTCACCTAAAGAAGCGTGAAAAAAACAAAATTGTTTTTTTAAGATTGGTTGGTACCAATAGAGCTCGCTCTTAAATGTTGCCGAAAAGAAAGGGCAGAAAACGAAAAAAAAATGTTCCCTTGGGTCCACAACTTCTACGTCAGAAATTGATTCTGTATTTGTTGATTAAATGTAGGATATGGTCTTTAATTAACCGTGTGTATATTATATAATTTTAATACCAAATTATTATTGACAAATGTTGTATTATGTTTATTTAATATTGTAATTTATAATCGGTTGACTGAATGACTATTAATGTATATTTTGTGACCATGTAAGTTTTGTTATGATTAATTATCGTAAATGGTATGTCCGTTATAATTAAATAAATAAATACTTAATATACGGACATTTTAGACTCCATACTACTATATAATTTTGAGTTAGAACTCGTAAAAAAAATGGTCTAAAATTGGCAACTTTGATAGCCGTCCATGTTTATTTATTTATAGCAAAAATATTAGAATATAAGTATTTATATATGTACGGTACCACTCAACGAATGCCGAAATAATATTTAAACTCAACGAATGCCAAAATAATATTTTTATTTAAAAATACGTAATTGATCAACATAATTTGTAGAAGTCGGTACCATTACGATACAAAACATTCTGAGATTACATTTTCATAATGTTGTCTTAGGTTTTCACGACTGCCACCCCGTCACCCCGTGACCACGATCACTGCAAAGTGTTTGAAACGTCGGGATAAAAATAATGATAAATATACGCGATTTAAACCGTTTAGAGTTGTTTAATTACATTTTCATAGTTCGAATTCCACGAGTTATGAAATGTAATTACGGATTTTTACGGTGAGGTCAGTTTGGTTTTTGGCATTTTGCGAATGCCCGCCTGGCTAGCGACCACCCTCAAGTAGAAAATCTGTAGCCAAGCACCTGTGTGTTCCGGTAGCGGTCCTTGAGAACCAGTAAAATTTCAGGCACATGAGACCTAACAACTGTACGTCCCAGTGTGACGGGTACATTGCAATTCGTTGTTGACGATATGCATCTGTTATAGGCAGAGGTTAGTCCACTTAACATCAGGTGGGGCTCGGGCTTGTTCCGTCTCAATGACATAAAAAAAAAATGGAACGTCTACGTCTGTCAAAACTGCATCTATAATCTATATAGATCGAAATCAACTTTGAAATGCTTTCATAATACAAAGCAAAGTGATTTGGATTTAGAATACTACAAGTTCCATGAAAACCAAATAACAAACGTTCGGAAACGCTTAGAACCATATAAAATATAATTTGAAAATCATAGGCATAATTTATCAATTCTAATGTTTTTTAATAATTTATTAAAATCCGGAAAATATACCGAAATAACTTACAAAATTTTATGCATGATTATTATTTAACAATCTTTAAAATATTGAAATAGAATATCACGGTCGCAGTTTCAGAACGAAAAGTTAATATAAAACGTAGCGGGGATCGTAGTTACTTTGAAGAATATAATATACAAAATATGAGTGAGTCCAATGTAGGAGACATCAATTTAACACTAGAGGAATTGAAAATGCTGTAATAAAACACCTGAAAGAAACAGGTATGCCTATGATTACCTTCTTTAATAAATAACGCATTTAAACTCTCACGGCTGAAGTGAACATTTGTATGAGCAACACGAGATCAAATTATTTTACATCTTTCGTTCACCATTTGAAGCGATCGTAGCGTAGTGACCTTCTTAACCGATCAGCTGAGTTTAGCAACATCCGCCGCTGTCATAAGTTGGATGGGTGACCGCTAGTGACATTACTACTGAGTGCTTCCATGGTTCAGAGGACACGTCAAGCCGTCGGTCTTGGTTTAGGACAGCAGTAGTTATAGCATTGCGGTAGGGTATTTCGCGAATGTCCTGGCTCAAGTAAAAAATCTGTCACGAAGCAAGGGCACCTAAAGGTGTGTTCCGGTAGCTGTCTTTGAGTGCCAGTAATTCTAATTAATAGCATGTAAAATATCACCATTTGTTGGTGAGATAGATGTCAAAAGCGACTCTCTATATATGCATAAAAAAAGTACGAGAACCACAAAGCTAGTAATTTCAAATTAAGGTTTTTACAATACCTAAAATATTTCCCAAGGGTTATTTGTTGTTACCGTGTCTATGAAAGTGTTTTATTAGATCCCCAGAAATGAAATCAGAAGCTATCCGAATGCGTGGAAAATGATAAAATAGGAATTTCGTGGATGTAATTCAATTTGGCACGAAGCTCGTCTTTGCGAATTCCTTCGACATTATATCGATTACGATAACTTTATTATCTCGAACATAATCTTAACAATGGAATCGAGTTGAAGATCGCAACTTTATCAATTTATCCCGGCATTACTATTGGGACACGTTTAGGGGCTTGATAAGGTTACGTTGAGCATACAGTTGTTTTTTTTTTTTCTTTTTTTTTTTTTTTTTTTTTTTATGGTGATGGAATAAGCGCGAGGCCCACCTGATGTTAAGCGGTATCCTCTGCCTATAACAGATGAATTTCATCACAAGTGACGAACTGCACTGCGCCCATCACCTTGAGACAGTTGTTCAGTCTCATTTTGCCTGTTATTTCACTGGCTCTCAAGGACTGCTGCCGGAACACACGGTTAGGTGCTTGGCGACAGATTTTCTACTTGAGGGTGGTCGCTAGCCAGGCGGGCATTCGCAAAATGCCCTTCCACCATGCGGTGAAGCTCAAGCTCTGGGCGGGATTCGAACCATGGACCTGCTGCGCGGCAGTCCATAGCCAATGCCACTGAGCCATCACTGCTTCAATTGTGAAGAGTTTTTTTTTAAATATGATAAGCCAGCATTTCCCCGCAGTCTCACCTCATGGAATAAGTGACGACGCGGTCATGGGGTGGAATATGCTTTTCGAGCTACCAGGAAATGGAGGCGCTGGTAGGGTGTTCCATTATACTTCAGCCGCATTAAGAAGCTGGATTTAAAGCACTTGGTGCGTTTTTCAGTTTATCGACAATGCATACAATAAGAGCAGGAAGATGATAAAGAAAAATAAAAAGTGCAACCGATTATTGTTCTGTATCAGCCGGATTGTCCATTGCTGAACACCGCCTCCCCCATTAAGGTGGGGTTTGCCATAATCCCCTCGCTTGGCAGGCATCTTGGGGTTCACATAGTAAGATAGCAGTACTTACTGCTGAAGGCGCTGTTGCTCAACTTTTTTTTAATTTTTATTTTGACGGATAAACCACGAAGCTCACCTAATGTTAAGCGGTAACCACTGACTACAAAAGACGCATTTCATCTCAAGTGACGAACTGCACTGCGCCCGTCACCTTGAGACACAGTTGTTGAGTCTCATGTGCCTGTTATTTTACTGGCGCTCAAGAACTGCTGCCAGAACACACTGTTAGGTGCTTGGCGACAGATTTTCTACTTCCAGTATATTACCTTAAGTCGCCTCTTACGATGCCCACGTGCAGAGATGGGGACTTATGTTCTAGCCCGGCACCCCACGAGCTACCATCGATAAATGATCTATAATTCAGGTCTGAATTCTTGCCACGATCTCTCCTCACATTTTTACCAGTAAGTATATAAAATTATAATTGTATTTTTTAATAAATCTTCAAGATTACAAAATATACTTACACAGTTTGCTGTATTACCGTTTATATGATAAAAGGAAAAAATTAAACATGTTAAAAACCTCTTGTGTCTCCTTATTTTTTTATTTTGATGAGTACATTACTTTATTCTGTAATAATAAAATAAAAATAGACTTTCCAAATTCAACTATTGAAGTATTAGACTATAGTGCGCGTGGAACTAGTTGGCCGCGCCTTAGGTGGCGACAGGGGCGGTGAGGGGGCGCGTTGCCTACTGCTCGCAACGCACACACGCACATTAGACAGTGATGACCAAAGCAAGCGCCTTTGCCTCTCCACCGCTCATATACCTAAGGCGCGGCCAACTAGTTCCGCGCGCACTATAGCTAGACGATCCCCGTACATACATTTCCTTCACGAGGAAGTCTACCACTTAGGTAGTCAAATATCATTTTTATCCATTTTCACCTGTAAGCGCAGCCCTAATTCCGCTTTAGCCATTATCGTGTCGGGCCCGTGCCACATGTCACCCCAAACCCCCCTTCACCCGACAAGCTCTCCTCCTCGGAAAATGTACAAGCATTTTCGCCGTACACAATCTATGACAAAACAGCCTTTCTCAATAAGTTAACATTAGCCCTCGAACGAGCGATTTCCGATCTTACTCCTTCACAATACATCTCAGAATCATACGACGTTTCCTATCATTTACACCATTTCTCGTCTCGACAACGATTCCTTTGCACGGATTCGTGACAGTCAAAAGTCAACTTCTTGTATAACGGAGGAAGACTCTTAATCGCTCGATGTACGGCTTTCAGTTTTAACGTTTCAGATGGGTATGTAGCGAAATGGGTATCGCGAGAGTACTTATTACGAGGGGCTTGGTGGGTAAAATAATCTTTTACATCTCTATTGTAAAGATATCTGAGGTTAATTTCAGTTGGTATGAATGTGGCGTTTGCGCTGTTTTGTTTGTGAGGGTTGGTTTTTCATCGGACTAAAATCGTATTTCGGATAAAAGACGATTCACGGGAACGTTTTGCATCTTTGTTTTATGGCATTCGGAATAGTATTGTAAAGGTTTGGGAGGCTCCCCGTCGTTATGTTGTCCTGGTATCCTGTTATTGCTCTTTTGATTTTATTTTAAAAATATTTATCATTTTATCTAAAACATGTTAACGACATATGAATTGCGTCAGTATATCCCCGAATGGGTAGAGAGAGGGTTCACAAAACATTGTAATGATTTGACATAGTAAAAACAGAAAAGTAGTCTGATTGGATGCTTACTATGTACTCGTATTAGCCGGATTGGCCACTGCTGAACACAGCCTCCCCCATTGTGAGGGGTTTGCCATAATCCCCACGCTTGGCAGACGTCTTGGGGATTTTTTGGAGGCTCCCCGTCGTTATGTTGTCCTGGTATCCTGTTATTGCTCTTTTGATTTTATTTTAAAAATATTTATCATTTTATCTAAAACATGTTAACGACATTATGAATTGCGTCAGTATATCCCCGAATGGGTAGAGAGAGGGTTCACAAAACATTATAATGATTTGACATAGTAAAAACAGAAAAGTAGTCTGATTGGATGCTTACTATGTACTCATATTAGCCGGATTGGCCACTGCTGAACACAGCCTCCCCCATTGTGAGGGGTTTGCCATAATCTCCACGCTTGGCAGACGTCTTGGGGATTTTTTGGAGGCCATTAGGAGAATCAAATGCCTGCTCTAATCTGGATACGCATGGTTGTCTATGTCGCTACCGGTAAAAGATCTCGGATTAACATAATTACACATACAAAAAATAATTGAATCGGACATGGCAATAGGTTCACCCCTATCGCATGGGACAATAAAATGTCTAAAAACGTGTATAGTTTACATACCTGAGTCGAACATTTAAAGTAGAAATTATATACAGGCAGTTGAACCGGAAATCGAACCCGTTACACGAGAAAAATAATCATTCTGTAGCTTTATTATACCAATCGTAAGGCTACATCATAAGGATTATTTTTTGCTAAATTAAATAGTGTCAGAAATAAAAGGAAGACCACGAATTTTAACAGGACCAGTTTGTTAGCTGTACATGGGGTACACTAAAACTTTTGCACTAGCTAATCGGAACTATTTGAATTTCGAATGTTATATTTTTTGAAACGACTTGCAACCTTTTTAGTGATAATAAAAATTGGCGGGAAATCATTTGTAAATTGTTTTTTTTTTCACACATCAAAGTTTTGCGTACGCAACGAAAATGGAATTAAGTTGAAAAGATTTTAGAGTGAAGATTTTTTATGATTTTAAAAGTTCTCTCTCTAAACTGAACTCAAACTGTGCCGCTCGTCTTCAAAATGCTTTTGGGAGAGAAGCACCTTGTTTGAGCACCATGAAGCGATGGGTTGCTGAATTTGAGATATAGCGGGTTTCTTTACATGACGAATTTCGTGAAGGGCGGCCTTCAACTGCCGTCAACGAAAATAATGTAGCGGCTAATTGAAGAAAACCCGCGGATTACCTATGAGACAATTCGAGGACTATTGTGGATTGGTATGAGCCAAATTCATAAAATTTTACACGAATAATTAAAAGTTCGGAAACTTTGGTGTCGTTGGATCCCTCATGAACTGACAGCGGAGCAGAAGCGGGCTCGCGTGGAATGGTGCTCGCAGATGCTACTGAAGTAGGACCACGGACATTCTAATGCTGTTTATGACATTGTCACAGGAGACGAAACGTGGGTTTATTGTTTTGAACCCGAAAAAAAAGCAGAAATCTTGTGAATGGGTGTTTAAAAATGCGAACAGGCCCACAAAAGTGAGGCAAGCGAGAAACGTTGGTAAAAAAATGATCGCGTTTTTTTGCACAAATACGGGTCCCATCTGCACAATTCCACTTGAAGATCAATGGTATTCTGCCATCAATTCTGAACTTTTTCTAACACCCTGGGTAACCAGGGTGTTAGCTAAAGTTCACGAAAGAAGACCAAAAAGCCGCGTTCTCCTAAATCATAGCAACGCTTCTTCACACACAGCCAACAAAACAGTCATTTTTAGCTTCTGAAAAAGTACAACTCGCCACCCATCCTGCACATAGCCCCGACCTAGCACACTGTGATTTCTGTATTTTCCTCAAAATCAAAGATTTGATGAGAGGTTTCACTTTTACCAACTCCGAAGAGGCAGTGATAGCGTTCAATCAGCAGGTAGACACTATGCCTTCAGATCTATGGCCCTCCTGTTTTAAAAATGGTTCGATCGCGTGCACAAATGTTTAAAATGTACAGGAGAATATTTGAAAAGCAATAAACATAATATTTTGTTTATAACATGTTGTTTTTTTAAGTAACGCAAAACTTTTAGTGTGACCTACGTATATATCATGTGGGAGGCGTGCCTGGATCTTTTATAATACACAACGATATTATTAAATTTTGAGTATCAGTGTTTCGACAATAGGACCTATTTATCAGGTCCCATTTAAATTTTTAGAGATATTTAAAATATTTTTTTTATTTCCTCTCAATTGAATTGAAAATCTGAGTGTATAATTTGTGCATAAAACGCATAAAAAATAAATTTAAAATGATATAATGTTGTCTTAGGTTTGATTGCAGTCACCCCGTGACCACGATCACTGCAAAGTGTTTGAAACGTCGGGACAAAAATAATGATAAATATACGCGATTTAAACCGTTTAAAGTTGTTTAGTTATTAAAATGATATGTTTGATGCACTCGGTGTACAATAAACTAAATTCTACTATTTCATTTCTCATGCTCGTAAATTGTTTATGCCCGGTGTAAGAATGTTAGATATTAGGTGATATTAACTGATTTCGTAAAAGGACAGAAAGTCTTCGATCACAGTTTCGTACAAGGACAAAAAGTATTTGATCGCAACTGGTTACGAAGCTTCAGTTTCGTACACGGGCGTAGCGATTTAAATGCATTTCCATTTAGTCACTATATAATGGAATTGTGCAGTACCATCAATTCGTTTTCACCACATTGAATAAACCTGGGTCTATCTGGCGGTGGCGTGTAAAGTGGTGGTAATTTTTTGTTGTTGATGGTTAATCCTTTGTTTACAATCTCACCTGATGGTAAGTGATGATGCGGTCGAAGGTGTTTACAGGCTTAATCTAGAATTACTGTCTCTCAAGGACAGCTGCCGGAACACAGACTGCTTGGTGACAGATTTTCTACTTGAGGGTGGTCGCTAGCCTGGCGGGCATTCGCAAAATGCCCTATCCCCATGCGGTGAAGCTCAAGCCCGCGGTGGGATACCAACCATGGACCTGCTGCGTGGCAGTCCATAGCCAATGCCACTGAGCCATCACTGCTTCTTTTTAATTACTTTCCTAAGTGTTTTTGTGAGTATTTTCAAATAAAGCGTATCATAAATCTACGCTCGAATATACAAAAATATATAAATATTTTTTAATGTTAATTAGTGCCTAGAAAGACAAGCTGGTGCCTGATGGTTAGCATCACGCCCGTCTATTAAAATTACAGTATCTAAATAGTAATTTTTGAAGCGCTCGTAGCGAAGTTTACTTAGCTGTTCTACACCGATCAGCAAAGTTAAGCAACGTCGCGCGCGGTCAGGAGTTGGATGGGTGACCGTTAGTGACATTATTACTGAGCGCTTCCGTGCTTCGGACGGCACGTTAAGCCGTCGGTCCCGGTTGTTGCCTTAGGATGGCAGTCGTTATAGCATGGTGGTAGGGCATTTTGCGAATGCCCGCCTGGCTAGCTACCACCCTCAAGTAGAAAATCTGTCGCCAAGCACCTAACGGTGTGTTCCGGCAGCTGTCCTTGAGAGCCAGTAGGTACTTCTAGGTTAGCCTGAACAACATTTTCGACCACATCATCACTTACCATCAGGTAAGATAGTGGTTAAAGGCTAACCTATCAGGAATAAAAAATATACTGTGTCAATTCACTGCGCTCGACACTGCGAGATTCGTTTTTAATTCACGATTTTTTAATTCACTTGCTACAGTGCCCTTCAAACCTAAACACAAGAGTGTTTGCGCACTGCGGTTTGGAGGTAGAATATCTGACAGTAGTGGTATCCACCAAGACGGCCTCTTGCTTAAGGTGCCAACCACCTGATTTGTCGGCTCATTGACACCACCCGGAGACCGCGTGTGGGGTTTCAAGATTAAGAGTATTGTTACAATGCAAATAATACGTGTATGTAAATAAAACCGCTGCAGTTGCACTTTCAGTTGGAACATCATTATTGATATTGCAAAAATCTTAGATTATTTATAGCAGAAGAGACGTTTAATTGTATTTTATTTCTTTAACTTTTTTTTTTATGCTAGATAGGTTAGCCTTTACCACTATCTCACCTGATGGTTAGTGATGATGTGGTCGAAGATGTTGTTCAGGCTAACCTAAAAGTACTGGCTCTCAAGGACAGCTGCCGGAACACACCGGTAGGTGCTTGGCGACAGATTTTCTACTTGAGGGTGGTAGCTAGCCAGGCGGGCATTCGCAAAATGCCCTACCAACATGCTATAACGACTGCCATAAGACAACAACCGGGACCGACGGCTTAACGTGCCCTCCGAAGCACGGAAACGCTCAGTAGTAATGTCACTAGCGGTCACCCATCCAACTCATGACGTATTTATGGGTATTGTTACAATGCCAATACTACGTGTATGTAAATAAAACCGCTGGAGTTGCACTTTCAGTTGGAACATCATTAAGTATTGATTTTTAATATTGTTAGGTTTGCAATAACGCCTGCTATGCGGATTTCGTTACATCATTTACAAGTATAAAACCAATTGCAAAATTGGTCTTGTTTGTAGTACAATGCAAGTGGTACTATAGATGTCGCTCCATCCCAATACGATGGTTAAAGAACGATGGGAAAGATTCGAGTTATGACGTCATGTCATGTTCGCTCAACTGGTTAGAGCATACCCCGGCTCAAGGGGTGGGTTCGAATCCCGCACATGACTTAAATTTTTCCTATCGTATATTTGTGATCATTATTGATATTGCAAAAATCAAAAATTTATAGCAGAAGAGACTGGAACTTCATCGTGGTTAGACGTTTATGATTATTATTTATTTAACTATTTCCATTTATTTGATAATATAACTATAGTTTTCATTTTAAAACTGAAATCCAGACCCGCGCCGTAACAATAAACTAACCCATGGACGAGGGTGACTCAGCCCCAAAACCTTTTGAAATTCTCGAACTAAAATGTGAATCACCTCCATCCTAGTCTAGTTACATCATAACAACGTTATGTATACCTATCACTTCGAAAGTTCAAAGCCCGAATCATGCTTTCCGTATTAATTTTCAATTTGGCCTAACAACACCACCCCTCTCCCTTCCTCACATTACTCACAGGCTAAGTGTGAGTGAATAGGCATGGCGGCGAGCCAAGTTAGACCCCATTGCGAGTTAGGAGCTTTTGATTAACCCATTCTATGTCGTTTATTATAGTTATGTTGAGTTATTGTGTTTCTAGAATGTTTTATTGTGGAACAGTCCAAACTTAAGTCACGAAGCGTTTTGATGCTACTTTTGTCATAAGTATTTTTAAAGATGATAACTTTGACCGCTATACTAATAATAATTATGTAAAGAAGTGGAACTCTCATACAGTTACCGCGGACTCATCAAGTTCACAATTAATAAAACATGCACAATCTTCAAAATTAAATTGGATTGGTTAATTAGAAATGTTCTCATCCAATTTTTTTTTATTATGTAATTGTGATGGAACAAGCTCGAGGCCCACCTGATGTTAAGCGGATTAACCTCTGCCTATAACAGATGCATGCAACACAAGTCACGAATTGCACTGCGCCCGTCACTTTGAGACATAGTTGTTAAGTCTCATGTGCCTGTAATTTCACTGGCTCTCAAGGACTGCTGCCGGATCACACCGTTAGGTGTCTGGCGACAGATTTTCTACTTGAGGGTGGTCGCTAGCCAGGCGGGCATTCGCAAAAAGCTCTTCCACCATGCGGTGAAGCTCAAGCCCCAAAGTGATTCGAACCATGGACATTTCTTAACATATTTATTCGTAGCCGCTATTGAGATAGCGGCTCACCTGATAATGCTGTTGAAGATGTTGTTTAGTCTACTCTGGAACTACTGGCTCTCGAAATATATTAGAAGTGCAGTTCCTTTTATGTGCGCTATTTTTTCATCGACTTCGTAACTAATGAAGTGATAATCAAACACAAACCAATGTAATTTGTACATCAATAAAAAATGGTATGCCTACGCTAAAGCGATTAATTATTTAACACCTACTTATATTTAAATGTATTAAATTCCCCGTGGGGTGCCGAACAAGAATCCCTTAGGGTTCTAAGCTAAAATGACATCCCCCATCTTTTCTCGTGGGTGTCATAAGAGGCGACTAAAGGGTAAAATATGTTATACTGCGATCCCCAAGCCACCTGACAAGCGTGGGGATTATGTCAACCACCCGTTCCCCTAATGGGGAAGGCCTTATTTCAACAGCGGTCGTTACGGCTGCTGATTCGAGATAAAATTCAAAATAGAGAACTATCCAGCCCATGCTTAGCATATTTTTACCTTGGCTAGTGACCGAACCCGCGGCTTCGTCATACGGTGCGGCCAAAATAACGAGCGAAATTCTAGCTTGGAACCACTCGGTCAAAAATATATTAATAAATGAATTGAAATAAAATTATTCAAATACCCGTGGGGTGCCGGGTTAGAATTGCACCTCCCCATATCATCCCGTGGGTGTCGTAAGAGGCGGCTAAAGGAAAAATACTGGAAGGTGGGCAGCAGCGCCTTCTAAAGAAATGCCATCTTACACTGCGATCCCCAGGACGCCTGCCAAGCGTGGGGATTATGGCAATTGCTAATAGGGGAGGCTGTATTAAACAGTGGACGAGTAGGCTGTTACAGTACAGTATTCAAATATCGATAGCAGCATAGAAGCATCATAGTCCAAGCCCTAGGCCAGCGAGGTGTTTTTATTTTACAGAAAATTGTTCCTGTTAGTAATACTCGTTCCCTATAGCGTGGAAACTGAAGATAGTTTTTTAAGTTATACCCATTATTCAGTAATGTACAAGAGTATCTGTAATAATTTATTCTTTTTTTATTTATTTTATAGTTACATTGTGTCATTGTGTATGAAGGGCAGTAAGTAAGGAATTACTATCGAGGCTCTAGTACCCGGCCGAAGTAGAAGGCTTTCTGAATTGAGGTTCGTAATTCTCGTACCGCCCGTGAAACATACAATGTTTTTCATCACATATATCTACGTGAACTTTTTTAAGCGGATGGCGGGCTTTTTTACCACACCACAGATTATACAAATGTTTCATTCAGAAACGTTAAGGGCAATTACTTTCGTAGGTATAGAGACATGGCGGAGCGTAAAAAAATATCGACGTTTTGATACAAAAAACTATTAAAATCGATTATTAAGAACATTACGTGGAAGTGTGTTGAAAATAATATTTTAATACCTTTGCAGTGTTAGATTTTATCCCTCTGTTGAGCAATGTTAACTTATTTTTCTTCTTGCAGTGACGAGACGAAAGAAGTGGACGGTAGGGCGCGGTCCGAGTCCGGAGACGCAGACTCCGTGTACCACGTGCGAGGAGCTCTGCATGACCATCGGAATCGGGACAATCAGGTACTGAACAAGACATAAAATACTCTTCACCTGTCCAACACAATGAGGCCGGTTGTGCTCATGGTCTGGTTGCAGTCTGCAGTTTGGTGTTCATTATGTGTTAAGATCATTCAAAAAGATATCGAACTAATTCAAGTACAGAATGTCTCTGGATGGTTCACCGCTAATAATTTTCTCTTAAATTCAAAAGAGAATAAATGTTTTTTTTATCTAATATTATTTTATGTTAAACCAAATATTTTGGCTTGGGACCACGCTAATAACTTTTTTTACCTAAAATTGGAACCGACTTCAAGACTTAAAAGTGTGAAATAACTTGTCAAAGTCGTTACCATGCGCAAAATATTGTGATAATAGGTACTTATGATCTAGCATAGTATCGACTTTAAACAAGTTATTTTACAATTTTGGGTCTATTTTAAGGTTAAAAAAAAATCTCAATTTAACCAAAGAAAACAATAGTAATGTAAAACTTAACTGCATTCTCATTATTCCAATTGTAGCAACTACAGCTCCAGGGCTGAGCCGCGACAGTGAAATATAAGTTTGAATCAAACTTTGTACCCGAGCATTGTCATTTCACGACAGTTCCATTGGATTATAGCTATTTATCGTTCTCAATGAGCAATGATACCAAAATGATATTAACCATGGTTAAATTTGGTCTAAAAATAAGGCCTACAAATACCTCATACTAAAATGAAGAATATTTTGAAGTATTGTTATTTTGAAGCCTTATTAATTACACGAATGTATACTATTTTTTGTTGAAGCCATACAGAGCGGCATATTAGCTTAAGCGTAAAAGCTCTTTGAATAAAGAAAAAGAAACTATACAGATTTAGTCATACAATAACTTGTTTAGCCCTTGAAAGGTTTAAGTCATAAATTCATTAATATAGAATCTAAATAGTCATTAACGCGACTGCCGTCATCATCTACCTATCACGTACGCTCGTTCCACTATGATCCCCTATTTCACTCCCCCAGGGGACTGTACAACACTCAATATTCCACTACAGTACCCTATGTAGAGGTCGATACAATATGGCTAACACAGAAAAACATCATGTTTTCACTCACAACACATAGGACAACACTAGAATATAATTGCAGTTTAGAGCAATGATGGCTCAGTGACATTGGCTATGGACTGCCGCGCAGCAGGTTCATGGTTTGAATCCCACTGCGGGCTTGAGCTTCACCGCATGTTGAAAAGGCATTTTGCGAATGCCCGCCAGGCTAGCAACCTATCCTATATATATAGCATACCAAAATCAAGTAGAAAATCTGTCGCCCAGCACCTAACGGTGTTACAAAATTACAAATTTTCGAGAGAAAGAAATATAGTCATGTGCGGGATTCGAACCCGCGTCCATCCACCCCTTTAGCCGGGGTATGCTCTGACCAATTGAGCTAACATGACACAATGACTCATAACTATAATTTTTGCTCTCGTTCTTCAACCATCGTATCGGGATGGAGCGACATCTATAGTACCACTTGCGTTGTACTACAAACAAGACCAATTTTGGTTTTAAACTTGTAAATGATGACGCAACCTTATAATTTTAATATTATTATGTTTGCAATAACCTAACGTTGTGTTCCGGCAGCTATCCTTGAGAGCCAGTAATTCTAGGTTAGCCTGAAAAATATTTTCGACCACATCATCACTTACAATCAGGTGAGATTGTGTTCAAAGACAAACCTATCAAGCATAAAAAAACACTATTACAATTTTCCTGCCGAAACTTGTCAGATTATATTAAACAGGATCTCTTCTTAAATAAGGGTGTCCAATTTTTTTTTCCTTCTTTACCCAAATGAGGTGTCTCTTTCCTACTGCAAGTGTCAAGCAACGGAGACGGTTCAAAGAGAATTTTAATGTCATTAGTGGAGGGGCGACTCGCTCACCGAATTAGGCGGGCGGGACATTGCTTGTTGAAAACACGGAATATTAAATAAAGAATGAACGGTCTTTTCCCTAACAAAATCCGGTGTCACCAGTTCCCGTTGTAACGCTCAAAAGAGTTTGCAATTTTTTTATGTAAGTAGTTGTACAAGATGTACCATAGTATGTTTTTTTTATGTTATTGTGAAGGAACAAGCTCGAGGCCCACCTGATGTTAAGTGGATTAACCTCTGCCTATAACAGATGTATTTCGTCACGGTCGGCCCACCTGATGGTGGGCCTCGAGCTTGTTACATCACAATAACATAAAATATGTATATATATAAATACATAACTCATTATTCTGTTGCCATGGCAATCATGTTCACTAACAAAATTAAGGCACAAATATCCGGTATATCAAAAGCACAAACGCTGAAAAAGCTCCTCTGTTTCACACCAACCAAAACAAATAAATCTGTAGTCATAATTAATGTCCCAGGATTCTGAAATAGTTGCAAAATATTGTAAAGATCACGTAACTATGAACACTATTTAGTCGCATTCAAATTCTCTCAAGTAGCTACTCGTAGGTACCTGGCAGTCATACTTGCTGACAGTAGAAAGTTGGTCTTGTTTTTCCATTATCATGAAGTAAATTATTATTGTTTAAAATACTCTCAAGAAGGTGCAGCCCAGGACCACCAAGAACCTCCCAACCAAAATAAAAAAGATCCAATATGACAGTGATTTCAATCTTACCATCACACAATGTGCTAGCTGTCAAGTATTTTTTTACGAAAGTAGTAGAAGTATTTCTTAGGAGCTCGTATTAAAAATTGCATCTCAAGTGTAAGATCGATCATAAGATGCTTTTTTGAACAACTGTTCCATACGTACATCAAACGTCAAAATCTTAACTTTGAGAAGTAACATCTTAAAGCGACAAGCGCAGTGTAGTGTTACGTAGAACAAGGATGGTGTCACAGCAACAAACAAAAAACAATTCAGGAACTGATACTAATTCTCAATTAGATTCCAGAAAATCTGTCAAAATAATTACAAATGGCTAACTTCACTTAGTTAGTTTTAGGCCCGTTTCGTGAAAACTAATACCGTTTAACGATAGAGCGTAAACAAAATCTAAGTGCGAGCCCTTTTAGGGTACCGCATTTAAACAGCTCGTAAACGAATAAATTTTTTGAGTTTTTTGAAAATTATCATTTACAAAATTGACAATTTACATTTATTTGTTCGTTAAAGAGAAGATAATATGTTTTTGTAATCGCCGCCGGTTTGCCTTTATTATAATAATAACTATGAACTATGTACACTCACTAGAGTTACTACAATAAAATCATTAAAACAACCTACATGTAATTGCAGACTCCGAGGCAGTATAAATGCTTCCGTCCACTACCACTAGGCAGCGTGCCCAGCATGTTAGCAGCATTGCCCCGTTGAATTGCAATGCTTATTCTTTGAGGCAAATAGGTGCCAGCATTTTGATCACGCGTCGCTTCGACCTAGCGCACTGATAAGTTTTAGAAAATACGATGAGCTCCCGGTCCCCACGGACCCAACGTTTCTACATCAAAGATACATTAAATAATGTATTTTAATACCACATATACTTAATTGACTTAATATTTAATTATGTATCGAAATTCGAGATTCGGAACTAGTTGAGTTTATGAGATAGACCCCGTAACAAAAATGTCAAATATAAAAATATATTTATAATCTATTGCTTTCACGTTTTTTACTCAATGAACAGAACAACTTCACCAATAAATCCAGCATAATTTTCTCTAAAAACTTCACCAATTAACGTCTATATACAAACTGCAGCAAGTTTTGCAAAATGTTCTCGTCGCGTCGTTCCGTATAGAAGAATTTATGTTCTAAGTTAGCAACACTCATTTTGAATCATTAAACTTTGTTGTTGAAGGAGTTGCTTATGAGGTTTAGTCATTTGTCTCTGTAATATTGCGTCACCGTGAACAAGTTTATAGCAAAGAACCTAATTGCAAAATTAGTCTTGTTTGTAGGTCAATTCCATTGACTATAGGTATAATGTTCTTCAATCTTCAGACGGTATTGCTACTGGAGAACAAATTTTCTATGACACTCATTACGTGGTTGCTAGCTAATAACTAGGGCTTTCTAATGCTCAGAAATCCCTTCTACCATTTAGAAGTGGTTGAAAACCAAACAATTCTTGGTCCTGCCTATTACAAATGGAGATCGTCACAAAACTAGATCTTCGATCACATCATCACTTACTATCAGGTGAGATAGTGGTCAAAGGCTAGCCTACAAAAAACTATATGCCCAGATCGTGGCAAATAAAGTCATTCGCATACTACGAATAACAATATACAGGGCGTCCCACGGCGATGCCACTACAGGTAATTTTCGTGTAACTGGTTCGATTCCCGGTTCAACCATGTAATTATTTAAATATCTATGAATGCAGTTTAAATTATTTTTTAAATTTAAGTAATGTCTTCTTTCAGTAAATGTTCCATCTACAATATTCAAGGTACTTTCCCTCCATGTGGCATCGCCGTGGGAAGCCCTGTATATTTATTCGTAGTTGGCATCTATGATTTCCCTAGATTAGAGATTCCCCTGGTGGTGTTGCTGCATACCTATCCTGATTAATCCAGTTGGGATATTGATACATTTATATTCGGAATTGCAAATTCAACCACTCGTTAGCAATACCCCAAAGCACACTAGTATAGTTTAATTTACCGCTCATTCAATTCCAAATTGGGATAAGCGCCTTTCAAAAAGGATTATCTGCAAACTGATTGCAATGTCTATATACAGTATATCCTACTGTTTGTAATAATCCTACTATTGACCAGTTGGTCGTAATTTACTGCTTTGTCCATTGCAATAATACCCGCCCACTGGACCACTATTAATTCATGGATTAATTAGAATTGCTCCCCCGGCTCATCCCCCTTTTAACGGAGGTGCGTCGATTCTATTAGGGATCTATACGAAATAATTTATTAATATACAACAATTTATGATTAAGAACGAGTGCATCAAAGAAAATTTGAAAGTTGTACCAAATATTAATACAAATTTATGACACAAATTATGCGAAATTTATTGACAAAATAAATAAGATACTTCTCCTTATTTCACTGTGGCACCACACGGCTTGTAAGATTGTATGCTTAGTTTATTTTTGCACAGAAATTTGACCACCCAACAAACCATTATTTTATGTTGTGAGCTCTGCATACTCTTCAGGTTTGCAGAGCTACTGCAGGACTATAGTGTGGTAAAGCAAGTTATGAGGAGAGACGAAAAGCCTTCTTCTCTGGCCTCAGAGTAATGCGTATAATTTGAATGTACTGTATCAGCCGGATCATCCACTGCTAAACACAGCCTCCCCTATTAAGGGGTGGCAGGCGGCTTGGGGATCGCAGAGTAAGTTGGCAGTTCTTAAGAAGGTGCTGCTGCCCACCTTCCACTATTTTTCCCTTAGTCGCCTCTTACGACACCCACGGGATGATATGTGGAAGTGCAATTCTAACCCAGTACCCCACGAGGTATATAGGAATTATAAAAGAATTTGAATGTATGTACAAGTAAAGGAAGAAACCTAGGTTTGGATGGTCTGTAAGACAAATTATATTCATTTATGCCATTTCATTACTGATACTTCGTTGCTACTTTGAAGCTTCTTGTAAAAAAACATACTCTATCTTTAGTCCAGTCCATTCTAGTTCCACCACACGTCTATCTAACATTCGCACCTTTATTACTTTCACTCTTTCAGTCCCCGCTTTCGTTACCCAAAATTCAGATATAAACATCAAGATATGTTTTATGATGGTCTTATAAATTGTTCCCTCAAGATTCTCGAGTATTCGGTCACACTCGGTTCTAGGGATCTGTCGCTACTTTATCCACCTTATATTTATCTTGTTTCTCTCGTCAACAATGAACCACAGATACCGCAGAATAGGTCCTCAGTTTTCATGCTGTTTATCTTCAATACGACTCCAATTTTACCGCCATTTTTCTAGTCCGTCCCGGACTCTGGTTGCATTTTCTCCGGTCGTCGGCAGTGAGCATATACCTACAAAGGTACTCTACATCAATGAAACCAAAATGATGAATCCAGATTATGTTCTTGAATTGCAATTTTAGAATTGCTTTCCTAATATTATGTTCTTATAAATACACAGATACGTATTGTACGTGAACTAGTTCTATACGTGAACCAAAATCTCCTAAATCCTGTGCATCGGAAACAACTGCTTCTGACATTTCGTGCCAAATGATGCTGCAGCCCCTGGCATTTATCCAACTGGGTTCACTGTACCAATTTATCACTACCTGCGCTTTGCACCAAATTAAACCTTAAAACCTTTATTATATGGAAGACAGTGAAATATTGTTGTTAGTTAGTTGGTCTGCTGTGTTTGCACAACCACAAATTGTGTTATGGAGAGCTTAGCTAAAGCTTTTGTGAAACAAATAAATATGAAAAGATATTGACTACTAACTGTACCTTAGTTGGTAGTCTTAGTAGTGACACTGTTTGCAATGCCCAGGGCGACGGGTTCGTTAATTTATTGGCCTGATGTGCCTGCTATGGCCATTGAGGTTTTATACTTAGGTACTTATTTATAAGAAGAATATCTACTGGAATTACTGTCTGTTATTGTCTACTGGAATTACTGGTACTGGTTTTCGCATCAAGTCCCACGTACGTTCACCAAATCACCCGCATTTTGTCCTTGAGAGCCAGTACTTCTAGGTTAGCCTGAACAACATCTTCGACCACATCATCACTTACCATCAGGTGAGAGAGTGGTCAAAGGCAAACCTATCAGGCATTAAAAAAAAAAAAAAATTTGTTCGGACAGTACATATTTTAATACATATAAAGATAAAGACAAATTATTCTTCCCGTTAATGAGCCGCTGGTTTAACCTGCACAGTTTCAATATTTACGTTTTGAAAATTAAGTGTTTTGATGTTATGTGCTGGGAGCGAGCCTTTGGCTATATCTACCGAGCACAGTTTCGGACTTCAAATGGATAATGATAATGTATTTATCAGGAAAAATCCAATATCATGCATGGAATATAAACCAGAGACCTTCACATTCCCAAGGTCAAATTAACTAACGAAGCAGTCATCCTTCATTATATTAATGATAATCACATTATAACTAATACATCATGTAACAATAAAAGATAATTATCACCTTCTACTCTCAGGGTTCAAAAGGTCGTCGTCAAAAGCCTGGGTGGCCGGCGGTGAGGGCCTGGTGCGTGGCGTGGTGGCACTCTGGCAGAGAGGACGTCGAGGATACGGAGCTCGAGGAGGAACCTTCTGACCCTGGGTACGCTACACCAGTTTCCGTGGAGACGCCGCTGCAGAGCTCGGTTTCCAGGTACGAAATACCATAGTCAGAAGTCAAAAGTTTCTTATAAAAAAATTTAACGAAATCATTATTTGTGTTCCTAGGGACAAAGTTATATTGGCTCTTTGATTCGGCGTTATTTTGAATTCAGAGCAAAACAAAAGATTTTTCGGAGAAATTGAAGTGCAGCGAGAGATTCTAAAGCAGAATTCTGACCGTAGCTAGGAATTCAATATACCCAGATCAATTTTGGCCCCGAGTGACACAATTTTTCATCACTACCTGTGAGAAAAATAAAATAATCTAAACTCATGTGTATAGACAATATAAACTATCATCATCTATGATCAAAGTCATCCGCCGTTGGATCCCTGACGCCGCCTCCTTGCCAGGCAAGGCGTCTTGGGGATCGCAGTGTTAGATGGCAGTTCTTGGGAAGGTGCTGCTGACCACCTGCTAGTATTTTTATTCGCCACTTACGGCTCTCACAGAAAGAAAAAGGGGGTGTGATTCTAGCCCGGCAGTCCTCGGAATATTAGACAATATTATTGATCAATAAGTCATTTAAATATTTTTTCTAACTTACCTAATCTATCAAAAGCGAGAACGTGGACCATTAGAACAGACAAAACTCCGTCCCAAATATGAATTTTATTTCTGTTGTCTGCAAAAGTAAAAAAAAAAAGGAGGATCTGATCTAATGAGATAAATTCTGTTCTGTAAAGTAGGTACCTAGTACCTACCCAACTAAACTTTTGTTTAAGGTTATTAAACTCCCGTTTTCGGTAACTTCATTACACTCCGTAGAGTACTATGAGATAGTGTGGACTAGGACTATCCTATTTAGTATCAAAAATATCATCTTTGTCAACTTTTTTTTTGTCTGATTATATAGTTACATCATTTTTACAGATGCACATCCTTGAACGTGATCAGGGATCCGTACGCCACACGTACGTCAGGAGGGTCTGGCTCAGGTGACGGAGGCACCTCCCCGCTCCGCCGGAACTATGATCCTCCCCCCATACCCGCCGCCAGGGACAGCCGCTCGCTGCCTCCCAACACAAGAATCAACGCCACTACCTCACCTGCACCTAAGTCTGCCTCAGCAGACTCTGTCTACACGATACTTATAAGACTACCTGAATCAGATCAGGAAAGAGCAACCATCAAAATGATAACAGAAGAATCACCACCTTCCGTAAACAGACCACACTTCAGACCCACGAGAGGAGACTCAGAACTAAACCTACACCCTGCCGGCCATGCTGCTCTCACCAGAAGAACATCACACATTCAAGACGTGAGAATCCCCCTCAACGCCAAAATAATTCCTAAACAACTGGCAGGAAAAGGCATCACAGCAAACAAACCAAAAAAGAAAAAGACTCAGGAGAAAAAGCAGGAGACGAAAGCTGCCAAGACTCTCTCCGCTATTCTACTCTCGTTCATCCTCACTTGGACGCCTTATAACATTTTAGTGTTACTGAAACCATTGACAGCGTGTACGAAGTGCATTCCAGATGAGCTGTGGTCATTTTTCTACGCTCTTTGCTATATAAATTCAACCATTAATCCAGTTTGCTATGCTTTGTGTAATGCCACCTTCAGAAGAACGTATGTGAGAATCCTAACCTGCAAATGGCACAACAGAAACAGAGAGGCCATGACCAGAGGTCCTTATAACTAGTAAATCTAAGTGACGAGCTTTGTGGAAAATTGCACACGCAGATATGTGTTTTATTGAATGGTACCAAGATTTACATTGCCCAATTTTGGTACCAAAGATGTATGAAATGGTAAATTTTGAAAAGGGAAACTATTCATCGTACGTTTTTATCAGTGACGGTGAAATTACTGAATGTATTTGTTTGTCAGTAAATTGGACAAAAATGCAAATAAGGTGTGATTAAAGTATCTTTCCTTATTTATATTCCGAGAAAGTTTTGTTTAGTATGTGGTTTTACCGTCCCGTCCATGGTAGTTGTATATTTTGTAGATTTATGTTGAGTTGTTAATTATTTAGATACGTACCTACCGTTATTGTTTAGCGGTAGCTCTATGAGCGATTGAACCGATCCGTCGACGGTTTGACTCTACATAAAAAGATTTTCATCACCTATTCTATGAAAAAGATTTCTAACGTGTGCACTATGAATTAAGAAATGTAACGTAAATGCCAAAAGTAATCGACTAGTAGTAGAATAAATGCGGAATTAGTGGAACAAAATGTGTAGTGTGTGCCAAAACTAAACAAACGTGAGGTTTTTCTAGTCCCGAGTTTTTGAGCTTTTAGGATAAATGTTAAAACTAATTTAATTGAATAAATTATTTCAGTCTCAAATGCCAAATTTCTGACAGGTGTTTTTATTTTTATCTGTTTATATGTTTTTCGCTACCAAGTTACTGGCCCCACGAAAATGGACATAGGTATATTGACATACCTATGTTTATTTTCGTGGGGCCAAATTTTTTTGACAAAAAAATATTGTCAAATATTTTAATAAGTTCAGAATTTTACTTTTCATTGATTGGGTTCAAGCATTAAACAAAATATCAATAAAAATAACGCTGGTGGTATTTTGAAAATACCAGGGTAGCATTAATGCGTGGGGGCTTCACAATACGCTCGCTAGATTAGCCGGGTAGTCCTATGAAGCATGGAGGGTTGAATGCAAGTAATGTTTACCTTCCGTGTCACAAATACAAACAATGTCCTGGGGCTGCTTTCCTCGAGGATTGAAGTTTACACCCAACAAAATGTTAATACCCGCTCTGGGACATTTCTGTGCTTGTTATTTAATCCAGCAATCAGACAGTTCTGGGCAGTTAGTGAAATTTTCTGAACCCTATACATCGTGCTCATGAAATTTTAAATAAATCTATTAAATAAAATGCTAGTTTAACGCTCGTCAGCTTAAGTAACGTAAAATTTTATACAGAGTACATTTAAGTTGCTCAAATTAACGTGGACATTGTGAACAACCCCTAGTACCAAGTTGTGGCAAGTCAGGTCTTCAAAAGTTTAAGTTTATCGTAAGTCAGGAGTGTGATGAATTGATACTATCTATATATACCTATATGATTATTATTAAACGCCACCAACTTCTTTGCCTACGCCAATTCTTATTTTTGGTGAAAGACCAAATAATATTGTTATTACTACTATATAATGAATGTTTCGTAAAAGTCGAGAGAATCCCAAAGCCTTGTGTTTGATGTTCTTAATGTGTGTTTTACTAGTGTTAAATTGATTTACTATAATTATAAAAAAATAAGCAATACTCAAACTATTACATTAAAATCAGTATAGTATTTTTTAATCTTTGTGATTACTATTATATCTTCCTTTTCTCATTAAACTTTTTACTATATTATTATAATATCTTTAAATAATATCTATACTTTTAAATAAACACACGTTATAAAACGAGAACTGGTCTCGATAACTACTCGTTAATAATCATACAACGATTTCAAAGTTATTTAGAGATGAGAAGTTTAGATGTGCACCGTTTTGACTCACATTTATTCACGTTGAGTGATAAATCTAAAATTGCCTTTATTAAAATAGTACATAATACTTATGTAACCTGTCACTTTTGTGATATATTTAATCGGTTCAAATTAAAATAAAGTGAGTTAAAATCGTGGCGGATAGCATAATTTTATCTATGAATACCCACCGACAACGCTAAATATTAATTAATATGAATATTAATTTCATATAATATGTGTCATAAATAGTATATAGTAATGGATTATATTCTAAAGTACTTTATGAATACCTAAATTTAAAATAAATAAGTTATTGTAAATACATTTATGATTCGATATTCCTAGATAGGTATTTAATACATGGTGTCAGTTTTAAGTATAGGTGATATTATTAATTTAATATATAAATATATACAAATAAATGTGTGTATTATAAATATCGTCATATGTTATACATAAAATCTGAGTGTTGTACAACGTTCCTTTTGTGGTGAAAGGGGTTTTATTAACCTTTGATTATTATTATATATTGGATGTGTAGAAATAGAATATATTAATCTTAAATAATCGAAATCAAGATTACGATAATTAGCTAAGCTCTGAAGCTAGGTTTGAAAACCAACTACTTATGCCTATTCCTGGAATATTAAGCAATTTTTGAACAAAATATCAAAAGGTACAGGCAAATGTATAGTACACATGTGTTAATTTTTCCAAAACAGGACTACTTTATTTACGACGTAACTACTAGAGTGCCATTACAAACGATTGCTATAGTTTGCATCCATGGACTTTATAGAAGCCGCACAAGCTCGAGAGCTTAACTGGTGGTGGGCTTACGTACTATGCGTCTTCCAGTTAATAATAACCACTTGCAAACCTTCCTCCAACTGTCACTTATATTTTGGAGAGCTTTTATCAAACCAAATGGCTGTCTTGCTAATCCTAGCATCCATGCAGGTTATAAAAACGCAGTTTTGCGTATTAGACTTAGGCCCACTTGCGCCAACGAGGAAACGCTAGTTAAACTCGAATTAAGTGTAAATTCACATACAAAAACCAAGTTGCATCTAAGTATTTTTTGCGCTAACGTAAATTCGAGAGTTAGAGTTAGGTTAGACTCTAACTCTGGAGTTTACGTTAGCGCAAAAACACTTGTGATGCAGAGGCATTTATATAGCACTATCAGTAACTCTGACCTTACTCTAGTTATGATTACTAATGTTGTCATCTAATTAAAATTAGACGACTTCATTACATAGAATACATCAATCAATTAACTAACACATGTAACACAATTATTTACGCTTAATAAAACTGATTTAATAAAAAAATCCCGGACATCAGCCTATACGAGATTAGAATGGCTCTCAAACAGCTTAAGAACAACAGGGCGCCGGGTGATGACGGAATCACGACAGAACTTCTGAGAGCGGGTGGAAAACCGGTACTCTCAGTCCTCCAGAAGTTATTTAATTCCGTCATCCTTGAAGGTAAAACGCCAGAAGCATGGAGCAGAAGTGTAGTGGTACTGTTCTTCAAAAAAGGTGACAAGAACTTGTTGAAGAACTACAGGCCCATTTCACTTCTGAGCCATGTTTATAAGCTGTTTTCGATAGTCATTACGAATCGTCTTGCTCGTAGGTTTGATGACTTCCAGCCTCCCGAACAAGCCGGGTTCCGAAAAGGCTTTAGCACCATAGACCACATTCATACGCTCCCCCAGATTATACAGAAGACTGAGGAGTATAATCGGCCATTATGTTTAGCGTTTGTGGACTATGAGAAAGCCTTCGATTCAATCGAAACCTGGGCCGTACTGCAGTCTCTCCAGCGATGCCAAATCGACTATAGGTACGTAGAAGCGCTGAAGTGTTTGTATAGGAACGCCACCATGTCGATTCGACTACAGGACAAGAGCACGGAACCAATCCAACTGCAACGAGGCGTGAGACAGGGAGACGTTATTTCTCCGAAACTGTTCACAAATGCGTTGGAGGACGTTTTTAAGCTCTTGGACTGGAAAGAATTCGGCATCAACATCTATGGCGAATACATCACTCACCTTCGTTTCGCCGATGACATAGTCATTATGGCAGAGTCGCTTCAGGAACTCAGTACAATGCTCAGCGACCTCAGTAGAGTTTCCCAACAGGTGGGTCTTAAAATGAACATGGACAAGACGAAAATTATGTCTAATGTCCATGTTGCACCCGTACCTGTAGTTTTTGGGAACGATACGCTCGAAGTTGTTGACCATTATATATACCTGGGACAGACTGTCCAGTTAGGTAGGTCCAAGTCCAGTTGGGGAGGCCTTTGTTCAACAGTGGACGTCTTCCGGCTGATGATGATGATGAATAAAAAAATTACTTTGCTATAAATTATTATTGGCACACAACTAAAAATTAATTGATAATAGTTGAAATCATGCTTGAAAGCTGTCGATATGATGAAAAGCCAAAAACAACAGAGAAAATATCAATAGAAAATAAGATTAAACATTACCAAATATTAATATACCATAAGTGACCAAACCTTGATACAAACCAATGAACTACAATTCCTATCCCGATATTACTATATATATTAAGTACATTAAAATTCCAATCAGTAATTGTTGCTGAATCTATAAATGGCTCGATAATTTAACACAAAATGAAATAATTGCAAATATTGTGTTATGAAAGCCCAGATGAGATGAATAAGTCAGATTTTTAGTTACATAATAACAATAATATATATTATTGTCATTGCAAATAATAATAACTAATCTTTCTTGTTTATAGAAACGTTTAAGTATGACTGACTTAAAATCAGTTTAGTCAACTAAGAGATCAACGTTTTCGTATTACATCAGGTAAGTAACTACACTGGTACCTATTGTGGATCCTTCCATCTCTTCACTTAACGTGTTTATTTCATTTACTGTTTTTTTCCATCGTACTCCTAAATGTACATTAGATGCAATACCTTTCAGTTAACCATAAAACAGTTCATGAAAACTGTTATGATCTTTTTCAACACAATTGCTCATGAAGTGGCTATTATTTCACCGCAATAAGGCACATACATATTGAAACCTGTAAAATCATTGCTATTATTCACAAGTGAGTTTTTTTTCTTTCTTCTTGGCCATGACGCGTTTTGCGTGGTGTGCCAGTTTCATGTTTTAAGTTATAGAGTTCTTTTATATAATTGGGTGAGTTCCTTTATTCTTAAAACATGTTTCGATACAAAAAAACTCGTGTTCAATAGTACAAATAAATAAATGTATCTATTGTTTGCTCATTACATACAACTTCGTATTTAAATAGATAATTTCAACTTGTACGTGTTTAATAAATAACAGTTTTATTCAAGTATAACTTTTATTTTCTCTGTAATAAAGAAAACTTTAAAATTCCCCATTTTGTACGTGGGTAAAACGTTATCCGAAAAAATAAAAAAAATAAACCTTATTCTTAGTCTATTGCCGATCGCCATGCGCGCGCGCGAACAGGCTGATTATTTTTTTCCCGCCATTGTGAAAAAAAATTATCTACTATATAAAATACTTTTTAGTATTATTTTCTTCACAAGCGTGTTGAAAAACGTCGTATGATATACTTGTGTATTGTCAATACACAATACATTGAGACCCGAGGAGATAGGTAAGTAAGCCTATCGGCTCGGGTCTCAATGGCGCCTGAGTGGTAATCCCCACTTGTACCATAATGTTCTATTTATCCTACGTTAATTTATTTTCATCAAAAGCATTGTATATTTAATCATATTACGATATATTTGTAATTCCTAAAATTATTGTCAATACGCACAGTAAATTAGATGACTACATTTTTGTCTCCCTCTAAGTAGTATTAGAAACTCATAATTTTAAGCTGTATTTACACTTTCCCTAGTACCTAGTAAATTTATTTTCTTCTATATATGTTTTAATGTAGTCGACCAACCAGCTCTATTATTTTACGATATTTTGATTCAGTATTTCTTGTAAACTTAAGTTTTTTCCAAAGTAAAAATCTACTAACTTGTTTAAGGTGAAAACTGACAGGTGTGAAAGGAAATTCAAAATATTAACAGTTTATAGTACCACCAACTTAACTGTGCAGTTGGCGAGGGCGCTGCTGATCAAGGAAATCAACTACAAACTGTCACAATTTGAAGGAATGTTGTAGTTATTTTTTCTGCCGCCTGAACAGATAAGTTGGTGGGTCTGTAATCGTGCTTGATGCTGGTGTATATGTTCTATGCTTGATGCAAGTTTTGGTGACCATTCTACGTGATGGTGATATTCGCGAGTTTAAATGATTTAGTTAGTTATTGTTCGTATTACCATCGAAATGTATTTGACACCAATGCTCGTCACTCCATAAATTACCCCTAAAACCAACAAAAAATACGTTTACCAGCAAAAAAAAATCAATTCAATACGTACTAAAAATATGTCGAATAGCGTAAGATATAAACGTCTCCGAATCTCGCATACGTGGTGAAATCCATTGAGTAACGACGTTGCAACAAAACAAAATAATTGATGCATTGTCCGCCAATGAGGTCAGGATTAACCTTAATATGTTTGACTTTACCTATATTTTTAATGATAATATTTATTTGTATGGCTTTAACAAAACGCTGAATTCAATAACTATAGAAATCCATATGGAAAATATAAAAAATTTCGAGTAAATAGGTACATTTTACATGAGCAGAAATAAATATTACATCTTGAGAGGCCGTACACTAGTAAAATATAATATAAAATACTATTTCTCTATTTAAAGCTTTTGTTTTTGTAATGATACCTAGATTAGGTATACACATAAAAGTATGATACGTCAAAACTGCTCAATAGCATCGTCAAATGGGAAAATTCTAAAATACCTATATCCTAATTCAACTAATAGATAGGATATTTAATGATATCTATAATAAGCAACACTATCAAGTCAAAAAATAAACTCTAGACAAGAAATGTTTAATTGCGTCACACCTTTTCCAATACAATTCGAATAAATTGTAGATACATTGTAGAAATTACAGGCTAATTAGACCTAACAACTGGACGTCTCAGTGTGACGGGCACAGTGCAATTCGTCGTTGACGTAATGCGTCTGTTATAGGCAGAGGTTAGTCCACTTAACATCAGGTGGGCCTCGGGATTGTTCCGTCACAATAACATAAAAAAAAATCACAAACTACACTCAACGATACCTAAAAAAAAAAGACTTTTTTGCCACTACTAAAAAATATGAGAAAGCAAATCTTAATATTATTTCATTACCTTCAATGAAGCCAAACAATTTATCGCAAAACACATGCGGGCTATCTCCTTTGTATCCCTTACTAACCCTTACTAACGGTTTTCAGAACCCTTGAATGTTTAATAGTATTTGTGTATTAACCCTGAATTCGTATACATATTAATTTTATATATTGATTATAATAGAAAATTAATATTATATAGATTAATTTTCTATTATTATCAATTTTTATATATTCAATTATTAATTATTATTACATGTTATAACGATTTGATAAATAATACCACTTCTGAATTAGATATTAAAATATATGACTTTGAAAGTAATATTTCCACGTTTATTTTGGGTGTCACTTTTATTTTACTTATATTGTTTCTGTTTTTTTTTTGTAACATGGAGTCATCTCTTTCATATAAAATAGGTATACAAATCCTTATAGTACGCACATTCTCAAGGGGCGTATTGTATAAATTATCTAAGTACGCACTCGTGTTAAAATCATTAGTACCTCCTACCTCCAAAACGTAGCCAACTAATTATGAACCTATTCAAATATTAGGTCCTTACATATGAAATTGGCGTTTTTCGTACTGGCCACTTTAATCACGAATTTCTCCTCTTTGGTAAGGAATTCCAAATTCAAATTTGTACAGCTATAGACTCGTGTATTTGTGCTTCGATGATCGTCATTTATTTGTTTTTTTTCTTCTGTTTTTTTCTGTTTGCGTCACTCATTTTACAAAATGGAAAACCTTAAATATCGCATTATTTACGAGTACGAGTTCCGCCGTGGCACTAGTGCTGCGGAAACAACTCGAAGGGTGAATGATGTGTATGGCGGTCGTGTTGCAAAAGAAAACACAGTTCGTTTTTGGTTCCAACGTTTTCGTTCTGGAAATTTCGACCTGCAGAACAAGCCCCGTGGACGGCCTGAGACTCAAGTTGATAATGAAGAGTTGAAGGCTATTGTGGAAGCGGATCCATCGCAAACCACGTCCGAGTTAGCTGCAGGCTGCGATGTTAGTGATAAAACTGTTTTAATTCACTTGAAGCAAATTGGGAAGATTAAAAAGCTTGAAAGGTGGGTACCTCACGAATTGACTGAAACAAACCGGCAAACGCGCGTCGACTGCTGCGTTACATTACTAAACCGGCACAATAATGAAGGTATTTTAAACCGAATCATTACCTGTGATGAAAAATGGGTTCTTTACGATAATCGGAAGCGCTCAGCGCAATGGTTAGATCCTGGCCAGCCAGCCAAATCCTGCCCCAAGCGAAAATTAACCCCAAAAAAGTTACTTGTAAGCGTTTGGTGGACTAGTGCCGGTATTGTTCATTACAGTTTTTTCAAATCTGGCCAGACTATTACGGCTGATGTCTATTGTCAGGAATTGCAAACCATGATGGAAAAGCTAGCGGCTAAACAACCTAGGCTGGTCAATCGCTCCACGCCACTGCTGCTTCACGACAACGCTAGACCACACACTGCGCTACAGACGGCTACTAAATTAGAAGAGCTTCAATTGGAAAGTCTAAGACATCCTCCGTACTCCCCGGACCTTGCTCCAACAGATTACCATTTTTTTCGAAATTTGGATAACTTCTTGCAAGGGAAAAAATTCAACTCCGATGGGGCAGTCCAAATCGCCTTCAAAGATTTTATTGATTCCCGTCCGACTGGTTTTTTTAGTAAAGGGATCAATGAACTACCTATGAGATGGCAAAAGTGCATAGAAAATAATGGTTCATACTTTGATTAATTAAATATATTATATTAAAAAATATTCGACTTTTTGTTCCTCCCATACAAAACGCCAATTTCATATGTAAGGACCTAATATATTGATAATTGTTGTGTTTATTTTTGTCAAAGTTTAGATGTCAATATTTTAAAATCATTAAATAATGTCAAATGAGTACTAAAATGAACTGAATTTTAACATATATTAAATTACGTATTGCCGTGTATTTGTAGTGTAAAATAAAACATTAATAATAACTAATGAAGCATTAAAGGAACGTCAGTAAATATATTAAGTATTTGAAGAAATTTTGAATGGTGTAAGAGTAGTTTTGTGGATATATCGATAATATTTGAGGATTTGTATAAAAATATATTAATACGCGCTAGTCCTCCTAATTGTAACTTAAATATAGGTACTGTATAACAAACAGAATGACTTTTTCAAGTGGGCCTTCATGGATAAATCAGAAACTATGAAGAATATCGAAAATTATTAAAGAAGTCTTAAAGCCTAATAATATAAACCCTAAAACAGTATTATTAGACTTAAAAGAAATATTTACGATAGCTGGAAATAATCAGTTGATATTGCAAAATATCTCATCATCGCACACGTCAATTATGTTCCTAATAGAGTACAAAAACTTGAAAGCAATGTGTAACAGAAAACTAAAAGAAGGAGTCAATGTATCATTTAATTTTCATACATTGTTACTCACTATAGCAAATCTGATTGTACCCTATAAACTATGAAGCAGTCTAACAGCTGTAGATATTAATCATGCTTCAGTATGAGTTTTTAAACTGTCACGGTAATTAACACTATAATTATTATAACAAACGGAATATTTATCGTGTTTTTGATTTATTTTGAGCTCTCAATATTTCGGCACTGTTAAAAAAAACGTTTTAAAAAACGTATAAGAAAGAGGGCAGACCGGTTCGTCTGCTCTTAGTGCGGCCTACCATCCAATCGCATAGACTTCAGTTTACTCGTGATCATGGCGCTTGCAACAGTGCCGAAATATCGTGAGCTCAAAATAAATCAAAAACACGGTAAATATAATAATTATATTGCTTCAGTAATTTGGATTTGATTAATTTTTGAAATTATTTCCCATCCTGGTCATGGTCAATTCATTTGAGTTGTTCAAAATTAGAACTCCAGAGTAAGAACCGAAATAATTTCTTTGCTGTTTTTACTTCCTTAAAGTTAATCTCTATTGGGAACGATATTGACTGGTACACGATTGTGTTGTTTTCTTTCACGCAAAACCAACGGCCCGAATTTCCAGCTAGGGTTTTTTAGGGTTACTTTAATGAAAAATAATAACACAATTTTCGTTTTTATTCAAATTTGCCTTGCGTTTGAGTATCTTACTTTATATATAGTAATTCCAGATTTAGTTATGAAGGTCATTAAAAAAATCATTCTGTACTATATAGCAAGAACATTCCGCAATGATCCAGTGTTTCGTATTCCGTTGTATTAAACATGTTTGTAATATTATATAAAATAAATAACAATGAAATATGTTATTGGATTTATTTAAGTATATTTTTGTAAGCATTATTTAAATGTATAGCACAATAATGTTATCTACATTCAGGACTGCCACTTTTGGTAACTTAACTTTGAAGTTTGGCTTCTAATTTTCTTTAAAAATAGGTAGGTAACCAACATTATTCTTCCTGACCTGATCTGAGCTTTTTAAATTACCCTCAGAAGAAGTATCGTGCATAGTATATATATTTTTTCTAATACAAATACCATTCAATTTGGCTCTTTTTTTTCAGCAAGTCCTGATTGTGATTAAACTTTGTAAAATATCACTGATTTGTACAGTTTTCATATTTTTAATCAAATGTTGCATATTGGTATATAAAAATAATTTTCAATAAATTTAATTATGTATTAATTTTTTCAATATTTCTATTTAATTACACAGGATGGTTGTTATACATATTTATTATCATTTTAAAATATATTTCTAACAAAGTATTTAAAAATATTGTACGTTATAATTAAATATGTGTGTTTATTATTATAATTTCATTATTATACTCATAGGTAACATATACTAAACCATGAACAAACATATAAAACTTTTTGAATGTAACAAACATTCAAAATTAAAATGAATGTAACGAAATGTGGGAATGGTGAATTTTGCAATTTAAACTTAGGATTTATTACTTATCAATGTACAAGTTTAGTAGCTCACGGTGTATTTACTATAATAAATATAAATGTGTTTTTGTAAGTTATTTTAAAAATTAATCCATGTTTTTGTATAACCAAAGACAATAAAAATTTAACTAAAAATCTATGTGACTTTTATTTTCGCTCTTTTTATGCATACATAAATTATGCAGGAGCTTGTTTCTGTTTAGAAAATAGATCTGATACCAAAGAAATACTATATTTTGCTGAATATGTCTTTGTCGAAAATCTCAGTGCCATATTTGACACGGGTATCAAACCCAGGAGCTCGTGATATTAAAAGGGATTTTTTATTTACACACTAAAAATATTGAATTCCGCAACACTGGTCGCATGGCATGGCATGGTCGTATACGCAGCTGCATAGACACAAATTTAATATGTTAACAAATTTTACAATATAAACCCTAAAGGAATAAATAATAAATAAAATAAGATATCTTTATTGCAGGCAAAAAATACCCATATCGTAAAATTAAATTATAATATAAATAATAAAATAGTATAAATATAGTATAGTATATAATAAAATAGTATAAAGCAGTATCTTACGTTGTATACCCTCTATATAGGTATTTCAAAAGGGCAACTTACACCCGAGTTCCGGTGGTTTTAGTAGTAGGGTGGGTCTTCTACTAAAACCTTACACAAATACACTCTCTTCCACGATACATCCATCTGAACTTGATCGTTACCACACGATGGAAGGACATTTATCGAATGTTCTACCACCCTCCAGTAGAAAATCTGTCGCCAAGCACCTAACCGTTCCGGGAGTAGTCCTTGAGGGCCAGTAAAATTACAGGCAAATGAGACTTACAAGTGTAAGGGTGACAAATCAACATCGAGCTATGCTGCGCTGTACTGCGCTGTGCTATGTTTGGTCAACTCGCTCGTCTAATATTTGAATGAGGATACAAACAAACCATGCTGTGCTGCGCTGTGTGAGGCTACGCTCTGTTTAAAAACGCAGCAGTCTCGAGCGAGGCGCGCTACCCGCCGTGCTGAGCCGCGCTGTGCCGAACTGTGCTAGGTTTTTCAAACATGGAGCACGCTGCGTGCCTCTCCATCGCCCTCGGACGTCTCTCTCACTCTCGTACAGCCATCTCTCGCTCTCAGCTCGATGTTGATTAGCTAAGCAAAGCGCAGCACAGCTTGATGTTGATTGTTAACAAAACGTAGCTTAAGAAACACAGCACAGCACAGCGCAGTACAGCGCAGCATAGCTCGATGTTGATTTGTCACCCTAAGTGTATGTAGGGTGACAGGCGCAGTGCAATTCGAAATGCATATTCTGTAATAGGCAGAGGTTATTCCTCTTCAGCTGCAATAACAGATGGGCCTCATGGTTGCTCCTTCACAATCACATTAAAAAAAGTGTATTAAAAAGTGACCTCCTCAGCTCGAAAAGGAATATTTTGGTGTTCTAAAATTTGCATATATATAACCTAATTTACATTTTATTTATACTCTGACATTGCACTTCTTCTTTTGACGTAGACCCGTAGGTAACGTAACTATTTAAAATTTTATAATCGGCAATTGATAAAGCATCAGTATTCTTGGGAATTAAAATTGAATCAATCTACAGTTTACCTTTTTTTTAATGAATGATAGGAAAGCATTTGGCCGCTATCTCACCTGATGGAAAGTGACGATGCGGCTAAGATGTAGCATACTTGCCTAAAAGATACCTATTAACTCTAGACTTAAAGACCCCCAAGTTATACTGTTCAGGAATCAAAGACGCGGGCAATGAGTTCCACTCCTTCGCTGTACGGATGATAAATGTGGAAGCGAAACGCTTCGAGCGAACTGGAGGAATGTCAACCATGAAAGGATGCCGCTCATCTGAGCGTCTTGTAGTCCGATGATAAGGGGCATGGAGGAATCAGCCCGTGTAATTCCTGCGCACACTCACCGAAATGTATACGATAGAATACCGAAAGGCAAGCGACCCTGCGACGATGACCGAGACTCTGCAATTTGGACTCAACCAGCTTATCATCGCCTATAAGTCTTTTGGCTCGTCGGTCAATGGAGTCGAGAGCCTGCAGTTGGCATTTCGTGGATCCATCCCAGTGGTGGCTGCAGTACTCCATACACGAACGGACTTGAGCTTGATATAAATTAAGAAGCTGCCCCGGTGTGAAGTACTGTCTCACCTTTGCGAGGATACCCAGCTTCTTGGCGGCCAATTGTGCTCTGGCTTTGATGTAAGATCCAAAGTTTATATTAGATAATAAGGACACACTAAGAAGCTCTAACCGATTCGCCAACGGTATCCTTACATTTCGGAATGTCGGAGAAAGATGAAATTGGGCTCCGTTTAGCGGAGAAAAGACACGCCTGTGTTTTGGACGCATTAAATCTCACTAAATTGGCATCTCCCCAATCAGACACGGCCAACAAGCTCGAGTTAAATCGTCCTATCATCGCCTCTCTTTCAAACTGGACTTGAACCTCACCACCTCGTGCGTCGGATGTATATCGTTCGACAACTGTGCTATCGTCTGCGTACCCAAAGATACCGGGTTTAAGCAAGTCGTTAATGTGGAGCAGAAAGAGTGTTGCCGAAAGAACTGATCCTTGAGGTAGCCCGGCATTTATAGCCATTAGTTCAGATAAGCAGCCATCAACGACTACTCGTAACGAACGTTCCCTCAAGAAATCTTTAATCCACGCACACAGTCTGGGAGGTAAACCATATGCTGGAAGTTTACCAATACGGCTATCGTGCCAAACCCTGTCGAAGGCCTTAGAAATATCCAGTGAGACTGCAAGCGCTTCACCATACTTTTCCAAGACCTCGCTCCATATATGTCATATACAAGAAGGTCTCCAGTGGACCGGTTCTGGCGAAACCCATATTGCCGGTCACTCAAGAGGTCATTCGCTTCAAGATAGCCAAGGAGCTTTTTGTTCAGTACACTTTCCATTGTCTTACAAAGAATGTACGTGACAGAGATAGGCTTATAGTTGGCAGGGCCGGCACGACTTCCTTTTTTGGCATCGGAGTCAATTCAGGCTCACATGTCCACAAAACTATGGCTGAATTGCGTAGCGCTTTGCGTACACCAATCTGTCGAATGCGGATGTCCGACATGGTCGACTCTCAGACAGGTAAAGTCGGAGGTATAGCACTACCAGCATCTAGACGTGAAGTTTCCGCAAAGAGTGCAGCAAATAAGTTTGCTTTCTCCTTGGCGGTGTGAGCCAATGACCCATCAGGTTTCAGCAGTGGAGGCAGTGAGGAACGGCAGAAGTTCGCTTCAACCGACTTAGCCAAGGACGAGAACGCTTTACTCCCTGCGGGATAAGAAGCAAGTTTGGCCCCTATTCGGCTTATATGGTCAAAGCGAGCCTTCTTCAGAACCTTTTTGCAAGGCTTTCTTCTTTTCGCGAATATCCTTAGCCTTGCGGTTTCGTGCTTCGGCCTAAGCGGTGTAGGCCTCATGTTTTAACGCTTCTGCGCTAACACATTCAGCCCCGAACCAAGGGCGAGCATTGCTAGACAGAGGTACGTCAGAGAATGGAATATAATAATCCATACCTTGACGCAGCACATTTACCTCAGCATCCGCGCAAGCAGAGGTATCGCTGGAAGAGAAGCAAACTTGCCACCAAGGATAAGATGTATAAAACGAACGCATCCCATCCCAATCTGCTGACTTGTATCGCCATATCCGCCGGGTGCCTTTTGGGCTAGGGTCAAGTGGGGAATGGACAGATACAGATTTTACCAGACAATGGTCGGAGCTACCTAGTGGTGATGATACCGACACCGTGTAACGGTCTGGATTTGTCAGCAGAAGGTCTAAGCAATTGGCTGTTGCCTCTTCGACCAGTTGGGTGAGATTGAGTGTCAAGGCTAACTTGCGCGTTTCTCTCCCAGCATGGTCGGTGTTTTGGAATGGGAATAGCCACTCCTATCTCTACCTCATATAAATGATCTCTCCGGGAGACTTAGTTCGTAAGATAAGCCAGTTGACGGATGTACTCGTAGCCATACACTCAACTGGTTTATTTCGCATATTTCCATAGCATAATGTCGTATGCTGTATTGTTATAGGGAGCAGCATCTGATATAGAGACCATCACTATCTTGCAAAAAGGACAATTTGTGCTATATATATGGAATGGATTCTAATGAATCACGGATTTTTAAGGTAATCAATATACTAATACCAAGTGTGTATATTCATGAAAATATATTATATACTAGAAAGAACTGAGGTGAATTTAAATTAAATGACGAGCATCACAATTACAACAATAGAAATAAAAACAAACTAGAGGTGCCAGGTTTTAGATTAGCAAAGATAAATAAAAAATCTGTCTTAAGTAATTGTGTGCGATTTTATAGTAAAATTCCTAAAGATATTATATACAGTTCACACGGAAAGAAAATTCGAAGCGCATATTAAAAAAAAATACAAAAGCACTAGCATAACAAATTGGTAATTATTTAGAAGACAAAAATGCTTGGGATATTCTACGTCTGTCAAAGCACTATCAATATTTATTACATAGGCCCTATGTAATAATGACTTCTGAATTGACTGAGCTCTGAGGTCATGGTTTTGCCTCGAGCTGTTCGATTTCCAGAAAATCTAGAAATCTTCAGAAAGTCTTGTGTCAAACCTATCCTTTTGTTCATCTTTCTTTCTGCTTACAACTTACTTAAATATCTTTTTAATTTCTTATAACCCTTTCTTGCTTTACATATATCATCATGCGTTGCCATTTGTACTTTTTGGTTAGTTTTTGTTGCTGAACAATCCAACCTTGCTTTTTTTCTTTTCATCCACAGCCTTTTGTACATCTTGATCCATCCACACATCTCACCTGATGGTAAGTGATGATGTGGTCGAAGGTGTTAACTGGCTTAACCTAGAATAACTGGCTGTCAAGGACAGCTGTCGGAACACACCGTTACGTGCTTGGCGACAGATTTTCTACTTCAGGGTGGTCGCTAGCCAGGCGAGGATTCGCAAAATGCCCTTCCCACATACGGACCTGCTGCGGGGCAGTCCATAGCTAATGCCACTGAGCCATAACTGATACATAATAAATATTGTCAGTTTATACATATATCGTATATGCATATACTTAATTTTTTAATATTTTTTTATGTTATTGTGACGGAACAAGCCCGAAGCCCACCTGATGTTAAGTGGACCAATCTCTGCCCATAACAGATGTATTTCGTGAACGACGAATTGCACTGTGCCCGTCACACTGAGACGTATAGTTGTTAAGTCTCATGTACCTGCTATTTTGCATATACTTGTTCTTATGCCAGTTTTACAGTATTACTGTAATGAATTTTAACAGTGTTAACTTCACGAAGATATTTTCGAAACGCTCGATTATTTCCTTAAAAATGAGGTACAGAGCACGATTCTTGGCACACATGTTCTCGCAAACATGAAAACTCGACATTTTCCAATATCCACGATATTTACTGATAAAACCAGCCACTTCCAATATTTCCTGATTATTTCCCGTCAGTTGTGCCCAACTATATCCGTTTGAGCATTTGATAAAATATTTGATTCGACGTTTGTGGCGCACGTGAATATTCTCTTGAATTGTTAGTTTTGAAATCATTTTCAAAAATGGTGATTTTATAAAAATACCTTTTTAGTAGGTATAATATGTCACATCGTAAGATGTGATATGATTGTCTCCTTTTTCTTTGATGTCGTTATAAAGGCTATGGTATGTCGCGCAGCAGGTCCATGGTTCGAGTCCCGCCGCTGCCGTGAGCTTCACCGCACGGAGGAAGGGCATTTTGTGAATGCCCGCCTGGTTAGCGACCACTTTCAGAGAAAATCTGTCGCCAAGCACCTAACTGTGTTTTCCGCAGCAGTCCTTGAGAGCCAGTGAAATTACAGGCACATGAGACTTAACAACTACGCGTGTCATGGTGACGAACGCAGTGCAATTCGTGACTTGTGACGAAATGCATCTGATATAGGCAGAGGTTATTCCGCTTAACAACAGGTGGGCCTCAAGCTTTTTCTGTCACAATAACATAAGTATATATATATATATATATATATATATTCACTATTATGATGCTCTTATGAAGGCCAATAACAAATTTTAATAATGAAATATTCTAACAAAATACTGCCACGTTCAGCTAAAAAAAAATATAGAGCCACTGCGAGAAGAACGTGCAAGAAACTCGGTTTTTAAAGATCTTTTAACAATGTGTTATAAACTGTATTATAAAATTATTACAATATTTGTTTAAATACAATACATATGTGACAGGCGATAGCTATATAGGCAGGGGCGGCATCGTCCAAGCATTTTTGACGTTGTGTAGTAGGGTTTCTTAATCAAATTGTTTTTCACGTGCAAGTTGATTTTTCTTTCTATCGTGTGAGTGTTAAAATATGTTTGGGAACTATATTATAAAACCGCACACAATTACCTAAGAAGGACCTTTTATTTGTCTTTGCTAATCTAAAACCTGGCACCGCTATTTTATCTTTATTCCTAGTGTTGTAATCTTGATTGAGACTGTTTAATTTAAATGCACTTAAACTTTTTACTTATATGTCTAATATCTGATCTAAGGAACCTAGTCACTTTCATAGTCACATTGACTAAGCATATAGATGTCACTTCATCCCTTTGCGAAGAAATACAAATTCGAGTTCCAACTTGAGGAAAATATCAGTAGTAGGTGTGAATACCATACGATATAATTATTTTTTAAATTTATATGTCCTATGTCAAGTGATGAAGTTCACAACACTCCGTTTGCATAAGTAGGTACGTATTATGGCTAATTCTCATCGCAGCGATTCTCATCGTCACCTTCATGGAAAATTTGAGTTTTTGCTTATTTGAAATATATTTGTAAAAAACCTTATAGTGCTTGATAATACGAGTAAAATTAAAATAAATTAATCAAATCATGCTTCTCGTTCGGAAGAAAAATAGTTATAAAGTTCGAGAGGCCATGTAAGTGAAGCGATGACCCATGAATGTGATTCAGTAACTTTATAGCCATTATTTTCGCACAATCTACTACTTGTAATGAGGCCAAATTTTCATGTAATAACAACTTAATCTTGTTTTCATAATTAAACAGGCAAACACATGAACTATCAGTGTGGTCCTAAGTTCAGTAATACTATGAAATGCATATTGTATTGAACAGCTACGTTAAATATAGCCACACAATTTCAGTGATATCTTTTTATTACGAACAAACATTATTAATGTAGGTGAGATATAGGAACTTTAATGTAACTTCTGTATTAATGTAACCTGTAGGTTTATAAAAAAATCATATGTTACAATTCTAAAAGACCATCTGAATTTAAAATATTATCACGTACTAACATAGTAACAAATTATATATCTACATTTATAAAGATTATGCGTCAACCACTTTTTAAATTGTAATATTAGAAGTTAATTTTATCATTTACAAATAATCAGTTTTCAGTGATAAAACGAATGAAAAACTATGGCTAATTGGTCGTAATATGAAGTTTTTAAGGAGTCTAAATCCTTCATAAATATATAACGAAACGATATTCTAAAAAACAACAAACCTCACTCAAAACAATAACATATCATCTTTAGGCCCTTTTCTAGCTTGCACTTTTTCCTTTTCAAACACAAAAACATTAATAACAAAAACGTTATTCTATAAATATTTACAAATCTTACTACAAGAACTTATCAAATATTTAATTATTGTTTTTAGTACTGCCAACAGTGACAGAAGTCTGCAGTGTCAGATGGAGACGGATGGACGAACAGACAGACAGATGGTTGGACAGAAGATATAAAAGAACAGACTGATAAACGGACAGACGGATTGACAGACAAAAAAACGTACAGACGGCCAGATACAGTAGCCAGACTATGTCGGTCCTTTTTACTATCCTGGCTCGATGAAAACTACATTGATTTAAATTTTAAAATACGGTCTTACAACAACAAGGAGATCTTGTAAATACATTCACATCAGTAGCTATATTTCTAAATAAAACAATGCAAAAAATCACTTTCGTGGCATAAAATCACCTTCATGGATAAAACGCCACAAAGGTGATGCCACAAAAGTGACAAAAATATTCTATTTTGATAAATTACTGAAAAAAAAACAACAAAATTACAAATTACGATAGTAAAAGTTTAAGCGGGATTATTCAATTTTTTCTATCGTAATTTGTAATTTTGTGATGTAATCCGCATAGCAGGCGTTATTGCAAACATAACAATATTAAAAAAAATATATAATATTAATTTTTTAATATTCCTTTCTTGTTTAGGTGTGAAATCTTAAATCACATATTACATAAATATCTAACACATTTTTGGGTTTCGATGATCTAGCTTTGATTTTAATTGCTAAAATACAATGCTTGAAAATGTTGCCCACACAAGTGATCGGTATACCGATGTATATATATAAATTTGCATATTTTGACTGACGTTTGAATTAATCGAACTCTGTGTTTGATTACTGATGTAGAATTCAATTGCCAGCCATTATACTACTCAAATATAAAGTACCTAAAACCGTGTGACCGTCGCATATTTTGTTTTAAATTCGAAATAATGATGAAAATATTATTTTTAGTCTATAGGGTGTAAAGTATATGTATTTGCGATGACTTTAGTATACGTAGCATAGCAATACACTGACATTTGTTAAAGCAATAAGCAAATGATATACTGTGGCGGGAAGTGTGACACGATGAGAATACGAAAAAAGGCCCGTTTTTGACCATTTTTGCCAATTTTTGGTATGATTTTGCATTTATAATACAAGTTTATTCTGTAGCATAATAGATGTATTATCCTTTTATCAAAAAAAAATTCTAACTTATACCGTTTAGGAAATATTACTGTGTGACCACCAAATTTGAGCTTCGATGGGAATTACCCTTATACAATCACCAAGTAAAACAATATTACGCTAAACCAAAGCCACAAATTTAAAGCAAATTTCCATTAATTTGTTAGCGTAACTTCGATACTTCCGATGGGAATTGATTGCAAGGAAATAATGCAAGGCAAACGTATGCTTAATTCGGAGTTCCATTAAATTGTATTTCGTAACAAAATGACACTATTATGTTTTTCATTGTGTTGTTCAACGACCGTATTTATATAGCGCTTGTTCAGATTGGGCGAATTTTCTTTGCATATACCTCTATATAAGCTCGTTTTAGCTTGCTTGTCGCCTGCAATAATAAATATACAGTATACACTTCGTTATTTTCATTATAATGTGATGTCACTAAATTCTTAGTGATTGAATTTAAGATACACATGAGTGAAACAATTCAAATTATTCTTTGATTTTAAGATACTTCTGTGTACATAAAGAGACACATAAGTCTTAGCCACAATTTTAAAAATTACAATGTGTATACTTATTATTGCAGGCGACTGTACTTCGAGCAGATGCTAGAAGTTGGAAGCGCTTATAAATATACGCTTACACACAACCGAATGCGCGTTTACGTACGGCCACTTGCCGCCTGTGCTCGTTGACCACGTTAAGATTTCGTCACAAGTGACGTGAAAATGTACTTCTATGCGGTATTTATCCTGAGACATACAGTTGTTAAGTCTCATGAACCTGTAATTTCGTGTACTGGGCTGTGAAGGACTGCTGCCGGAACGTACTGTTCGGTATTTAGCAATAGATTTTTTACTTGAAGGTAGTAGCTAGCCAGGCGAGTATTCGCATAACGCCTTTCTACCTTCGGTGAAACTCAAGCTGGTGGTGGGGATCGAACCATGGACCTGCGGCACGGCAGGTGTTGCAATGGCAATATACTTGTGGTGTTTTTACATTAGCTGACGCCCTGCCATATGACTATTGTGAAATCCCCCCCCCCCCCTCCTCTCCCGGTGTGATATCATTCCGTGGGTGTCGTAAGAGGCGACTAAGGGAAAAATACTGGACGGTAGGTAGCAGCTCTTTCTAAAGAACTGCCATCTTACACTTCAATCCCCAAGCCGCCTGCCAATGTGTTCAGTAGTGGACGAGTTGGCTGTTAGAGTAAATCCGAAACAGAATGATAAGTTTCGGTCCTAACTGGGTGGTGGTGCTGGTGGTAGTCCCTTAGCTAATATTCAGTCGTTTTAGTCATTTTCCACTTGAATATTTCTGTAAAAAAATCTTCTTCTTAACGATTTACGGGATCAACCAAATAAGGTTTATATATAATAACTAGTTTAACCAAATAAGGCAATTCTTTACTTCATTTGCTGTATAGACAAAATCGCCCTCGAGCTCCAAGACACACGCCTCGTGCTTAGTTTGGGGTTCACTGAAAATCTGTTATACTCTGTAATCCACTTCAAACAATGTATACTTTTTCCGTATAATTTTGGCAATACTTATGGTAATAAAGACTTCTTGTATCTTGTACTCTATTTTTCCTTCATAGTGAAAACGTTCCTTAAGGCGCAGGTATATGTACACGCCGAGTTCGCAATGTACCTCGTTCAGCACGGAGCTGGAGCGGAGAGAACTTGGGCCGTAAATATCCACGCTCAGAAATTTATGGATGCAATGTCTCGAGGGCGTATTCTCTGTGCTAAAACATTTCAAAGTGTTTGTATGCTAATAATACAAAACTCGCATTAGGTGGCCGGCTTTTTTATTCCTAGCGAAAAAACGTCACTGACTGCAATAAATTCAGCTATCAAGCAGCAGTGTGATATCATAGATTAATAACGTGTCATATACTTAAATGATATTTAAGATCTTATTGGACATAATGTACTGAGACAATTTTAAGTAGGTATTTTTTTAATTTTTTTTATGTTATTGTGACGGATCAAGCTCGAGGCCCACCTGGTGTTAAGCGGACAAACCTCTGCCTATAACAGATGCATTTCGTCACAAGTTACGAATTGCACTGCGCCCGTCACCTTGAGACATAGTTGTTAAGTCTCATGTGCCTGTAATTTCACTTGCTCTCAAGGACTGCTGCCAGAACACACCGTTAGGTGCTTGGCGACAGATTTTCTACTTGAGGGTGGTCACTAGCCAGGCGGACATTCGCAAAATGCCCTTCCATCATGCGGTGAAGCTCAAGCCCGCGGCGGGATTCGAACCATGAACCTGCTGCGCGGCAGTCCATAGCTAATGCCACTGAGTCATCACTGCTTTAAAATACTATAGTGAGCACAATGCGGTTGGGTCATCATCATCATCAGCCGGAAGACGTCCACTGTTGACAAAATGCCTCCACCATAGAGTGCCACAAAGAACATGTCCTCACTGGCATCACACACTGGTTGAAGACTTTGGTCTTCATGCTCTGCGGGATGTTCGACGAGAAGATAATCTGATTTAGGTGCCAGGTATTTTAAGTAAGGGTCTCTATCATCTCTATCTATCTTGGTGGGTACCGTCGCAGAGCGAGATATCCTGCTTCGAAGCGAATATGTACATACACTGTTTTTAGGTATAAAGGACACCGTAGTAAAGGCTCGCTTACATTTTGATTAGTGTTTAGTGAAGCTGTTCAGTGTTTCTGACTGTGATTAGTAAAGCTGCGATTAGAGCGAGTATAATAGACAATACTGTTCAGCTGTTACTATTCTATGCATTATCTTTTCATGAAAAAAAAGAAGCTTAGTTGCCTAATTACAGAAGATGTGGCTCACTAGACAAGCATTCATACTAAGCTCTTTCACCATGAGAATATAAAATCTGAATTTTAATGATATGCCAGTGGTAATTACTATGGTTTGCCGTAACGTAGGTCCATGGTTTGGTCCCAACAGCCTGAGCTTTACCACACGGTGGAAGGCATTTTGCGAAAGAAAAGTGCCGGTGACATTACAGGCACATGAGTAACAACTGTATGTCTCAGGGTGATGGGCCCAGTGCAGTTCGCCACATGTGACGAAAGGCATTTGCTGTAGAGGTTACCGCTTAACATCAGGTGGACCTCGTAAGTGTTCCGTCACCATACCATAAAAAACGTCAGTGAAATATAAACCCACACGGCATTCGACGTACACTGCCATTGGACTATAGCATCCATTCACAAAAGTTCATAGCTATTACAAATTTGCCCCATTGCAAGTGTCGTAAACAAGCACAATTCACGGCATTATGCAGCCCATTATGGCTTTATAAAGTCTAATTCTCACTCTGCTTCTTCAGACTGAGGTGTGTTGTCAACAAGCTACCCTAGGTTCAGATATGCGAATATCTTTTAGTGACAGAACCTGGTAAAAATTTAAAAATAGGACCTTAAGGCCCTCTTGTACTAGCACAGTAGGCAAATTTAGCGTGCGAGAGTTGCAGGCTATGGACACTACGCGGCGCTGCGCTTTACAGATTTTCTACTTGACACATAGTGGTAGGAAGCCAGGCGGGTGTTTGCAAAATGCCCTACCATCATGCAGAATTATTGGTTCTAGAGGACTCATAGCGGCACATACCGTTAAGTGCTTGGCGACAGATTTTCTACTTGACACATAGTGGTAGCAAGCCAGGCGGGTATTTATAAAATGCCTTACCACCATGCAAAATAACTGGTTCTCAAGGATACATAGCGGCACATACCGTTAAGTGCTTGGCGACAGATTTTCTACTTGAGGGTAGCAGCTAGCCAGGCGGGCATTCGCAAAATACCCTACCACCATGCAAAATTACTGGTTCTGGAGGACTCATAGCGGCACATACCGTTAAGTGCTTGGCGACATATTTTCTACTTGACACATAATGGTAGCAAGCCAGGCGGGTATTTAAAAAATGCCTTACCACCATGCAAAATAACTGGTTCTCAAGGATACATAGGGGCACATACCGTTAAGTGCTTGGCGACAGATTTTCTACTTGAGGGTAGTAGCTAGCAAGGCGGGCATTCGCAAAATGCCCTCCCACCATGAGGTGAAGCTCAAGCCCGCGGCGGGATTCGAACCATAGACCTGCTGCGCGGCAGTCCATAGCTAATGCCACTGAGCCATCACTGCTTCAAAATATTTATGAAGCTTTAATTAAAATGTTGTTTGGAATATTTACGGGCGAATTTAGTTCTAATAGGAATTGATTTTTATTTTATTTATTTATTTACTAAGACTTACAATTGTGAACTTACAGCTAAGCCAACACATCCACAATGTCATAGGTAACACTTATAGGCGGTATGCCTTTATACACAAAACAGTACAAACTAAAATAACTAAATACGATTTAAATAAGATAACATATACATATAAATACGGCTAATAGAATCATTATGTAAGTCAGCATTTTGGACCACGTTTAGAAAGTCGTTGATAAGAGTAATAGACCTCGCCGTCGGTGCATTGCGCGCGTGCAATGTGTGCATCCCTGAAGGGGGCGCTAGTAGTCGAAGCTGGCGCCTCTGGCCCATGCGAATATAATTCTCAGGAACAAAGTAACCTATTTCTGAGAGAGCAGAGGGGTTGTCAACTTGGTTTCGCATCAATAGACAGTAGTGTATGATGAGTGAAAGCTTTCGTCTATGTTCTAAAGACACGAAGCCAACCATACCCAAAACAAATAAAGATGGATAAAGAAAAGGATAATATCCATATATTCTCTTGTAGAGATACCTAAGAAACTTACGCTGTACTCTCTCTACCATTACAGTGTATTTTATGGTTCTTGGGTCCCATACCACGGCGCCAAATTCTAATGTACTGCGCACATATGCGTTATACAACACAACGGGTATGTTTATGTCACGGAACTGACTAGCAGTTCTAATTACAAAACCTAAAGTTCTACTCGCTTTCTTGCATATGTTTGTTATGTGGTCACTAAACTGGAGTTTACTATCCATGATGATGCCCAAGTCACGCACAGTGGAAACCCTCTCGAGCAAACTCTGTTCCAACCTATATGGATAGCCAACAGGATTCAAAGATCTGGAATAAGTGATCACTTTGCACTTAGAGACATTGAAGTATAAGTTGTTAGTATTAGCCCAGTTAACAATTGCATCTATGTCACATTGGAGGTCAAAACAATCAGACGTATTTGTGATTCTATGATAAAGCTTCATATCGTCTGCAAACATCAAACATTTGGCAGTTTTAAGGGCCTTGGGAAGATCGTTTATCATAAACAGAAACAACGTCGGTCCTAATGTAGACCCCTGACTTACGCCCGATCTAGTAAAATATTCATCTGACCAGTAATTGCCAAGCTGAACGTACTGCTTCCGATCTCTTAGATAATTTGATATGAAAGCTAAAAGTTTCGGAGAAAACCCGAGACACGAAAGTTTAGAAAGGACACAATAATTTTGTGTCCTTCGCGTATCCCAATGCGATAAGACGCAGTATTATCACTCATTATGTTTATTTTTATCCAATAACTTAATTAGTAAGCAAATTTTTAATTAATTCAAAATACGGTCTACTACTCTGATCAAACACATGCTTATACTAACCTATAAAATGTAGGTAGTAAACAATATCACGGCGCCAGCCTATCCTCTAGTCACTACAACGAGAGCAAAAATTATAGTCTGAGAGGGATTCGAACCCGCTCCAATCTCCATCCCCACACGACAGCTTAGAACGAGAGGACAAATAAGTAGTTATAAGTCATATTTCATGTTGGCTTAGCGGTCAGAGCATATCCAGCCTTGGTGGATGGCGCGGGTTCGAATCCCGAATGACTATAATTTTTCCTCTCGATGTAATTTTGTAAAATACAAGGTATATTGAAAAGCTTTGGCGACCGTTCTGACGTCTCCATCACAAAATATTTTTGTTGCAACAATTGAACAATAATTAATGACCCTAGATTTGCAGTAAATAAGCAGAACCACTGTAGAAAAGTACGTACAAACAAAAAATCATCATTATACCTTCCAGGAGATTCCATTTTCTGTCAAGTAGACTGAGTCCGTCCACACAGGTGTGCCAACATATTTTCTACTGACCAGATAAGCATGCAAAATGCTCCCTTAATACTATGCCCGAAAAGTTCAAGTTCGTGGTAGGATTCAAGCTTATACGGTCACCTGACTTACTACGGAAATCGCCGTAAAAACAAGAAGAATTTTCCCTTGCTTCTTAAATTTTCACTAGCGCACCGACTTTTTACTTAAGTGTTCGCTCACCGCGCACCACCTTTCACTCGTGTTCACTTATTTCACAGCTCCCGAGTAAACGCCACATATTTCCCCCTTAAAAGCCTTCTTTCTGAGCGCTTGTCGCCTCCGCCCCGTAAACTCAGAGTGCCTAATCTTTTTTTTATTTTTAACTGGCGAATGTGTTGCTATTTTGTGGACATGTTTATGGATTACTTTTTAGTTGCATTTTCAAATAAACTGAATGACGTTTGAAATGTTATGGAATAGTAAAGTAATATTACGATTTTTGGTATCGTTATCATCTATCGCTGCTCTGTATAGCAATGCAAGTATAAATTAATTCAAAAAGTGAAAAACCCGAATGCAAATTATTTATTTTTGTTCATCGTTTTGTCGTTCCATTGAATTAAAAACTGCAAGTTATATATTTTTGGAATCGTTTTATAAAGCCCTTCATTTAAATAACCCACATGATGGGATAGAAAAAAAATATCTCACAATATGGCGTCTATATGTTTTTTTATTATCCTTTTTATCTAGTGTCACTTGCGCTATCAAGACGAATGATATCTGATACATTAATATCGATTCATTCGTTTAGAAGTTATGCTGAAATAAAGAAACTCACAAACATACATACATGAACCCTGAAACATAACACTCCTTTTTTTGGGCAGTCGTGTACAAATAGGAAAAATATAGACCACTGTGGGTATCTGTGGTATGTGGTATCCTAGGATAGCTTATCTATGGCTGGTGGCCTTCGTAGTCTGTGACCGGCGGTGGTGAATATACTCTCGGTTGCTAACATTGCTCTCTGGTAAAAGGATGACTTTGTCAATAAAAGTCCATCCACGAAACCAGTTATAATTTGCATTTTTTTTAAGCTTGATAGGTTAGTCTATGACCACTATCTCACCTAAGTGATGATGTGGTCGAAGATGTTGCTCAGATAACCTAAAATTACTGGCTTTCAAGGACGGCTCGCATTTTGTGAATGCCCGCCTGGCTAGCTACCACCCTAAGCAGAAAATCTGTCGCCAAGCAGCTAACAGTGCGTTCCGGCAGCATTCCTTGAGAGCCAGTAAAATTACAGGCACATGAGACTCAACAGCTGTATGTCTCAGAGTGACGGGTGCAGTGCAGTTCGTTACTTGTGATGACATGCATCTGTTATAGGCAAAGGTTATGGCTAAGACTCGAGCATGTTCCGTCACAATAACATAAAAAAACTACTTATCTAAAATTTTATATAGTTTTTATGTCGTCTTATGTTATCCGTTATCCATCATAGAAAACATGTTATGGTGACCCACTTTTTTTTAACTGCAACCAATCTGTAGCGTCCTTATAATCTATTATACTATTTCCATTTCTTTATTTTCTCGATGACAGCTCCTGTGAATAGTTGAACGAGCGTCTTTTTTTACATTATGTATGCATTATTTTATCTAAACTAATAAAATAAAGAGGAAAGATTTGACTGTTTGTTTGTTTGCATTGAATAGGCTCTGAAACTACTGGACCGATAAGGATGAAATTTGGTATGGGAATATTTTGAGACACGAGGAAGGACATAGGATAATTTTTATCCAACTGCGCAAAAAAGAGGTTAATGGTTTTGCGCGATAACCGAGCTACCCGACTGATTAGGATGAAATTTGGTATGGAAATGGTTTGAGACACGGGGGAGGACATAGGATAGTTTTTATCCAACTGCGCAAAAAGAGGTTAATGGTTTTACGCGATGAAAAAAACATAAGAACACAAATATATGAATTAAAGTTCATTAAAATAATTATATTCAAACATTCTATATTATTTTCTTTTCTTAGTAACCTGACTCAAATTGAAGGGTTTATGTGAGTGTATTATAATTAATTATTTATTTTTTTAATACCCGTGCGAAGCCGGGGCTGGCTGCTAGTATTAAAATATGACGTTTACTCACGTACAAGGTTATACCAGAGTTCTCCGACTCTTAACACTATTGCAAACTATTGTAGACTTACATAATATAAGTAAATCGCTCGTTCAAGTTTTCACAGGAGCTGTCATAGAGAAAATAAAGAAATAGGAATAGTATATAGTAGAGTTTAATTTTTATTATTACACGCCAGCATAACTGCAGTAACTATAATGTTGTTATTACATAAGGGTAAAAGGTTTCAATACAGGTTGAACGTGCCAATTATGGCTGTTATAAAACATCTCCAAAGGCGTCCACGTACCAGCCACTCGTTCATTACCTGACGCTTTTTGCTCTAACGTTTACCTTACCATGTGCCAAGGTAATGCTTCAGTGCTTTTATTTTTATGAAGCATGAAAATTCAAGTTTTAGAGGGTAACACAAACGAGATGATAGTACAGGCGATGTTAAACCCCTGGGTAAAAAAAACCACGATTTTTTTCAAAGGTCTCTACATGAGTTTAATTTACTGCTTGCTTTTCCACGCGGCTTCGTTTGGTTCTTTCTCTTTTGGTTAAAAGAAAAACATGACACATTTCTTCATCCCTAGAATCGCCCTTGTTCGTCTTGTTTTTAGAGTTCCATACCAAAAGGATATTTTTTTTCTTTTTTTATGTCTGATAGGTTAACCTTTGACCACTATCTCACCTGATGGTAAGCGATGATGTGGTCCAAGATGTTGTTCAGGCTAACGTAGAAGTACTGGCTCTCAAGGACAGCTGCCGGAACATACCGTTAGGTGCTTAGCGACAGATTTTCTATTTGAGGGTGGTAGCTAGCCAGGCGGGCATTCGCAAAATACCCTACCATCATGCTATAAGGACTGTCATCCTAAGACAACAACCGGGACTGACGGCTTAACGTGCCCTCCGAAGCACGGAAGCGCTCAGTAGTAATGTCACTAGTCAGCAAAGTTAAGCAACGTCGCCCGCGGTCATGAGTTGGATGGGTGACCGCACCCATCCAACTCATGACCGCGGGCGACGTTGCTTAACTTTGCTGATCGGTTGAGAACAGTTAAGCAAACTTACGAGCGCTTCTAAGCTTCTAAGTTCCATAACAAAAAGGTAAAACGGAACCCTAGTAAGAAGACTCCGCTAGCTGTGGCTGGTGTGTCAGACCTACATCCGTATGCCATCTATGTAAACGGAATTAGTTACACATCTAAAAAAATTATATGGTGAACTAACTAACTTTGATGAACATTGGACTAGAAATTCTAATAAATATTTTTTCAGGGGGCTTTTATTATATCATAATATATGTGGCAGTCAAATTGACAGTTGATAACATATATTTCAATTTTAATTTTGTATTAGGGCTACTTAGGACTAATTACCCAAAAGAGATCTTGGATGTGACAACCGTCAAAACGACAGCTAGACATATTTTAAAAATGTTATTGCATATTTGGGCTACTTTTGAGGTAATATTTACTCAGAAATAGGGTATAGATTTCATTTCGTATTAAATAGGCCGTCGGCATGACAGCTGTCAAAGTGACTGTTCATAGCATATTATTTAATTTCGATCGACTGAAATAAATATTTCAATGAGAAATATTACTTCTCAACCAATCAATTTGGCAGATGTGTAACTATGAGTTTCAGAATCAAATAATAAAACATCAGCAGCTGTAAGGTTTTTTGCATCTCGTGCCTTTGAATCCATAGCCACACTCAGGATTCAAAATCAACACTCGCAGCAAAAAACGACTTTGCTCTCTTGTTGCACAAATAACTATTCATGTACATCAAGGGAAAAGGGTAAAACGGAGTTTTGAAGCGCTCATAGCGAAGTTTACTTAGCTGTTCTCAACCGATCTGCAGAGTTAAGCAACGTCGCGCGCGGTCATGAGTTGGATGGGTGACCGTTAGTGACATTACTACTGAGCGCTTCCGTGCTTCGGAGGGCACGTTAAACCGTCGGTCCCGGTTGTTGTCTTAGGATGGCAGTCGTTACAGGATGGTGGTAGGGCATTTTGCGAATGCCCGCCTGGCTAGCTACCACCCTCAAGTAGAAAATCTGTCGCCAAGCACCTAACGGTGTGTTCCGGCAGCTGTCCTTGAGAGCCAGTACTTCTAGGTTAGCCTGAACAACATCTTCGACCACATCATCACTTACCATCAGGTGAGATAGTGGTGAAAGGCTAACCTATCCAGCATAAAAGACAGCATAAAAGAAAAGCCAAATGTACAAAGGGAAACGTCCGCGTGCATATTCAAATTGATCCGATCGTGATCGTTAGTACTGTTGGCGTTATACAGACTGCACCCATGTCATTTACGAAGACTATTTAATTTTAATATATTTCTTTAATAAAATGTATGTCTCTTTTCATTATTCGCTCTATGTGCGCGAAAAATTGATCGCGTAACCGTAAAAAGGTAACATATAAACCTTGGACCGAATAAGTTTTTAGTTTTTGTGACACACACAATATGATCTGGTCTCACTACTATACCTACTCTGGTTTTTAATTCGAGATCAAAAATGTAAACAAAGGTGTTAACCGTGCAAAAAAATTAGAAGTACATGGTAATTTTTCTAATTTTGGGAACGGATGGAGCATTTAATGTAAAAAATATATTTAATGCTATAATTTATTGCATTATTATGAAACAATAAAACACTTTTATATGCGCGTACATATTTACGCATATATTCAAACCTGAAAAAAATAGTGTAAGATTTTTTTGTTTTTAATAGCCGCACTTGTGAGAATATTTTTGAAGAAAAACAATTGAACACTACATGACACTGGCAAATGCACAAAACGTGCGAGACCATATCCCGACATAGGGAGCAAACGAAAAAAAGAAAAAAACTATTGAATACCCTGACCTATCAGTTTGACAATGACATATATTGACATTTCTTTGTTTACATTTTTGATCTCGAATTAAAAACCAGACTATAGTTATGCTCACCATTTATTATAGCGATATCTCACTAAGTTTTGAAGTACCTACCAGTAAAGTGTTTCAAACATATACGGATGGCGCTAAATTTAATTACAAAAATACATAATATGTGTTTTAATGTTTGAAAACATTTTTAGGCAAAATGCCTATAAATAAACATAAGAAACAAAACCTATTCTATATCCAATTGCAATATAATTTGATCCTTTTCATTGGGTATTGGCTCGTTTTAGGCCACGTGTGGTTTGCACCGTGGTGTGAATTGCCAACGTTTATTTTCGGTTTCATAGCCGGCCGCCTGCCTCACCTTATATAGGAATACTCTATTCAGCGAGAATAAGGGCGTTAATGTGGTTACAAATTTGAACAAATACCATTCATTTATGATGATGTTAGAAGTGGCATGCTGCTCATTATGTTGATGCTCCCACAGGAAGAGAGGATGGGAGTTCTAACCCGGCATCGCTACTCAAATGTACATATGGTTCTACACCGACTTGCTCTAATAAAAGGTCCTGTTTACTTTAGTATGTCAAAATTAAACTTAATTTTATGCAATACACATTCAGACATCTTCCGTAAGGAAATGCCACCCATCGTGCATTTGAGGACTTGGCCATTTGAGGATAAAATTGATTTGTTATTTTACTTAACGTAATTTCCCCCGTGGCTAAATGCTTACCTATGTTATTCCGTTTTTTATGCCCATCATAATCTTCAAGAAGGTTTTATTACAATCAATCACTTTATAAGAACGAAGTAACTATGTAATATTCTATACCCATGGGGCGGGTAGGTACCTATCATGAAACATGGCGAGGAACACGAGATTGAATGGCCAACGTTGTTTTTACGACAGTATATTTTCTTAAACAAACTAATAGGTCCTTCATAGTAGAAAAAACAGCCAATTGAGAGTTGGACTCGTACACCGATAGTTGCGTAACAACACTGTGTCCGTCCAGGCTTACTCCTGGAGGAAACTTGGCGCAGTTAAAAACCTCGTCTGCACCGAGTAGACTGCAAGAATACGCCACTATACGCAATAACGCGGAGCTAAAATGCGCTTAAAACTAACCTAACAATAGTACTTCAAATTCGTATTCATTTATTCATGCAAACATAATTAAAGTGATTACAGACATATATGTCTTGGCTAGTAATAATTACGTGCACTGTAAGGGCATTGCAACCTGAAGTATACAATAACATAATTATGTGACCCATTCCTAAATAAATATAACAATTCAATCAATATAGCATATTAAATATTACTTACACATTAGGTCAATAATTATTGTAATTAGTTGCTTAAAATTAGGGATATTTCATTTGTAAAATACATTTCAAATTTCCTCTTACAGTTATTATAGAATGGACAAAGTCAATAAACAAATTTTTATAACAAATTTTTATAACAAACACCTATTTGTGACTGAGCACGAGTCAATGTTAGTTGATTACAAGGGGATCTTTCATTACACAAGTACCGAGGTAGTGATATTACACATCATTGAATCATTTTCGTTAGATATTTTATCATATAAAAATTCAGAGTAGTAGCATTTTTGCAATGTAAAAGATTTAACTTTCAAATAATACTGGTTGTACCTTTTATGGTTTTTTTATGTATTCAGGAATTTGATTATAGACTTTAATAAATCTGATGTGCGGACTTTTGCCAAATATTCATATTTTTTTCTATTTACGGTAACTTTCCACCTAGTATTTACACCATAACTGCGGAGTGTAAAGTGCAGTACAATACAGTACAGTACACTGCAGAATGTACAGAGTTAATTTAATGATTGTACCTAATATGACGCTATCATGCTAGTTTGAGTTGAGCTGGAAGATGTGTCGTTACCCATCACCCATCAACCTCATCGAGGAGCCCTAACACCACCCATGTAGATAGCTAGTATGGAATATAGTTCCTGTAAATCCTGAAATAACACTTTAGTAGACCCGTTCACTCACTACACGAAGGCGCACCCCTCTACAGTAAATTATTGATGCGCATTTGTATTAGGTACACATTTGTACTAGGTGTACATTGAGTGATAGGTGGGATTGTCCAGTGTTACAACACTGGATACATCTCCACAAAACACCTAATAGGTAGGTAATCTTTTGCGGTGTTAAGATTCCAGATTGTCCAGGCAGGGATTGTTCAGCAGAGGGCTTCCACCTGGACAATCTGTTTGAATGCTTAACAAGCCGGCGATTCGCCGGGCTGAAAAGGACAAGGTAAAAAATACACGAAAATTACATACAGTGTGATGCAGTCGTGTCGACTTCGGCGACCGTACATAGCTTTGCTTAAAATAAAATTAAGTTGGCCAACAATAATTTTATATCACTTACTGCCAGGGCGGCGAGGATGGGTCCCGTGCTTCTTTCTTCTTGAGATTGTCCAACACAAATAGGGGTCCAAATGACGATAACACGCGCGGATCAAGACGCGGGGGTCCAAACAAAACGGTTTTCAAACAAATACTCAATTACATTAATTTAAATACCGCTGACCCAAAACCGTCCAAGAATTTTTCAAAAACAGCTACCAAAGTGACAAAGCAAAATCTCAAGTTATTTTCACACAAAAAATCCATAGATCAAATATAGACGACTAGCAAAGGGGTGCGTTCGGAAACTGCCCGATAAGTTGATCGGTCCGAACAGTATGTTTTTTAAATGTGACTAACAATAGATTTTAGGTATCTTTTTATACTAACAATTTTTTTTTTTTTTTTTTTTTTTTAATTCGTTATACGTTCGCGTTTGACCACATCCTGCCTGATGTTAAGCATTGATGTGGTCTAGGATGGAGCACGCTTACCTAGAAGAAACCTATTTACTCTCGATTTGAAGACACCCATATTGTATTCATCGGGAAAGACTGACCACGGTAAGGAGTTCAATATTATGGATGTCTAAGTCTGAAATAAATTATTTGATTTGATTTGTAGGCCTCGTTTGTACACTAGGTCTTAGTGTGGGTGTAAATCCAAATGATACATACCGTAAAAAGTATAACATATGATCTGATATGATTTTGAAGCGTTTGTAGCGAAGTTTGCTAAGCTGTTCTTAACCCATCAGCTAAGTTAAGTAACGTCCGCCGCACTGAGCGTGCACGTCCTTTGGAGGGCACGTTAAGCCGTCGGTCTCGGTTGTTGTCTTAGGATGGTAATGGTTACAGCATGATGGTAGGGCATTTTGCGAATGCCAGCCAAGCACATAACGGTGTATTATCCTGAAGATCATCTACGACCACATCATCACTTACCATCAGGCGAGATAGTTAAACAATAATATTTATATTATAATTATATAAATATTAATTAATATCGGTCAAACTCCGTCTGGTTTATGTGCCATGGAAATTTCGACATTTCGAATGCGTGCTGCCCAGAGAATCAGCGGCGGACTTCAATAGGCCTTTCAAACAAATAAAAAATTTCTTTGACATCTCACAAACACTTTGTCTTATTTCAATTTAAAAAGCGCTTGATGTAAGACTCGGTAAAAAATCTACCAAGCAGCTTTTTATAGCATTGAATTTTTATCAAGAATCCAATATTCAAATGAACTGTGGTATAGGAATGTTTCTCAGACAGACTGGAGACGCAACTTTCAGAATTTCATTAAGAAACTGAATATGATCAATCGGATACCTATCAGAGAGGGGGGTAGTTGGTGCACTAAGGGGTGGGAGAGGGGAGGTTAATTACTTTTTCAATTAACGGGGATGCTACCCTCTAGGGATCCACGCCAAGTAATGGATGCACAAAGAGTAAACAGATGAGATGCGAGTTTAGATCTATTTTTGTTTAGGTTAATTTTTTTTTAGTTAGGTGATGATGGGATTGAGGATCTTATGCTTACTCTAGTATTATACTGTTAGATGCTCGGCGACAGATTTTCAACTCAAGGGTAGTACTTAGACAGACGACCACAGCTACATGCCCTACCACTATGTGGTAAGGCTCTTGGTGAGTTTCTGATTTCCTGAGCGTATTAGATATTAGATGCAGCAGGTATTAGATATAGGCACAGATGACAGAAGCATAAGTTAGATTGCCACTGGGCTATCACCCCTTCAATTTATGTTTTAAAGGTTCCGTGCAAGATAGCGGAACCCTATTACAAATATAAAGTTATTATAATTTATGTTTTGGCTCTATCGTGAAAACGGTTTTACCAATATAGGTATGGTACAATCACTGCGGCGGTTTTTTTTTATGCCTGATAGGTTAGCCTTTGACCACTATCTCAACTGATGGTAAGTGATGATGTGGTTGAAGATGTTGGTCCAGGCTAACCTAGAAGTACTGGCTCTCAAGGACAGCTGCCGGAACACATCGTTAGGTGCCTGGCGACAGATATTCACATTATAGGTATATACTACCGATGAGTATAGGTACGTAAAAGTATCACCCCTAACAACGACAGACCTGGACGGGCTAGATAGGTGGTGCACGCGGGCCGGTGTTGGCGTGCGGGCCATAGTTAAGTTACTCAAACTTAATATCATCTCAATAAACTCTACCTGTTTTTGCAGAACTCATATTGCCTGATTTTTTTTAAATCTTAAGTCTTGATAACAATTTTCACTTAATCCACAAGTAATACGTAATACAAATAAATCTCCTGCATGACAAATAAGTGGAGTCAAGAATTAGTATTTAAAAAAAAATGTCAAGTTTTTTATAAAAATATTACTGTAAATATCTCAACATTATTTTTAACTATCAACGTTGTAAAATACACGTAATTTTCCATCTGAGCTAGCTAATCTTTGCTGTGAGAAGCGTAGACACTCAGACGTTCATAACTACATTTGCCTAGAATCACTGCCGAGCGCTAGATACTTTATGTCTATGAAAGGATAAGATTTAATTCACCATCTGCCTTTCGGAAATTATTACGGCGTCTGTAACTAGACGCCTCGCTTTATTACTAATAGGGTAATTCAACTACAGTTCAAGTAAATTTTCTTTAGTAAACATTATTGTTATAGAATTAAATTTTAACATTTGTTTTAAACCTGTCAACTATAAATTTTGAAGTTGGATTGTAAAATGATAACGAAGCAATGATGGCCGAGCAGTTCCAGCTGTGTACTGCGGTGCTGCAGATCCATGGTTCGATCCCCATCGCTGTTTGAGCTTTACCGCATGGTGGGGGGTTTTTATGCGAATGGTCGCCTGGCTAGCTACCATCTTCAAGTTGAAAATCTGTCGCCAAGCACCTAACACTGTGTTCCGGCAGCAGGCCTTGAGAGCCATTAAAATTACAGGCACACGAGACTCAACAACTGTATGTCTCAGTGTGACAGGAGCAGTGAAGTTCTGTGAGAATGGATTTGTTATAGGCAGAAGTTACCGCTTAACATCAGGTGAGCCTCGTCCTTGTTCCGCCACAAAAACTTAAAACTTATTGCCCGCGTCTTTGTTTCCCGAACAGTATAATTTGGGAGTCTTCAAGTCTAGAGTAAATACAATACACAATACAATACAAAATTCTTTATTGACCAACAATCTTAAATAAAACACGTAAAAACATTACAAACAATGATAATTGATGTGATTGGACAATGGGCGGCCTTATCGCTTAAGCAATTTCTTACAGGCAACCTTGCACGGAGAGGATTTACAGAAATGTTACGGTTTAGGGTGTACAAAAATAAAAAAAGATAAAACATTGGTATTATAAATCAAAATAATCACAGCACACATGATCTTCATAAAATATTACATACATAATATTAATACAATAAATACATAAATACAAATACCTTCTTATATAATATTAAATGCATGCAATACAACAAAATATATATAAATATACTACAACTTATATAATACAATACATACATAAATTATACAATGTATAATAAGATAAATTATATGTAAAATTTTCAGCAGTTGTTTGGTAAGTAGTGTTTCTTCACCATAATCTTAAATGACAAAATGGACTTAGCTTGCCTGATGTGAACAGGTAGTGCGTTCCACAGGAACACGGCATGTTTCGTAAATGATTTATTGTAAAATATTGATGACGAGACAGGCATATTCAGAAGCAATGTATTCGTGGAACGAAGGGAGAGGGAGTGTGTTTGATGAAGGAATTGAAAACGTTCCTTAAGATAAGGAGGAGTAGTGGGACTGAACAAGATACTGTAAAGAAGAAAAAGCACATGAGCATCTCGGCGACGTCGAATAGGTAACCATTCCAGCATGTTGCGATATTGAGTGACATGGTCATACTTGCGCAAGCCAAATATGAACCGAATGCAAAAATTCTGTAAGCGCTCTAGCTTATTCAGCTGTTCCTCGGTTAAGTCCAGATAGCAAGCGTCAGCATAATCTAATAAAGGGAGCAAGAGAGATTGTGCTAGAGTAATTTTGGTGGATGTTGGAAGAAAGTTACGCAGCCGCCTAAGTGATCCGGCTGATGCAAATATTTTCCGACTAATTTCTGTTAGTTGCGGCTCCCATGATAGTTGCTGGTCAAAAATGACACCCAAATTTTTGACTGTTTGAGTGAAAGGAATATATGTACTGTCGTAAATTACTTGTGGGAGATGGAACCAGTCAATTTTGGATATCATTCTTGAACTGCCGATAATAATCATTTGGGTTTTTTATAGGATTCACGCTTAGGCCAAACGACTTACTCCAACTAGAAATTTGCTTTAAGTCTGCATTAATCCGATCAATAGCAGAGTGCATCTCGTCAAAGGGAGCCTGTGTGTATATTTGTAGGTCGTCTGCATAGAGATGATAGGAGGAAGATAGTTGATTGGAAATGGAATTAATGAAAATTGCAAAAAGCAAAGGGGATAGCACGCCGCCCTGAGGTACACCAGCAGACGTATTACACCATGACGAGAAAATATCATCAATACGAACACGTTGCCGGCGACCATACAGGTAACTATGAAACCAGTGAACAGCTGTTTGAGATACGTTAAGAGAACGAAGAATTGCAAGCAAGACGTCAAAATCCACACTATTAAAAGCATTACTAAAATCAAGTAGTGAAAGCACAGTCAGTTGCCCGTTACTCATACCATACCGGATATCATCTGTAATTTTGACTAGGGCAGATACGGTACTGTGACCAGGCCGGAATCCAGATTGAAAAGGATTCAAAAGAGCATTTCTGTTAAGGAAAGAAGAAAGTTGTTGATGAACAAGGCGCTCAAATACCTTTGAAAGAAAGGGAAGAATGGATATTGGACGGAATTCTGAGTAACAAGAAGGATTAACTTTTTTGGGAAGAGGGGTTATTTGAGCTTCTTTCCATACTGAAGGAAAGTCACCACTAGTAATGGAAAAGTTAAGGATATAACAGATGACCGGAATGATTTCATCCAGTATGGGTAAGATCATCTTACGACTAATGCTATCACTACCGCTTGCATTCGACGTAATGGAAGAAATGGCTCTCTTAACGTCACAAACAGCTATTTCACTAAAATTGAAAGGAGTATGGTCGGGAGTTGGCATTGAAGATAGAAAGTTAAGAGTAGCAGATTTTACAGATTTGTCAAAGTTGGAGGAAGAAGAGAAGTGCTTATTTAAATTATCAATGATAATGTTACTAAATATTAATTCTTGACGAGACTTTCCAACTCCCATCGACCTTAGAAATTTCCACACTTTGGCGGGATCTTCATTTTGTACTGAGTTATGGAAATGCTGGCGCAAGGCGTTCCTACACTCTCTATTGCAGTGATTACGACAAACTACATACATCTCCTTGTTATGATCGGTTGGACGAAGTTTAACTTAATAGGTATATTCTAGGCAAGCATGCTACATCTTCGGCCCAATCATCACTTTCCATCAGGTGAGATAGGGGTCAAATGTCAAATGTCAAAATCTATCATGATAAAAAGAAAAAAAAACGACAACATGCTTGGCTGCATACCGTGACGCCATGTTGGTACCGTGACGCCAAAGTACGTGATGAGTCGTATACATAAAAGAAAAATGGCGAAAAACGGCGAAAAACGGCGTTACCTGGGTACAGGTAGGAATTTTCCGTAATTGTAACGTCATTTTAAGGTCAGCCACTGACGTAATCTACGTCAGGAGTGACATTAGTGAGCTCAATATATGACGTCAAAATGTCACGGGTACAAAACGTCATATCATGACGTCGAGAATACGTCGTATAGCGACGTGAAGAAAACGTCGTATCACGACGTTTAATTTTATATAATTTCAATTAAATAGGACATTTGAGAACGTGTCAGATTGGGCCCTACTACGTCTACTACGTCAAATTTACGAAAACAAGAGACGTATATTAAATGTATTGGCGTGACGTTATTATAACGTCAGATACGAAACATCATTAAGACGTGTAAGATACGGATGTGACGTCTTGTACGTTCAATTAAAGTGTAGCAGCACAAAAGCATACAAGAAGTTTGTAACATAATTACCTTCACATACAAAACAAACCATACCTTACCAATTACCGCATTACCAGTACCAAGGAATAACAAATAAAATACACACACGAGGAACTGATCTATATTTTGCAATTTTGTCATGTCAAGAAACAATGGAAGAAATCGCCCTGAAAAGAGCAACGTCTGCATGTTGTTTGTAACCAGAAACAGGAGATATAAGTCGTTCTGAAAAGAACGGTTTGCGCTGAAGAGAGACAGGGCGACATCACGCCACTTCGACCAAAACAATGCAGCGGCGGCGATAAGAAGATGCTCATGCGGATAATCGAAAGCAATCATTGGTTGTAGTAGTAGTACTTAATTCTCATTGGCAATAATTAATTTAATAACAATATATAAATATAAGGCTGCGCTGGAAATAAATATGGTGATACCTGTACCGGACACAATAGTTACGACACCAGAGTTTCATTAAGAGCTTCCCTCGATCATCTTAATATTAATAGGCAATAAGAGCCCTTATTCGCCAAAAAAGTAATTGAAAGACATCTTATTATGGTTATGATAGCACGTCATTGTTACAGCTAACATTATACGTCATTTAGACGTCTTAAATAGGACTGTAACGTCTGACACGTGTATTAGACGTAGACATGAAAGGTCCCAATATGGTCTCTGACGTCACCTTCCTACCTGGGTGGCTCTATAAGATATTACGATCTCTATACGATCTTCATATCGTCATCAATACTACGCGCCAATGTTATTTCACTTTGCGCTGCAACATGGCCGTTACAATAAACGCTCCTCTGAAATGCGTTTTTTTTCTGAAGTACCATATAAAAATAGTGATAAAACTATCATAATATGCAACATTCAATTATATGTATACCACATTGCTCGACGAACTGATAACCGATGGGGAAGAAAGGTCCTTGAGTGGTTACCAAACTACACCGGAAGACGCAGAGTTGGGAGGCCCCCCACTAGGTGGACTGACGACATCGTGAAAGTCGCGGGTAGCCAATGGTTACAAGCGGCTAATAGCCGTTCTTTGTGGCGCTCTATGGGGGAGGCCTTTGTTCAACAGTGGACGTCTTCCGGCTGATGATGATGAATTATATGTACCTATTTCAATTTTGTGCTTGACTATATAAATAGTGTGTAAACGACAATCGGAGATTATACATACATCCGGTTTTGTATCGAATAATAATGTATTCATCGATATTTAGTAAAGAAGGCAAATAACGGAAGTAAGCGATGAACTTATACACTTAAAAGTACAGGATTCCAAAAGGGGGCGAATATCCAATATCGATAGCAAAAGGGGCATGCGGCGAACAAAGCAATAATAGTTATTCCTGTTTAATAAAGTTTTATTTATCGATAATGAATATGAATAATGTTTATCGATCAATAATTCATTCGAGGAACCGTTCGCACATGAGTGTGTATTTTTCAATGAAGTTGTCCAGTTGTGAAAATTATCTACACAAAATATTACTTCCAGCCAGTTTCTTTTTAAGTTTCTCAAATTTCTTTTCATTAAGATTTCATACTGTACTGTATCAGCTGGATAGTCCACTGCTGAACACAGCCTCCCCCAATCTGGGGGTTTCACCATAATCCCCACGCTTGGCGGTTTGGGGATCGCAGTGAGAGATATCAGTTCCTCAGAAAGTGCTGCTGCCCACCTTCTGGTGTGTTACCCCTAGTCGCCTCTTACGAAACGTACGGGTAGAGATGGGGGGGGGGGGGGGGGGGGAAATACTACTAGGTAAACAACGTATCAAGTTTTTTAAATTTCCTTTCATTAGATTTTCATAACGTAACATATTTTTTTAAAAGTCTTTCTTACTATCGCGACATCGTCTATAGGAAAACAAAGTAGAATATAACCAAAACTAAATAAAAATAAGTGATTATATTTTCATGACCACCTCCTGGTTTGTCACCTTTGGTCGCTTTTTACGACACTCACGGGTAGATGGTAAAGAGGGGGTAAACAAGTTTCCTTTCAAGTTTTTAAATTTCCTTTCATTACATTTTCGTAACGTAAAATGTTAAAAAAAAACCTTTCTTACTATCGCGACATCGTATAGGAAAACGAAGTAGAATATAACCAAAACTCAATTAAAATAAGTGATTAAATTTTCTTCAGCGGTTGTATATTTTGATGTAGATAGTAACTTGTAATGCATAACGTGTAAAAATGAATACTTCCCGAGATACCACGCAGTACTACAAAGCACCTAACGGTGTGTTTCCTGAGAACGAATCATTCGTTCTCAAGGACAGATGGATCGCTAAACTTTTTATCGTTCCATTGAAATTTAAACTACAAGTGAGAGATATATATATAGATTATACAGTAATTTTTTAAAGCCCTTCATTTTGATACCCCCCAATCCAAACCCATGGAAATAGAAAAAATTTGTTCTCAAAATGTGGAGTCTAAAATCCGACAGAATGTGTTTTTTTTTATGTAAGTAGTGTCACTAACGCTATCAAGGCGAATCTAACGACATCTCTTGCATTAAAATCAGTCAAGCCATTTAGAAGTTATGGTCGAATAAAGAAACAAACATACATACATGAACCCTGACATACTCTCCTTTTTTGGGCAGTCGTGTAAAAATTGCAGTTTTTGTGTTTCCAACACGTCTTTACAGTTACCAGGCTTACATAAACTTTGTCGTAACTTTGGTTGATGGAGACAGCTTTAACTATGATCTTTTATATATGATAGTTTCCTGTAACTTAAATGAAGATTACATTTATGAAGCGCTCGTAGCGAAGTTTACTTAGCTGTTCTCAACCGATTAGCAAAGTTAAGCAACGTCGCCCCGGAGTTGGATGGGTGACCGCTAGTGACATTACTACTGAGCGCTTCCGTGCTTCGGAGGGCACGTTAAGCCGTCGGTCCCGGTTGTCGTCTTAGGATGGCAGTCGTTATAGCATGGTGGTAGGGCATTTTGCGAATGCCCGCCTGGCTAGCTGCCACCCTTTAGTAGAAAATCTGTCGCTGAGCACCTAACGACGTGTTCCGGCAGCTGTCCTTGAGAGCCAGTACTTCTAGGTTAGCCTGAACAACATCTTCGACCACATCATCACTTACCATCAGGTGAGATAGTGGTCAAAGACTAACCTATCAGGCATAAAAAAATAAATAAAAAAAAGACACGACAAACAAAACCTTTAATATCATTAGAAATCACTATCGATGTGTGGGTGAGTTCCTAAGTTAATACACACACATAGAACGTAAACTGAATTATTTTGTAAGTGAGTTTAATGGCTTCCACACCGCCGGAATACCTAATTCATGTCTTCGCGATAGTTACCATGGCAACCTCATTAATTTCAACATTTTGGGTAGTAGTTCCTGATACATATATTACATATTATCGTAAAAGTTTATTACGTACTATATATATTAGGTCAAATTGTTCATAATCTGTATGTTAGCTTTAGTTTAGCTCGCTTCAGATATTACTTACACGATTCTTCCAGAAGAAAGTGGATAGGTATTTTAAGGAAGGCATGTCGCTTTCCTCCAGTCCAGCTAAGATTGACTGGAACAACATGTCTATTATCAAAAATCTGGCTACGTGGGCCACGCTCTTTAAGACCAAGTGGTCTTTGAGAAATGTCAGACTTAGGGCGTCGGAAGGAGATACCTCCTTTTGAATGCAAGTGAGTGAAATATAAATTATAAAAAAAGAACAGTGAATTTTGATGATATTTTAAAAATATATTCATAGGAAAGAGATATCTTCATGTTTTTTTTTTTTTTTTTATGTTATTGTGACGGAACAAGCCCGAGGCCCACCTGGTGTTAAGTGGACTAACCTCTGCCTATAACAGACGCATTTCGTCAGCGACGAATTGCACTGTGCCCGTCACACTGAGACGTCCAGTTGTTAGGTCTCATTAACCTGTAATTTTTCTGGCTCTCAAGGAATGCTGCCGGAACACACTGTTAGGTGCTTGGCGACAGATTTTCTACTTGAGGGTGGTCGCTAACCAGGCGGGCATTCACAAAATGCCCTTCCACCATGCGGTGAAGCTCAAGCTCTGGGCGGGATTCGAACCATGGACCTGCTGCACGGCAGTCCATAGCCAATGCCACTGAGCCATCACTGCTTCAAAATTCTATTGAGAGATATATTAGGTCCTTACATATGAAATTGGCGTTTTTCGTACTGGCCACTTTAATCACGAATTTCTCCTCTTTGGTAAGGAATTCCAAATTCAAATTTGTACAGCTATAGACTCATGTATTTGTGCTTCGATGATCGTCATTCATTTGTTTTTTTTCTTCTGTTTTTTTCTGTTTGCGTCACTCATTTTACAAAATGGAAAACCTTAAATATCGCATTATTTACGAGTACGAGTTCCGCCGTGGCACTAGTGCTGCGGAAACAACTCGAAGGGTGAATGATGTGTATGGCGGTCGTGTTGCAAAATAAAACACAGTTCGTTTTTGGTTCCAACGTTTTCGTTCTGGAAATTTCGACCTGCAGAACAAGCCCCGTGGACGGCCTGAGACTCAAGTTGATAATGAAGAGTTGAAGGCTATTGTGGAAGCGGATCCATCGCAAACCACGTCCGAGTTAGCTGCAGGCTGCGATGTTAGTGATAAAACTGTTTTAATTCACTTGAAGCAAATTGGGAAGATTAAAAAGCTTGAAAGGTGGGTACCTCACGAATTGACTGAAACAAACCGGCAAACGCGCGTCGACTGCTGCGTTACATTACTAAACCGGCACAATAATGAAGGTATTTTAAACCGAATCATTACCTGTGATGAAAAATGGGTTCTTTACGATAATCGGAAGCGCTCAGCGCAATGGTTAGATCCTGGCCAGCCAGCCAAATCCTGCCCCAAGCGAAAATTAACCCCAAAAAAGTTACTTGTAAGCGTTTGGTGGACTAGTGCCGGTATTGTTCATTACAGTTTTTTCAAATCTGGCCAGACTATTACGGCTGATGTCTATTGTCAGGAATTGCAAACCATGATGGAAAAGCTAGCGGCTAAACAACCTAGGCTGGTCAATCGCTCCACGCCACTGCTGCTTCACGACAACGCTAGACCACACACTGCGCTACAGACGGCTACTAAATTAGAAGAGCTTCAATTGGAAAGTCTAAGACATCCTCCGTACTCCCCGGACCTTGCTCCAACAGATTACCATTTTTTTCGAAATTTGGATAACTTCTTGCAAGGGAAAAAATTCAACTCCGATGGGGCAGTCCAAATCGCATTCAAAGATTTTATTGATTCCCGTCCGACTGGTTTTTTTAGTAAAGGGATCAATGAACTACCTATGAGATGGCAAAAGTGCATAGAAAATAATGGTTCATACTTTGATTAATTAAATATATTATATTAAAAAATATTCGACTTTTTGTTCCTCCCATACAAAACGCCAATTTCATATGTAAGGACCTAATATATGGAATTGTATTAGTCATATCCTCTAGAATATTATATATTTTATTCACAATCTGTATGTCGCACTCTCTCTTTTTTTATGAGATAGGAGGGCAAACGAGCAGGCGGCTCACCTGGTGGTAAGTGATCACCATCGCCCACGAACAACCGCAACACCAGAGGTATCGAGGATGCGTTGCCGGCCTTTAAAACTCTTTCTAAATAACTTGTTCAACATTTTAATATTTTATTTTCGCTCAAACGCAGCATGTGGTATCGCTCCGTCCCCAATTTCCCACACGATGGTTAAAAACGAGAAGACATATTAGAGTTATGAGTCATGTTATGTTGGCTTAGCGTTCAGAGCAAACTTCGGCTATAGAGGTGGATGGAGCGGGTTCGAATCCTGACTCTAATTTATCCTCTTGTTGTAATTTTATCAAGTTCAAAATTTGTCTTTTGAGACTCACTTAACCCGTTCCGTACATTCCGCATACATTTTGCTTGTCACAATTCAGGTCGACAGAGTAATAGTGGATTTATTGGTCTATATGTTCAGGCACTATATAATAGATAGCAAGGTTATACATATGTATATTCACTTCCCGGGCAGTTCGATCAGGTAGTGTAGTGAGTAAGGTACCTCACACTCACTGCACTACAACCCGACTGCCTGGTGCCTATATTTCATTTATGAAAATGGTAATAATAGTGGTTGGATCCTGTTTAACATAATTTTCTATTAGTGATTCGAGACTTATGAATTGCTCGTTTGATATTATGTACACAAATGCCTTCTTTGGACAAACGCCAGTAAAATAATCCTTATTTTAGTAGTAAATAATCATAATAACATTAATATTAAATTATCCTCTACTATATCTATTGCAAGCTAGATAGAATGACCACAAGAAGCAGTGATGGCTCAGTGGCATTGGCTATGGACTGCCGCGCAGCAGGTTCATGGTTCGAATCCCTCCCAGAGATTGAGCTTCAACGCATGGTGGAAGGGCATTTTGTGAATGCCCGCCTGGCTAGCGACCACCCTCAAGTAGAAAATCTGTCGCCAAGCACCTAACGATGTGTTCCGGCAGCAGTCCTTGAGAGCCAGAAAAATTACAGGCTAATGAGACCTAACAACTGGACGTCTCATTGTGACGGGCACAGTGCAATTCGTCGTTGACGAAATGCGTCTGTTAAAGGCAGAGGTTAGTCCACTTAACATCAGGTGGGCCTCGGGCTTGTTCTGTCACCATAAAAGAAAAAAAATAAAAATAAAAACTTTAATTTAAAACTGAGTAAATGAAATGAAGTTTATTCCAGCATTACACAACACTACAATATCTTCTACTGAAGCACAATTAAACACAGGTAATTATACAGCAATTGCAATTTTTTTTTATGCCTGGTAGGTTAGCCTTTGACCACTATCTCACCTTATGGTAAGTGATGATGTGGTCGAAAATGTTGTTCAGGCTAACCTAGAAGCAATGTTGCGCGATGCTAGGAACGAGTCCCGTCTCAGCATGTGCCAGGTTCAAAACTGAACCTAAGCGCTGGTTTTCAGACGGCACTCCCGACCAACATCACGCACGTGCATGACATTAAATAACAAAACAATAACAAAACAGAAACAGAACTATAAATAAAAATATATATAATATTTAGTCAAGTTTACGGGAGCGCGAAAGAGCTTTTTAAAAAACACTATTTTTAATAAAAGATTTTATTTTGCTCTTAATACTAATAAAATATGCGTCCGAACAAAGTCGTATGTTCTTAAAGACTAACTTAATCTATCCTTACAGCTACCCACGCGTTATACAGAAATCCGGTGTCGCTGTTGATAATGCATCGGCAGTTTCTCGAGAAACTGCTGATCCAGTTGTTATGACGAGACCGGGTGGCCGCATAACTCCTCCCTCATCAAGTGCGAAATTATCGGGTTCCACTGAGATTTCGATCGGGTTCCGATGATTTCGCAAGAACTTATTTCTAAAACGATACACTATATAACTAATACAGCTTACAGGTAGAAACACGTATAATATAACAGTAGCTAAACTAATACTTTTAGTGTTAATACCACTAAAATTGACGTTTTCACTGTCACCATAGAGACTTTCACTGAACACATCACTTCCTGTCAGCTTCAGAATACGCGAAAACTGCCTCATTTCCTCTAAGTTAATATCCTTTATGTTAATGGAAGGTAAATATGTCGAATTCAGTATTTTCAGTTCAGGTAAGTTAATAACTGGCGTTATTTGATACTGAAGGTTTTCAGCAACTGTGCGTTGGTATGTTAACTTTAATTCGTTCAGGTGAAGAAAGCAATTTTGCGTCGTTGTTATTATATATGTACCTTGGAGTGATTCTTTGACATCGTCACTCTCACATTTTTCTGCTAATATTGTCGGTTTACGCGCAAATACAATCCAGCTTTCTAAACTGATTCGCTGGACCTTGATGTCCTCTACTTCGACGCTATACGCTATACAAGAAGTCAGATCTGCTCGAAACTCCAGGAGTTGCTCTACACAGGTTGGCTTCTGGAACTGTACGATGCTCTCGTCGCTGCATAGGAACGTATCAGTATGGATCTTCTCACAGGGCTTTCTAACAGGCAAGTACATAGAATTTTTCACCAAAAGGTAGGGAAATTCAGGAAAAACTACTATAGTCTTATTAACAGTAGATTTGTAAATTGGAATAGAATACATTTTATAATAGTTATATATTTTCTTATCAGTTAAGGGTACCTCTAGAATATAAATTATCTGGTTTGCCTTTACAAATGCCTTTACCTTGATTACTCGTTCGAATTTCAATAAATTGTTTTCAGTAACTTCATACATTAGGGGGTGACTTTGTTCTATTGCCTTAAGAAGGGTTAACAATTCTGTTGCGTTAATAACCGACTGGTGTAATACAGATACTTTGGTGAATGCTAATGCCGTTTCTATCTCACTCAGCATGATATATGATGTTCTAAAAGAAATCGTAAACATGTGAAACATATTTAGAGCATGAGTGAGGTACAAACCATTGTTTTCTTTATTATTTCCCGCTTTTATAAACTCTTCCATTCGTCTTAATCGATTATCTAAAATTATTGAATTTTCATTTAAAGTGCCTGTATTATTTATCAAATTATCTAACATTTTGGTAACCACGGTCATTCTTTTGTTAAGAATGAACTGTTTCGACTCAATTTTTGAAATCTCTTTATCGTAGCGGACCGCGTCTTCATAGTCTAGATTTCCCGAAATTTGTTTGATTATTGAACCCAGGGGGTTGATTAGACCTCTCTTTACTTTTCTGGATGGAATCAACTGTCGCAGTTTTATATAAGTAATATTTTTTAAATATTCAATTTGAGTTCTGATACCGGAAAATTCTGTAATATAAGTTTTATGTAAATCAACTAATTTTGTAAACTTTTCGTATTTCTGTGTGTTAAATTCCAAATCGTTTTCTAAACCGTTCAAATCAAGTTTTTTCACTATAATCCATTTATCTTCCTGTCTGTAAGCTTGTCCTTCTTTTACGGGTAACAATCCAGGGTTTCCGTCAAGTTTTTGCAGATGAAGGCCCCGGCTGCAATGGAGAAGGGCCATCATGACCACGCACCACCTGTGGAGGACGTTTAATATTCTTAATTGCTACTTTCGTTTCCCTACTTCCTATTTCTATCGGTACTATATTCTTTTCTATCTGACCTTTAACCTTTGCCTTTCGGTATCTAGCTTTGTCCTTGCTTTTTCTAGTATTAATATCCTTGACAAAAGCTACGTCACCTTCGTGTAGAACTACACATTCTCCTGTTCGTTTTTCCCTAATCTTTTCCTTTTTCTGTAACATTTTATCCGATAAATACTGATAAAGATGTTTAGTTCGCTTTGCATGATCTTTTAGTAATTGTTGTACGTAGCATTTTTCGAATTCGCCATCAAACATTTTATTGGCGTCCGTATGGCCAAATACAATTTCAAAAGGAGTTAATTCGGTAACAGAATGTATAGAGTTATTGTAAGCCATTATAGCGTAGATCATTACTGATGCTGCATCGGTACATTTTTGCTCATATTTAGCTAAGCGGTAGATTTCTATTAATGTAGAGTGGAAACGTTCAACAATGCCTGTAGAGTTTGGATTATGTGGTGTACAAATGTGCAATTCGATTTTATACATAGCTGCTAACTCTCTTATGAGTTCATTATTGAACTCGGTTCCTGGATCGCTACTTATTTTCTTGGGCACGCCGTACATGGAAAAGTATTTAATTAATGCGCGAACCACCTCTGCTGTTGATTTATTATTTATTTCTATTGCTTGCGCTAGCTTGCTGAAGGCGTCAACTACAGTCAGATATGAACGGTTTTCTATGCTAAATATGTCTATGAAAATCTCCTGAAAGGGTGCATCTTGAGTTTGAGTTAGTTGAATGGGAGGTTTGAGTGGCTTTCTATCATATTTTGTCTTTCTACATGCTTCGCATCCATTTATAACGGATGATATTGTCTCTTGCATGTTAGTCCAGAAATAATTTCTTTTTATTCTTAGCATAGTTTCTTTAATGCCCCGGTGGCAAGTTTTGCCTTCGTGATGTTGCAGGACTATAGCCTTTTGTTCGTTCTCGTCTTCCACATACACAACTCTTTCAGTACACTCGTAAAACTCAACGGTACCTTCCTTAAATAATCTTATAATAACTCTATTGAAATCTTTCCTGTGTTGTTCGCTTTCGAAGTATATGAAATATTTGCGTTTAGGTTGTATATATTGCTTTAGAACATCCGTAATTAGTTGTTCATCGTTTACAGGTAGAAATACTTCAAGGATCTTTTGTTTGCTGTTTGAAATGTCTTTTACTTGTATACTTTTATTAAACCATGTGTATACCAAAATTTGATTTGGCTTGGTATCAATGGCCTCGTGAAGAATAGGAATACCTTTATTTTCTAGTTCTACGGCTGAATGTGCCGTTTCCGTAGAGCTACTATTAGAAAGTGGAGGAAGAGGGTAAGTTTTTTCTAATTCGGATGTGTCGCTGGCAGTTAATGTTTCTGAGGTATCTGATACCGACAAAGTTTCTTCGCTATCTTTTCTACTCGCTAGAGCCTCTACTCTATCGTCAATTTCTCTATATACTTCAATATCTCTTAGTAGGTCATTAATTTTTTCTGTCTCGTCTAAATTTGCTTTCATTGACACGTCGTCAGAGTCACCTATGGCATTCAGTTTTATTCGGGATAAGGCGTCTGCATTAGTATTTTGTTTCCCGTTTTTATAGATTATTTTGAAATCGTATTCTTGTAAACGCAGTCTCCAGCGCGTTAACTTGCTATTGGGCTCTTTAAGAGAGTACAACCATGCTAAAGGTCGATGGTCGGTGAAGATTGTGAAAGGTTTACCATAAAGATATGGTCGGAAATGTTTGACTGCCCAAATAATAGCAAGGAGTTCGCGTTCGATGGTACTATATCGCATTTCAGTTTCACTAAGGGTTCGGCTGGCGTAGGCAACGGGCTTATCGCTGCCTATGGTTCCCTGAGACAGTACGGCACCTAAAGCTACATTTGAGGCATCAGTCGTAAGTATAAAAGGTTTACTATGGTCTGGGAATTGTAAGATCGGTGCGTTTGTAAGGAGCTCTTTGCATCTTTCAAAAGCGTCTATATACTTTTGATCAATTACTATCTTGTTTCGTTTCTTTAAGCAAGATGTTAGTGGTTGGGTTATTTTGGCGAAGTCTCTAATAAAGCGCCTATAGTAACCAATGAGTCCTAAGAAACTTTTTATTTCTGTTGTAGTTTTTGGAAGTGGATAGTCTAGTACAGCTTTAATTTTGTCATTGTTAGGTCTCAGTCCTTCGTCAGTGATGGTATGGCCTAAATAAAGAACTTCCTTTCTCAAGAATTCTGACTTATCGAGTTGTACCTTTAAGTTAGTCGCTCTAAGTCGGTCGAAAACTGTTCGTAAGTCTTTTAGATGGTCTTGCAAGCTATTACTATACACAATGACGTCATCCATGTAAACTAGGCAGTGTAGCCCTTGTAACCCTCTCAAAACGTTATCCATCATCCTCTGAAAGGTCGCCGGCCCGGTTTTAAGACCAAAAGGCATCCTAAGATAGTGATAATGACCTGCTTCGGTACTAAATGCGGTCTTCTGTCTGTCATCCTTATCTAGTTCTATTTGGTGAAAGCCGTTTGCAAGGTCAAGCGTCGTAAAGTACTTGCTTTTTCCTAGCTTGTCGAAAAGGTCAGTAATGTTGGGTAAGGGGTATTTGTCGTCTATAGTGATGTCGTTTAAACGTCGGTAGTCAATTACCATCCTGTATTTTATTTCACCAGAAGCATCAAGTTTTTTGGGGACAAGATGCACAGGTGCATTCCAAGGTGAATATGATTCTTCGATGATGTTATTTCTAAGTAAGTTTTCGACTTGAGATTTTATTTCTGCCGTTTGTACCGGTGGTTGCCTATAAGGCTTAACATAGATTGGGTCTTCGTTTTTAGTTCTAATACAGTGCTTAATTTGGTTCGTAAATGTCATAGGTAGCTGATCGCTATGGAATATATCTTTATATTCCTTGCATAAGTCACTAATATATTTTTGTTCTTCTTCGTTCATATGGTCAAGTCTCAGTCGTGTCAAATTGTCATCTAAAATTTTGTCTACTTCCATGTCTTTCATTTCTACGTCTGTACAGTTCAAACTATTGGTCCGTTCGCAGTACTGAATAACCTTAAAAGGTTTTGTTATAGTCAAAGTCATGGGTGTATCTAGCGTATTTTGTATGATAGTGGTAGCATAACCATTTTTACATTTCACGATAGCTGAAGGCATCCTAACTCCTTCACAGAATTTTGTATAATTTAAAATTGCTTCCCCGGAGAATTGATCCGTAGGTAATTTCACAAGTTGTTCTGTTCGCGAGTCTAACTCAATATCATAATTATTGCTTTCATTAATTATAGGTAGCGTGGTTGTCTTAGTGATGAGTTTAGAATCTCTGAGGTCAATGACAGCCTCGAGTTGCCTCAAAAGATCGTTACCTATCAACCCGTCGTACTTGGTGTCCACATCATAAACATAAAACTTATGACATTCAGCACTATGAAAAGATGGCATCAAAGGAATATGGATCACCTCATTATGGCTGCTCGACGCATGTGTGCTTATAACCGTGAAAGGTTCACAGACCGTGTGCGACTTGAAGAATTCATGAGCCTTGTGGGGACTTATGAATGATCTGGTACTCCCAGTATCAATCATAAACTTAGCGTCTATTTCGGGTATGTACACGTATGGTAATTTAAGTTTAATGTCGCAGTTCAATTGTACTATTTCTGAGGTTTCTTTGAGGCCTGAATGTAAAAATTTTGAACTTCCTCATGCATACTATCACTCTTCATTATTTCATTTTCTGCTTCCTGCTCACTCATTTCCGGCTGTTGGTAGTCTGCGTAGTAGTTTAATTCATTTTGTTGCCAATCTTCCTGATTATCATATTCGTAAACGTTCTCATAATTGTTATACTCACAAGAAGTGGCTTCACCTAAATCTAGTTCGTTAAGACGAAACCCTTGTGGCTGCGTCTGCCCTTGAGACTTAGCTGGTGCTGCAGTACGCATAGACACGTCAGTGTTGCCTGGCTTATTCATTATTTGAGGGGGTTTGTATCCGAATTGTCCTTGATTAAATTGGGGGCGATACCCAAATTGTTGTTGTTGTGGTCTTAAATTAAACTGAGATGGTGGCATATACCTCTGTTGCATATTGAATTGTTGGGGGCTAAACTGTGGTCTGTACCCAAACTGTGGCTGAAGGCCAAAAGGTTTTTGGTTAACTTGAGGGAATCTCCCTTGATTATTTGGGATACCGAAATTAAATCGAGGCGGCGGCGGCGCCGATGTCTGTAGTTTGAACCCACTAGGTTGAATGGGCATGCTAGGTATGCGGGATATGTTAGCCATGTTGGCCATGTTAGCCATGTTAGGCGTGTTGGACATGTTAGCCATGTTAGCTATGTTCGAGTTGCCAAATTTAAATGGTGGTTGTGTGAACGGTTGTTTATTAAACCTGTTTCTCATGCTGTATTGTTCGTAAAAATTAACTTCTTCTAAAACATATTCTAAGGCCTTTTCTAAAGTTGCTGGTGATTTAAGTCTTACAATGCGTATTAAATTTTCTGGCAAATTGTACAGAAAAACGTTGAGCGCTGTATTATTATAGATTATAATTTTAGCCTTTTTAATATCCGCATTAGTTAGTTGATTTACTTTCGATATCAGAACTGCTCTAGTAGATTGGATGCGATTGCAAAATTCGAGGTAGTTTTCACCCTGTTTTATTTTTAAACTTTCCAATTCAATTGCTATACATTCTTCATTTCTCGGATCACCAAAATGTTGGATGAACAAGGCCCTAAAGTCAGTCCATGAAAGTATATCTTCCCTCTCACTCATTAAAGCCGCAGCTTCACCTGTTAGTCTACTGGTTATCGTATGCATAACATAAGTGTTCTGATCATTATTTCCATGAAAATTATTAATGACATATTCACATTTCCCTAAAAATAAATTTAAATGACGCTTATCACCGTCAAAAAGTGGGATAAGCTTAAGCATATCGGTTGGTATTACTTTAATGGTCGTCATTTTAAGGTATTTATTTAACTACCTTATCTATAGACACAGTTATCTTAAGTTATATAACAAGGTTGCCTTAAGTAAGACTTCGAACCCTATATTATTTCATTAAGTAGGTGTAAATTAAATAGTCAGACAATATCTAAATACTTACAACTAACAGTAACCTATTTTTAGGTAACCCAGATAATTTATAATGGAAGAAGTTCGATTCCAAGTATAATAAAGTGGATAGGGAGAGGATGGCGAAAAATTCACTCACCAGCCAGACTCCAACATGCTCCTTTATTTTTCTCGACGTATTTCTTTGGTTCGAGGATCGCACACACGCCAATCGATCACGAATCGTGAACACGCACTTTTAGGATTGCGTATATCACTGTTCACATAAAACAACACTTTTTAGATGTATTCGCGAAAGGCGGCGCAGCTAATTATGCGATCCTACCGGCTGCGCCAGTCAAGTTTACGGGAGCGCGAAAGAGCTTTTTAAAAAACACTATTTTTAATAAAAGATTTTATTTTGCTCTTAATACTAATAAAATATGCGTCCGAACAAAGTCGTATGTTCTTAAAGACTAACTTAATCTATCCTTACAGCTACCCACGCGTTATACAGAAATCCGGTGTCGCTGTTGATAATGCATCGGCAGTTTCTCGAGAAACTGCTGATCCAGTTGTTATGACGAGACCGGGTGGCCGCATAACTATTTAAATAACATATTGTATTATTCAAATACAAATACAAATATTTTATTTCAGTAAACTTAATCTATAATACATTTCATGGGTTTGAGACTCTCTTTTAAGTATGCAGATACCTGTGTTAGAGTGTCTCGCTCTTCCGTGGTACTAGGTTAGATTATGATAGATATTTATAATTTAAACTTTAAACTTTAGAATTTAGAATATGTTGTGTGTGATTGTATATTTGTAGAGTAGTATTATTGTGATAGAGTATGTGTTTTGGTTTATGTACTTAGTTTATTATGTCCATAATTTAGAAGATTCAATATATAACCATGAAGAGTGCGTGGTTGATCCGACGCCGCGTGATTGAAATGCACATGGTATCATGTGTTTTGGACACCCTACTTAAAAGGACCTACGGAAAACGAAACCTATAATTTATGTCTTTATTAAGACTAAGATCGAAATTTTTATAAGTTGGGGATAAAAAGTTATCAATGTTTGTATACCTAATGTTATAGGTTAGGAATATGATTACCTAGGTTACCAAGTACTCGTATATTGTAAGTAACTGAGATGATATCTGATTGGACCAGAAATCGATCATGACTTTCACAGATGGTGGACAAGTGGATGTTTGGCAGTAATTACATACATCAAATCAAAATCAAATCAAATTGTTTATTGCAAATATAGGTGTTAAAGCTGTTTAGTACTTAGGATAGTTCTGCTATATTTGGCCACTTGGCATGCAAAAATTCATGAGCTTAAAAATAATACAGTATTAACTTATTAAAATATTTCATCTATTACATAAAATATATTATACTATATTATAAATTATTATATGACCAATAACTTTGAGATAATATTTTAATTAATGTTACCATATTCCCTCTTTAATCCGCCATAAATAAAATAAAATAACAAAAGAAATGTCCTTACCATTTAAAATTAAACATTTAGATAAAAAAGTACGAGTCAGAGAATTTGGTAAAATGTCATAATTTCATCATTTCATTTGTCATCCTTACCAACAACGCCTGTGTAAGGTATACTGGCTGCATGACCGCGCGTATTATATATAGATATAATTATATTTCTCTATGGCCTTAATAATAGCGCACCTACGAATAAAATTCGCAGATTATTATATTATCGATATTTAACGGCAATTTGAATATTATCTAGTAACTCTATGTAACCTACATAGTTAGTTACTTATATTAATTGTCAATTATGTTTATTCTTTTATATAGGTCCTCTAGGTATTATATATCTTTTATTCATTTACAAGTACATGTAAATACACCTATTTCTTGTAATCCAAAGCATCGGCTCTTTGCTGTAAAATGTGCACAATCCTTTCCGTGAATAATACGAAATCCTAAACAAAACAATACGAAATCGATTCGGAGTCGATTATGAATTATTTTATAAGTTTATCGGTCCCAAAATAAAAATAAAATTCAGTAATATGGTATCACTGAAGTAAAATGGCGTTTTGATATTGCATATGAGCCGTTTTGTTTCGTACATGTAATAGGTTTTACTATAAAGATTTTCTCAGTTTTCCCAACTGCTATTTAATAATTAAAATATGAAAAATTTCCATTGGAGTGAATAAATTTAGCATTTTCTCAACCACCGTGGTTGTAGTTTTATTGGGTACTCAGTACCCATCGCCGATGTTCTTTCTGCATAATAATTTGTGTCATATTCCGTTTTTTTTACTTATATTGAATAGTATTTCTTACGAAAGCGTAAGTTATAAAATTTTCATATCATGTTTAACTGGTATTTGGTAATAAGTGGCTAATAATAATGCCTACTAGGACATTAGAAACATCCAGGAGATTACTTTACACTTACGTCACCGATATAAAAAATATTGATTGGTGGTTTTGTTACTTGATTATGTTTGGGATTCGATGGGAATACTAAATAGTATTTTGTAGGTGCAATTATAAGAAATATTCAGTGGCATCGGAGCAGACCTACCTAATGCCTCGGAGTGACGAGTGCAGTGTCACGCAGAACACGAACGGAGACTGCAGCCGGATACGTGACGCCATCAGGCGAGTATCTGATCCGTGTCATCGTTAAAGAGCATAAAAATAAAATACCCTTATAGTGATGAAATACGAGTTAGCACGTCGTATAACTAATAAAGTACTTATACTTCAGGAACCATTAAAGTTGATTGAGCCATCGCCAACTCGATTTAATAATGTAACAAGCGTCACAGAAACGAAGAGTAATTAAAGTTTTTCAATGCTTCAGCGGTCACGCTTTCCCTCTACCATTCCCTGAATTATTAATTCCTTTGTATTGGCAGACCAATCAGAGATTCTCGGAACTGTCACTGATTGGTTTTTAATTTGAGGAAAAGTTTAATGAGTTTATAGGGCACGTTGCTATTGGTTAGGTAACGTTACCAAAAATACTTACGTTGTATTTTTTTTTACCAGCGGTATGCCTTTATTAACAAAATACTACGAACTTTTGAAAGTCTGTCGCCAAGCACCGAAAGGTGCGTCCCGGCAGTAGTCCTTGAGAGCCAGTGAAATTACAGGCACAATGAGACTTAACAAATAAGTCTCAATGTGACGGGCGCAGTGCAATTCGTGAGTTGTCATGAATTGTAACTGTTATAGGCAGAGGTTAGTCCACTTAGCATCAGGTGGGCCTCGAGGAGCTTGTTCCGGCACAATAACATAAAAAAAAAAACTATATACAACACTACAGCTACTACAATTAAAGCATTTAGATACCCATCAGACATTGCAGACACACAGGCAGTCCAAATGATTCTATCCCACTAGATTATAATGTAATCATTATTTTAATTATTTATAATTATTTATAATAATATAATGTACTAAATTTTTTCTAAGATTTATTTTTTATTTTTTTGACCGACACGTACAGTGCAAATCGTTATTAAAAGTGTAATGTTGTTCTGTTCGTCTGTAATGTGTAATGTTCGTCTGTATGTAACGGGTCCCTAGTTCGTATATGAAATGAATTATGGAAATTGTTGAACCAAATTTTTAATCAAACATTTAACTAGAATATTTTTATATTAATATTATGGAGGGTTAGAAACACGTGTTAAAAAACGAGTAGAGAATACTTGTAACTTGAAAAATTTAAGAAATAGGTATCGCCAATAGTCAGTTTTTAACACATTTTTAAGGGGTCCATATAAAAAATTGGAGTTTCCGTATATATATATTACAGGGGTGTGTGGGTATACGACAAAATTCCGCAACATCTTCTCGTCGTACCTCCCGCGGAACCTGAAGACCAAAGTCTTCGACCAGTTTGACATATAATATATTATGTGCATTTTGGTAAATAAAGTATTTTGTATTTGTAGTATGTGTTGCCAGTGATGATGCTGTATAGCACTGGGTGAGACGTCCTTAACTATATGGTCAAGCTCAACGCGATATGGAGAGAGCTATGCTTGGAGTTTCTTCGCGTGATAAAATCTGGAACGTGGAAATTTGCCGATGAACCAAAGTCACCAACATAGCATTGAGAATTTGCAAGTTGAAGTGACAATAGGCAGGCCAAATTGCTTGACTAACCGATAACCGATGAGAAGAAAGATTTTCGAGTGGTTACCATTTCACAAAAAGTATATCGTGTGGGAGTTTGTAGGCTCTTTATTAGGTTGAATGACGACATCGTAAGAGTCGCGGGTAGTCAATGGTAACAAGTAGCTTATGGCAGTTCATATTGTATGGGGAAGCTCTTGTATATTATCAATATGGCATCCACACAAGTAGCCGCACCAATACGACTGTTTTTTTTTCTTTTTTTATGTGATTGTGACGGATCAAGCACAAGGACCGTTAAGCGGACTAACCTCTGCCTATAACAGATGCATTACGTCAAGTCACGAATAGCACTGCGCCCGTCACTTTGAGACGTAGGTGCTAAGTCTCATGTGCCTGTAATTTCACTGGCTCTCAAGGACTGCTGCCGGAAGAACACACCGTTAGGTGCTTGGCGACAGATATTCTACTTGAGGGTGGTCGCCAGCCAGGCGGACAATCGCAAAATACCCTTCCACCATGCTTTGAAGCTCAAGCCCGCGGCGGGATTTGAACCATGGACCTGCGGCACGGCAGTCCACAGCCAATGCCACTGAGCCATCAATGCTTAAAAACTGTAATGACACTTCAAAGTATTAAACAAAATTCGAGTGTTTGCAAACTTCTTTGATGCTTGCCGGTTACAATACATTGTGATGCAACCATCAGCGATTTTTCACTAGCGTTGCGTGTTACTGACATCGGCATCCGCCGAAACTCATCACTATGCAGGATATGTGGTTGTTCAACAGTATAAAACGGCTGAAAAAAACTATGGAAGGTACACTTCGTCTGTACTTATCGGTGCAATATGAATACCTACATTACCGTAAGTGTTTTGTTTTTTAATTCCGTTCTAAATTTAAATCTGTGAACGATAAATAAAACCTTCCTATTTTCAAAACAAATGGTACCATTTTAACCCATTGGCATCGGCGATAATGATAACAATAGAATTTCATTCATAACTACGACATACCTCCTGACGATGCCAACTTATTAAAGAGGGTGACCCTATTGCCGTCTATCGGTTGCTACTAAAAATATTTGAAAAAAAACCGATATGACTCAGGATGTCGATATTGACTTGCCTTTTATTTTTAACCATTTCCCTAAGGTTGAGGTTCACAAGTCGACCCGTATATATATTTCAAATCAAATCATTTATTGCACATTATGTGGGTATCTTAATAACTATTTACATATGATAATGATCCAGGTTTCGGTATGGCAACTTTGTGTGAAGCGGCCCGATTTATTAGTATTTGTCATATAGGTATTGTTCTAGGATGTTATTTTATTACATACGGTGCTTATTACGGAGTGCCTCAATTATCTATGTAGTTTTTATAGATGAATAATATTGACTGACTGAATGCTATACTTGTCTTAATAATTGTATCGTATTCCTGCAAATAATTGATTTGATTCGATTTTAAAAATAGAAATAAAGATTAAATAAAAATATGAACCGACTTACAACGCTGAAAAGTATGAAATAAGTTGTGTAAATTGGACCATGTTAATGTGAGGTCGGTGTTTTAATTCAATATGGTATAGTACCACCAACTTAACTGTGAAGTTCGAAAGGGCGCTGCTGGTAAAGGAAATCAACTACAAACTGTCACAATTTGAAGGAATGTTGTAGTTCTTTTTTCTGCCGCCTGAACAGATAAGTTGGTGGGACTGTACCGACAGTGTTTGCGCTCGGTTCGTATTACTGTTTTTTATTTATTTAAGATTTATTTTTACCAGACCTGTCAGTACTTTATATACTAATTTTGTAACGTCTCGCTTCATGAAATTGTTGTTGTTAATTACTATTACACCTCTTGGTAACTATTATATCAACTGATGCCAAAGTTCGCAAATTTAAATACATTTGAAGACGCAGTAGCTAAGTTGCTCGCAGGGTCTAGGTCCAAAACCTGGCTGGGAGACATATTTATTGCTGACTGTATTTTATATCGGGTCTGGTGTGATTGTCGTGTGTTATACTTGTGGAGGCATAGACATGCCGTGATAGGGGAGTTCTATAGTTCTTCGGTGTGAAAATGTATTAGACAGACAAACAGACGAGGTTGGCCATATCGGAGCCAAAATATTCTCGTGTCGTTCTTTGTGTTGCTAGAGAAAACATATTGTCCCCCATCCACCCCATCTGAGATAGGGGTAGGTAGAGATAATTAAAAACAAGATCGGTTGTTCACATGTCGTTAGCCGTGTAAATGTGAGGCCAGAGATAATTAAAAGAGAAAAATATATTTCAAATTCTTATGCCTATTTTCAGCTGGCTTGCCTCTTGGCGGTGCTTGGCGTCAGCCACTGCAACCCCGTCGGCTACGGTAAGCATTTATTAATAAGTTAAACGTGTAACGAAACATTTACATAGACATTTTTTTCTATTTTACAAATTATTGGAGCACACAATTTTATGTCCCGGGTGGGAATAGAACCCGCGTCCTCCAATTTCGAGCCGGATGCCTAAACCGCTCGGCTACATTGGGCACGCTATATCTAGCCGAAATTTCGTGCTCCAATTGTATTACTTAGAAGCACTTTTTTCTGTTTATAAAATGCTTGATTTCATATTGAATTCTTTTTTCCAGGTTACGGTGGAGCAATTATATCTCATGCTCCTATCATCGCTCCCGCGGCCATTTCCACCGCTAACCTCTACAAAGCAGCCCCCATCCCTGTGATCAGGACCGCTGCCATTGCCCCTATTATTACCCCTGTAGTCCGCACCGTGCCCGTCGCGACTACTTACAATCTTGGCGGTTGGGGCGGATATGGTTATGGCGGTCTCGGTCTGGGATACGGCGGCAGTCTGGGTTACGGCGGTCTGGGCTACGGCGGTCTGGGTTACGGTCTCGGGTGGGGAGGCAAGGGTCTAGGCCTGGGTGGACTTGGCTACGGTTACGGCTCGAAAATCATCCATTAAAACAGACGAAGTGATTAACCTACTTTTCATTTTGATTGCTAATTTAAAATTCGAGCAGGTCTTCCATTTGGCCACACGATAATAAAGAATTCACGACTATTTAATAAGTGTTTATTTATTACATACCATAACTGATAGTTAAACAAAATAATTATTTATATATATTAAGAGTAAAAAATATATATATATATATTAAACTAAGAGTAAGAATAAGGCACATGGTGTGATTCTATTCATTAGTGATTCTTTTGCATGGATGTACTGTATCTACCGGATCATCCATCTAGCCTCCTCCATATACGAAGGAGGTGGGTTTAACATAATCCCTACGCCTTACAGAGGCATGGGGACAGCAGCTTGAGATTCTTCAGAAGGCGCTGTTGCTCACCATCTGGTATATTTACCAATGTCGCCTCTTACGACTGCCACAGGTATATAAGTATATGTGCTATTTGGCCGGCACCCCACGGGGATCACATGGATGATTCCATGAATATATTGTAAAGTAGTTTTCTAGCCGAGGCTCCGCCCGCGCGTATGTCGGTTATCGCGCAAAACCTATATATCCTATGTCTATACCTATATATATATATATATACCCTCGGGACTCAAACTATTTCCATATCAAATTTCATCCATTTGGATCCATTTGGATAAAATTTGATATTGGAATTGATGGAATTATAAAGGGCCTTTTGGCTCTAGTGGTTTTTGAGTTCATCCTAGCACACAAAAATACAAATCTTTCCTCTATATTGGGATGGAATCCCAATACGATGGTTAAATATAACAATGGGTTCAAATACCGCACATGCCTATAATTTTTTCTCTCGTAAATTTGTAACCTTGTAATGTAATCCGCCGAGCAGGATTTATTGCAAACATAACAATGTTAAAAAAACAACCTGTATTAGCGCTAGAGTATAGTTATATTGTATGTTCTATGCCGCTGGTGCAAAATGTATCACAATATATTTTATTTCTTTAAATATGATACAATATCCAAAAACACTTACGTTGGGATTCGAATACGTCGAACCGGGTTTCGAGCATATCAAATGCTCATCAAACAGCAGACGCAGCTATTTTATTTAAATTAAGCACTTAACAGTGTGTTCCGGCAGTACTCCTTAAGAACCAGTAAAATTACAGGTACATAAGATATAACAACTATAAGTCACAGTGTGACGGGCACAGTGCAATTCGTCGTTGACGAAATGCATTTGGTTTTGGCAGAGGTTAGTCCACTAAACATCAGGTGGGACTCGGGCTTGCTCCGTCACAATAACACAAAATAAAACATCACACCTAAAACCCAACCACCAAAAAACACCTATATTATATAGATGATAAGCAAGGCGGCGCGGCGGTTTGGCAGAAGTGGAATGTTCCAAGCGTCTTTGTACATATAAATAGATAGAAATTATTTTGTAGGCATTTTCAAATGTTTTTTTTAAAGTTTATTATAGCGCGCGCGCATATATATAAGCGCGCACAGTTCTTTAAAAAGGACTTTATATTTGTCCTTGCTAATATACAACCTGGAGCCGCTATTAGGGTTCCATAGTATTAAAGCTAAGGGGCCAAATGTCAAAGAAATACTTGATGGGAAATTTCGTACATACATATTAATTTGAACTTCACTAGTTGCATTTCAACCGTAGAGGAGCGGCTTTAATTGTTTTCAAGGATAACAATAAATAAATTCTTGTTCTGTTTTGTTCAGTATTATACACCGATCTATTATGCTATAGAAGTGCCATTTGTAGATATTCAACTTCTCGGATAGAGATATATTATCTCAGATTCCAGCAACGTATTTGTTTTTTCTATATCTAGATAGGTAAATATTTAACAAAATAACATAGTAATGTATAAAAATACCACGAAACGTGAAATTAAGAGTATCAGAGCTGATCTCTTTCTCTTTCTTTGTTGCCTAACATTCAGATCCATACATTACGATAGGTTTTGTTATGACGTTATAAATTTCCCTTGTTTCGTGCTGATGCAGGTCGGGTGTGGTCCCAGAGACTTTTCCATCTATCCTGCATTCATTCTGTTAATTGCGTCCCGGTCAATATCGCCATTATTTTGTAACATTGAAACTAGACACCAAAATTGCAACATAATGTTAAAGATACATATAATATGGCTGTTTGGGAAATACAGGATGAACCACAGACCGAATTCGCATCATCATCTTGTACCTTTTTGTGTAATCAATAATTGACTTAATATAAGTAAGGTAAATAACAAATAGTAGGTACTAAAATGATGATTGAAATAATTATCTCATTATATGCAAAAATCATGACAAGACGTGCTTTTAGAATACCAAAACCGTTTGTTACATCTTTATTAGCAAAACGGTGCCCTTCTTTTTCACACCCCCATACGTAAAACAAAGTAGCAAAAGTGAGATATAAGAAATCTCTCAGTCTTGCCCAGCAAAAAAACTGTTAAGGATTGGCTGCTCAAACTCTCTCACAAAGACACAGAAGAATTAAAATGAAACCGTTACTGCTCAGCACACTCATTCAATATATTTCAAACGCAAAGTACGTATGAAACTAACGAGTGGACGAGTGAACGAGTATATGTGAGTCCACTCACTTCAGGCACATATGCGCACAGCCTCTCACTCTCTCGTGCACACATCCTACAACACACATACAAACATACATTCCACACTTTACATCTATATTATAAGTACGTAGCAAATTAAAATTATTACGTGTAAACAGCTTCAAGGAAATTCTTATTCACTTACTTGAAGATAACGGGCACATTATTATATTATGCAGTGTCATTTAATCGTCAAAAAAATTCTTTAACTTTGGTATTGCAAAATTGCAACGCATTGTACTTTAATTGAAACTTAATTTTACATTGCCACTGTATCTATTTTTATTTTGTCATGAACAGCACAACGAACTTTTTGAAAACCGTACTCGATCCCCAAGATACAGGCTTGTTGCTTAGTTTGGGGCTCGCTGTCAATTTATTACTCAGTAAGAATTTAAATTATTCTAGAATCTAAGTTAACGATTGTATTAACTTATAAATCTTTTTTGGCTATAAATAATATCTTATCTTATCTTATCTTATTATAGTTCTTAAAAGAATCAAGATTTTCATGCATTTCAGGACACGATTTTTAGATCAAGTTTTTGTTCGTGTTTTACGTAGCATAGCTTACACTATTATGAAGTTTACTCTACTTCCAAATAGCTGTAGTTTGTTCAAATACGAAAAGAGTTTACGTACCTATACCTTTGTTAGTTAAGTAAGTCTTCTTACTTTCTTTCTTATCTATATAACAACAGTCAAGTGGCGATCTGACGTGTAGAACCTTAAATCATCTCATTATCTGATGTTTTTGTTTTTGCTTCTGTTTACTTTGTGAATGCTAAATTATAACTAAGGCATATTATTCTGTTATTGCTTTTTATTGCTTTTTATTGCTAGCTCTAGTTTGGTTTCAACCGCAAATACTACAATGCTGAAAAGTGACGATGATGATAAATAAAACTATTTTCTGTCAATCCAGGATCTAAAATCACTATTCCAAGTTTCATCCGTACCTTTCGTATTTATAATATTAGTGTGTTATAAGCTCAATAATTTAAAGTTATCCAGGTTTCTTAGGTGTACAGTTCCCTAAAAATTACTTTACGGGAAAACTTTTTGTAACCTGTCAAGTTTTGTCAATCTGAAAATCATACCAAACAATAGTAATTAACCTGTTATCGACATTTCCAGCCGTGATAGTGAGAACACACTCAACGGTAACCTCTTATGTGCAATGTAAAATTAAACCATTATATTAGGAAAAGATTTTAATATTTTTTGTCCAATTAGAAGAAATATTGAGATTTACAATTTTTTTAAAGAAGTGTAGAATGGGAAGAGCTGATTAACTTCAACCATAGATTTTTCCGCCGTAGCCGTAGCCGAGTCCACCCAAGCCGAGACCTTTGCCTCCATAGCCAAGACCGTAGCCCAGACCACCGTAGCCCAGACCGCCATAGCCCAGACCACCGTAGCTAAGACCGCCATAGCCTAGACCAAGACCTCCGTAGCCCAAACCTAGACCGCCGTAACCGTATCCGCCAACGCCAACAGTCTGGAGGATGGGTACGGTTTTGACAGCCGGAGCGATGATGGGGGACACAATCGGAGCTTTTATCACAGGGGCAGAAGCGATAAGAGGAGCAGTCAGAATACCGCCACCAAGTCCTGGAAGAAAAAAACAACACCTTAAAGTTCACGCTTTTTGAGTTGTAGGTATGCTTAATCAAAGACACATTAGAATATTGGAGTTTATCTCAGAAAATCTCAGACTGTAAAAGAGCAACGTATAATATGATATACAGATAAAAGGGATCATCAGTTGCAAGTAAATTATAAAATGCTTACCGTAGCCGACGGGGTTGCAGTGGCTGATGCCAAGCACCGCCAAGAGGCAAGCCAACTGAAAATTAACATGGGTACATATTAATAACTTTGCATACAAAATATACTATAGTAATTACAGAGCATTTTTAGGGTTCCGTACCCAAAGGGTGAAAACGGGAACCTTACTAAGACTCAGTAGTCCGTCTGTCTGTCGGTCACCAGGCTGTATCTCATGAACCGTGATAGCTAGACATTTAAAATTATCACAAATGACGTATTTCTGTTGCCGCTATAACAACCAATACTAAAATCGACCAAATGCGAGTTGGACTTCGTATAAAAGGTTATAATATAGTGCTGTTGTATAGACAATGGTACCTTAGCGAGTACGCTTCGCACTTGGCCGATTTTCTAAAAGAAACAATTGATACAGAGATTGAAACCCTGCATTGCTATGGCACAAAACTCGTATAGACTAATCATAATAAACTTAATATTTTTTTAAAGATAATTACTCCGATGAATCGGTTTCTTGACGTCCTGGGTTGTATCCCCGGGTTAGATTATATTAGGTGGGAAGCCCAGACCAAGACCGCTGTAGCCCAGACCTTCCAGAGATTTTAAGACTAGGGAATTTCTAACAAATACATTTCCAACCCCCTTCAACAATTGCAGGCGATATCATACGTTATTAAAAATGGATAAATAATATCAAAACGACATAGGTGAGGTATCACTCAGGATCATTTAGGAGTATATAATATAGAACTAAAAACCACTAAATATATTCTTATTAACATCATCACACTTCAAAATTGCCAAACAAGCTAAACACATTTTGAAAAAATATATGATATTAATTGTTTTTTTTTTTAAATTCTTCTTGGCAATAATCAGAACACACAAAATTAAATAAATACTTACAGTGATGTAGGTATTCATATTGCACCGTTAGATACAGACGAAGTGTACCACTGGGAGTGTTTTCGGAGGTTTTATACTCTTGAGCAGCATCATATCCCGCATAGTGATGAGGGCAGGCGGATGCCGATGTCAGTAACACGCAACACTGACCAATAACCACTCACGCATTTGTACCTACAACCATGTCCTTGCGAGATCCATCTCCAGGGTTTCCTTTTTGATGAACATGTTCTTTGTGGCGTTCTATGGGGGAGGCATTTGTTCAACAGTGGACTTCTTCCGGCGGATGATGATGATGATGATGAAGGTGAATGTTACGAGGTATACATTATAAAGTTTCTTTGAAGTATTCAGAGTCCAGACCGACATTTATGTAGAAGTCGTGCGAAGAACTGGATAGTTCCTCCTAGTCCATTTATTGAGCCGCCAAGCAGTAACGTTTGTATAACTATGTCCCCATCATCTGATATTGCCTTAGGTAAAGAACGTAGACAAAAAAATTACGAACATTCTTTTTCTAAAATGTTTATGGGCAGTATTACATGCATACAATATAAAATAATAAACACAAATTAATAATAATATATTTTTTAGTCCTAATGGCTAGCATATACACCTTATCACCTGTTGGTAAGTGACAACAGGCTCTCAAGAACAAATGCTGCGTCAGAACCTATTCAAACTTAAAAAGCGAAGCGCTCGTAGAGAAGTTTGCACAACCGATCAGCTAAGTTAAGCAACGTCCGCTGCGGTCTTGACTTGGATGGGTGACAGGTACTGACATTATTACTGAGCGTGCACGTGCTTCGGAAGGTACGCTAAGCAGTCGGTTTCAGTTGTTGTTAGATCATGGCAGTCAAATAGCATGGTGGTAGGGCATTTTGCGAATACCTGCCTGGCAAGCTACCACCCCCAAGTAGAAAATCTGTCATGACTTGGGACTAAGTGAGACCTAGTTGACAGCACTTAACGGTATGTTCCGGCAGTGGTCCTTGGAGAGTCAGTAATTTTCAGGTAGCCTGAACAACATTGTCGACCACATCATCACTTACCATCAGGGGAGAAAAAATAAAGCGTAGCCGCTGAGGAAGAAAACATACTTTGCCGATAATCTGTTATGCTAAAAAATATTTATCCTATTCTGAATTACTAGAACAATATACAAAATTACTTCGAAGGCTGCGCTAACGAGTAATTATTTATTGTAATTTATACTGTTATTATTTGTTTCGTTTATCCTCTTTGTGTTGTAATATACAACGTTAATAATTTGTATTTATTACGTTTTACTAATTATTGTAGAATGATCTAGCGAGCCCCCGGTAGTTCGCTCCTCTTAACAAGATCAGAGCATTCAGAATACGTAATAAGCCGGGAGTGTGTCATTAAACAACTGCCAATTATCAGTGGTTTAGACTATTTTTTGCTTCAATAAACAATGTAATGTTAATAACTCATATGACAAATAAAACCAATTAGTCACCCCGTGACCACAATCACTGCAATTTGTTTTGGAAACGTCGCGTCGCGCAATAATAATGATAAATATACTCGATTTAAACCGTTTAAAGTTGTTTATCTATGTAAACTGGTTGGGTTATTACGTGAAGTATGGTTTTGTTTACAGACTTCAGACGGATGCGTAGATATAACATAGTTTTGCATAATTGAGTCGTAAATTAAGTGAAATTGAAGCGTTAGAAAAATAATGCACTAAATATCATATTCCGTATTGATCATATCCCCGTGTTCGATCCGAAATTTCGGCTAGGACAATGAATAAACTCAGGTGTTTCTTTGCGAAACTCCATATTTAATAATAACAACTTCTTATCATAATTTCAAAAATATGTTAAGAAAATATTAAATTCATATTTTAATAAAATACTTCACATATATAAAAAATATGATCTAGTGACAATTCCGCCTAATTTTCCTGTTAAGCCGACGGGATGTCACAAACGCCACGCAGCCAAACCGGAAGAATTTTCAGCGCGTTTTGCTTCTACACGAAGCATCCTCAGGAAGTTTTGACTCATCGAGTGCACGATCGAGAAATGACAATTAGGCTAGGACAATTAGGTATATGCCAATATGACGGAACAAGCTCGAGGTTCACCTAATGTTAAGCCGTAACTATTGCTTATAACAGGTACATTTCTTCAAAAGTGACGAACTGCACTGCACCTAACACCCTGGGACATAATATTGTCCAATCTCATGTGCCTGCATGTAATTTTACGATAGAACAAATTTCCTTTGAACACTTTGCTACTTTGACTTGTGCCGAGGACTAGATTCAAAGATACATTTAACTTTATCATTACATTTAATTAATTTTACGTAAACTACATGACATTGTAAGCTAAAAATAAAACTTTAAAAGCGGCACTGATCTCTAGCTATTACAAGTTCATGTCAAAAGCGACTTTGCGGGGCTGATGTGAATGTATCATTAAACCCCGTATATTATTTTAATTGCTAAGTGTCAACCTGTCCTTTTAACCCAAACACAGCAACTAGCACTTATATCATACGGTGCTGATTGAAGGCCGAATATCAAAAGCAGTGCCCTCCAACACGTTTTCCTTGAGCAGAATCAAATACCACCTGGATTTCACAAAGACATCTCTTAAGAGGAACGGGAAGAAAAGCTCCTACAGAAAAATAGGTATTTTAACAATGTGATGCTGTCTCACCGCTAAACGCCCGAACAGAATAGTGCGGTAAGGACAGTTGCAGCTTCTTCAAGTTGACTTAGAATTTACGATTAATTCTTTAAATATTTTTGCATTCGTATTTGGGAGAAAACTATTCTCCTATTAGAAACATTAATCAAATCTAAAAATTTTGGTCCTAATTTATAGCTGACAGAATAAACTAGGTTTATAGGTTTTTTTTTTTAATGCTTTATAGGTTTGCCTTTGACCACTATCTCACCTGATGGTAAGTGATGATGTGGTCGAAGATGTTGTTCAGGCTAACCTAGAAGTACTGGCTCTCAAGGACAGTTGCCGGAACACACCGTTAGGTGCTTGGCGACAGATCTTCTACTTGAGGGTGGTAGCTATGCCCTACCACCATGCGAATGCATCTTTTTTCTTTATATATCACTAGCTGTACCTGCAACTTCGTTCGTGATTGCCGTACCAGCAAACTAATTATTCACATTGGAGCACTGTTTATCTCATATTAAGCAACGCTGTGGTCTGCGGTGAAGCACTCCTAGTAAAGCATAGCTCAGAAAGGAGCTTTTTACTTTGGGTTTGAAAACTCCCGGGTTGTATTTTCCAGAAGACAGTTAAGTATTTCACAAAGTTTGTTCGCGGTTCGCACAATAAATGTTGAAGCAAAGTACTTTGTGCGTTTCTTTGGAATTTAGATAATAAAACGGCATCTTTTTGCCGAGTTTCTCCTTGCTTGGCGGTAGAACGAAAATATATTAGATTGTGCACTTCCATTGCGCAGTCTCCAAAATGTATACGGCAAAAGATAGATAGTCAAAAAAACTGATTGTGGTTGTTCCAGATTTTAGAGTATTATCTTAGCAAGCTTTCAAATCTAAATAAGGATGCCAGGATGCCCGTGGGGTGCCGGAATACCCGTGAGGTGCCGGGCTGCCCTTGGGGTGCCGAGCTCACTCGTCACTATTCTAACGAAAAAAGAATAACTGAAATCGGACTATACGCGTTAATAAATTACTAAGTGTAAATTTTGACTTTCATCCCCTTTCCCGAAGGAACCGTGCTGAATTTCGGGATAAAAAGTATACAATAACCTTCTTCGTAGTATGAACTCAAATCGTGTTAAGTTATATTGAATTCCATTCAGTAGTTTTGGAGTGATGCGCGGCCGAGATACAGACAGACGGACAAAAATAAAAAAAAATACAGTTTTGGCATCAGTGTCAGCTATAGAGAGATATTAATCTTTTTTTCGAAATATCCGCCATGTACAGAATTGGATCTGTTACAGTTTTATTATAAGTATAGATAGATTATTTTTCCTATAAATAATTCACAAACTAGAGATACAAGTTTTGAGAAAATATCGGTATTTAAATATCCATTAATTCAAATTCCTTTAGTATATTGGTAAAAATCAAAACTTATAAATCTGTATATTGATAACATATCCAAATCGGTCAATCATCAAAATCGGTGATTGTTTAGGGAGGTAGAAACGTTTTCTCTTTTTGTATGACTTCCCTCCAGTCTTAAGGAAGCCAAATGAAACTCATATATTCAAGATGGAAATCTAGTGCACTTGTTTAACCTCAATGCTCAATCAGTTGTGAAAAATATTCAAAAATTCACGAAATATCGGAGCGAGGTGTGCTAACGCCAATTAGATAATTACACCTTCAATAAAAATGATTTGTTTCCAGTCATGAACATTATGTTAATTTTAATAGCTACGTATTAACTACATACCTAAAAAGATGTTTATTTGCATATCAGCACAACGTTTTCGAAACAATGAATCTTAATAAGATACCGGAAGATAATAAGGCTTACTTTATTCCAGACTGTTACAAAACAGTTTTGTTTTAAAAGGTTTGTTAGTAGTTTGGCCAATACGCATTTCCGCCGTATCGCTGTTCGTCCATTACTCGAGAAATTCACAAAAGCATGTCGTTTTAATTGCTGTTTGTCTTAGTCGCGGTTAGTCCGTTTCGCAGTTCGTCCAAATCGATTCGGTTAGTGGTACGTTGTTTCTATTGTGCTGTTCATTATTCACACATTAGTCTGATGTAATCTGATCTGATTTCTTCATCAGAAAATTCAATAACTGTTCGAGGCATCGAACCCTGGCCCTAGAAATTCAAAAGCTGTGCATTTGCGCACATATACAATGAGGCAGTCATAAAACATGTTTAACCAATGGATTTATAATTGTCCGAAATAAAAACATTTTGATTTTTGATTTGATTTAACGAAATGTATGCTTTTTTTATGTCTGATAGGTTAGCCTTTGACCACTATCTCACCTGATGGTAAGTGACGATGTGGTCGAAGATGTTGTTCAGGCTAACCTAGAAGTACTGGCTCTCAAGAACAGCTTCCGGAACACACCGTTAGGTGCTTGGCGACAAATTTTCTACTTAAGAGTGGTAGGTAGCCAGGCGGGCATTCGCAAAGTGCCCTACCACCATGCTATAACGACTGCTATCCTAAGACGACAACTGGGACCGACGGCTTAACGTGCCCTTCGAAGCACGGAAGCTGTAGTGGTACATGTGGAAGGCAATTATATTTTTTTTTGATTCTTGTGAAAGATAACTTAAGCAAGAAATCCGGCGTTTCAAAGGAACTAGCATCTGGTCAGTCATAAAATGCAAGAAGCTGTCTGAAAGGAATTATCTACAATAGAGAGACCCTTTTTGGAATAAAACAATGGACATCCGTTTTGGAACGTTATTCGAAACATGTTTATGACGCAAGCCGTGTGACTTTACAAAAATACACCATTTGTTGCATGTTAAAGGATAATGATCTTTATTAAGCATATATCAATGATAGCGTAGTTGAGCTATAACATAGGTAACGATTTATCTGCGAGTTAGCTTATAAATAAACTGTTCTCATGTAGAGGGGATGCGGCTTGTCACAATAGCGATATATGGAAGGATTGCCACTTTAAATACCTGGATCTGAGATTATGGTAAACGCCAAGCTTAGGGCGTATGTAATCATCAAACACATGTTATATACACTTGTAAATGTTGTGTTACAGAACAGACATGGCGCCAAAATCGAGCCCGCCATTATTTGACCACGTGGGTTAACGCTGGCGCTGTCGATTATCCAATCACATAGATCAATTTTGCTTCGGTTGGGTGTAACCAATCAGGGCCTTTCGCGGCTATGACGGCTTGGCGCTGTCCACGAGGGTGGGAGCGTGAGATGCCGGGACATTCGGACGTGCGGTGTGCAGGGGAGCACCAGTCTCCTCAAAGTTATGTTAAGATAAAGTGCAGTGACGTGTAGTAGATCGTGAATCATCGTCCAGAGGGGCCTTTTTATAAGTTAAGTTAATTTTAAATCTAGACGGAGAATTTAGATCGTCCAAATTCCAATCATTCCAAATCAATAGACCTTTTAATTTTATAATACCTTTGGTTTAGTCACAATTACGATCTAAATTCACCGTGATACTACTATTCGTGTGTGTGTTCTTTTCAGCTCTTAGATATAGATCTATTGTTCTAAATTTTGTGTATATTTATAATATCGAAATCATATGAAAAGAGTGGCCAAGGTTTTTTCCACGTTTTTCCTTGGTATCCTACAAACTTGCTTGTGAAACGTGTGGGTAAATGTAGAATCAAACTCTTGAATTAATATAAATTTTAATCTGAAAGTAAATTCCTGAAACTTATCTTGTTTTTGAATAATCACTACCCCTAGCCCCTTAATTAAGGCAAAGACAGTTAGGAAATATCTTGGATCCAGAGTAACGTATCCTGTAATTGACGTAGTACAGCTTATAATATTTACCAGGTTTAGAAGTCTTTAGGCATAACTATTCACTATTATTGATATGTGCTCGTAGAAGGTCACGGTATAATAATATTTATGAAATATAAATATACGTGTTGATTTCCTTTGAGTTAGAGAAGTTATGATCACATACTTACATTTCATACCTAACAGACAATAAGCTAATTGAGATTAAATCTATTTGCAGTTATCAATTTATGTGATTTGTCCCTGTCATTATCTCGTGTAACAAAAGAGTCGAATGCCGTCTTATATGACGAAGGTGCGATCTCTGATTTTGTAGGTAATCATACAATATATTTATAACTAAAGATCAGTCAACATGTTCTGACAAATGTGAAAGGTCAGTCGATATATTCCTGACAAATGATAATTGAATTGATGGTTTAATACTATCAAGTCAGTAGACAATAGTCCTGACACACATGATATAATTTTAAGGATCAGTTAACGAAGTTCTGACATATTGCTAAAAGACTGGCTAACTCAGTTCCGGCTCAGAGAGGACACATACACTGCAGGTGACTGACAGGTCTGGTCTTGACCCGCAAGCAGAGTTGATTGCGTCAGCCGTTAGTCAATTTCCGGGATTGACTTATCAGGCAGACATCAGATAATCGTACTTAACTGAAAGGTCGACCTCTACAAATCCATATTTAAATTAATGTTAAACTCTTGCCTTTAACCTTTGGTTGATAAAATTCTGACAGCCAAATCAGTAAAAGATATTCTTAAGAACGACAATACGCAGGGTATCTTTGGTAAATGGTGAACAAGATAAGACACGATTACTTCCGTGGACGAGTCCTTGATAGCTGAGATTTCAAGAATTTTGCAGCTGTGATAAGTATAAGGGAAGTATTAGTACTATATAAGAAATAGGTCACTTAGCACGTGCGGGTCCATTACAGTTGTTGCCGCGGACCAGAATCTAGGAAATAAAGAGTATTGCGTGTAGCATACCCCTAGAAGAGAAACTGAGTTATTTTGTATTTATATACTAAAATTAAATTAAAACACAACGTAGAATTGAATAAAACACAACGTAGAATTGAATAAAACACAACGTAGAATTACTAGACGATCATCATCACCTTTAAATTATTAAGTGATCCTTTGTTATAAGCGTATTGTTGTTCAGGTTATTGTCTGTTGGTATGAAGGTATAAGGTTTAACCGTGTAGATATAATATAGTGTATGGGAAGGCAAGTACCTAGGAAACTTGTTTTCTTATATAATATATAGTATTCATCAGAGGAGATCAGTACTTGTATTATTTGACTTGTGCTTAATATTGCATATTTATTCCGCTTGCTATTTATTGTTGTGCATTTGTTTGTGTGATATATAGTATTGTGTGGTATTTTATAGCATCATTATGTCTGCTGTTAGAGGGAAAAGGCGTGGTCGTAAACATGTTTCAAATGCGAATACAAATAATGAAAGTCACGGTATGACTGAACCGAGTAATGCAATCGTAGAAAGTCAGTTGGGGTTCCAGATGATAAGCTCTCAATTAGAGTCTATTATGAAGCGTTTAGACACAATAGAACAGGAACGCGCTACTAACTCAACCGTCAGTATGGCTACTACAAGTTTAAACTCGATTTCTAATGATTCGTTACCGCGAGCAAATAATTTATTAGATTGTTCAGCAGTTCCTGGGTCAAGTTCGGAGGTTACGTATATAATGCGTCCTACTATCGACAAACCTAAATTCAATGGACGAGACGACACAAACCCTATGAGATTTTTAAAGAAATTAAAAAAATATATTTGTTCCGTTAACGGTCAAAATCGTGCCATCGATATAGCTACGGGTTGTTTGTCAGGTTCGGCACTTACAATGTTAGAATTATATAGTGATAATTGGGAAACGTTATCTGATTTTGAAAAGGATTTTCAAAAGACTTTCTGGGGTCAGAGACAACAAGAAAGAGCTAAATATAAATTAATTAACACCACATGGAAGGAGAGTTCCGGGTTGTCCATGAGCGAGCATTTTGCTGAACAAATTGATACGGTTAGGTTATTAACTATTCCGTTGAGTGAGAGTGATATGGTTAACTCTGTCATGAGGCATTTCCCAGTAGAAATACAAAGGTTATGGTTTACTAGGAAAGATCAAATTTCAGTTTATACAGCGGCAGAATTTATCAGAGATATAGAACAGAATGTTGTAGTCAGTTCAACTGATAAACCCACAGTAATCAACAACAATAATTATAGTAGAGGCGGTAATCGTGGACGGGGTGGGTTCAGGCACGTAAACTCCATGAACACAATACCTGTTGATAGGAGTAAGTATCATGCGTATCGCGGACGAGGTCCACGTAACGTTAGAAATAATTACCGTCGCCAGCGTCCGTATCCCGCGTTAAAATGGGAAAAGGCCACGGAAACTAACTCTACCTCAAACACAGGTAGGCCGGGGGTCGGCTTCGTAGAAAATCTTAAAACTAATGATATGGGTACATTCGCTCAGGGAAACGAATTGTTGTCGGACGTGCAAGCCTCGACGAGTCGACAATAAATAACGCTAGAGGCATGTTGAATGATCAGAGTTGTAACGACGTAGATAATAACGCTCGAAACAACGCTATTATTGTTGCTTATAATTATATGAAAAGGACGGGTTGGAGGCCGGGAAAAGGATTAGATAAAAATGAAGATGGAATGAGGTATCCTATTATACATAAATTTAACTCTAGCAAAAACTCTATAGAAGACGTGGTAGGGATATTGTTAGGTAGAACGGAAAGTGAAGTTTTGGTTTGTGAGGAAGTAGGGCGGCCGTGTATTACATGTAACAATCGCGAAAGGGGTTTGTATACCATATTAGGTGATTCAGATTATTATGAAGATGGTGACATAGTACATTCCCTGTCTCGGTTGCCAGAGATTACGATCAAAATAAATAATCATGAAATTAAGACCTTAATCGATACGGGGAGTCAGATTACTGCAATTAGTGTTGATTTATATGATTCTATTAAAAGGGAGATGGGTGATTTGCCTGAGGTACCGACACCTTCAATGCAAATACAAGGAGCTTTCGGATCGAAAAGTGAAAGGGTTAACAAACTTATTGTTGTCACGATCGAGTTAAGTAATGTCCAGGTAGATACACCAGTTATGGTTTTAAAGAGGCCACCATATTCTATGATACTAGGGCATGATTGGCTAGAACGCATGAAAGCAGTTATATCATGTGGGCCAGATAAGGTTCTGAGCGTTGAACACTTAGGTATTAGGACACAGATAAAGATTGGCACAGCATGCTTAGATAACGACTGGGAAGGGACCATCAATAATTTAGAGACAACAGTGATTTCAAGCGCCATTGTAACAAAGGAAGATATCACAATAGAACAATACGTTCAATCTTTAAATAAATCGGATTCTCAGAAGGATCTGTTACTGGCTGTGTTGCAACAAAATAGTACTGTATTTTCAAGCAAGCCAGGACGCACAAATAAGTACATACATAAGATCGAAATGATAGACAATACTCCGTTTATAAAACGCTCCTATCCAATTCCTTTCAAACACAGGGAATTGATAAGAGATAAGATAATTGAACTCGAAGAGTTGGGGATAATAAAACGTGAGGCTACACCTTATAGCAGCCCTATGACTTATGTAATTAAGAAAAATGGGAGTGTTAGGTTATTGCTTGACGCGCGTGAGTTAAATAAAAGAATGGTGGGAGATGCTGAGGCTCCATTATTGACATCCGAGATATTACAATCTTTTCACAACGTAAAGTTCATGAGTGTGCTAGATTGTAGTGATGCGTATTTTCATATACCGTTGGATAGTAATTCCACAAAGTATACAGGGTTTACTTACATGGGAAAAACATATACCTACAATGTACTACCACAAGGTCTCAAGACTTCGGTGTCTAGTTTTAGTAGAGCGATGGATATTATATTAGGTCCAGAAGTAAGGGATTTCTGCGTTAATTACTTGGACGATTTGGTGGTATTTACATCTGGGACGTTCGAAATGCACCTAGAACACCTAGATAAAGTGTTGCACCGATTACGTGATGCGAACATGCGATGTAGTTTGACAAAGTGTAGTTTCTTAGAAACGGAAGTTAAACTGTTGGGCCATATAGTAACTGTTAGCGGTATTCAGGTAGACAAAGACAAGACCCGCGCTATCAGAGAATTCCCAGTCCCTAAAAACATAAAGCAATTAAGGGCGTTCTTGGGACTCATAAACTATTTTAGAAAGTTTATTCATAGGTACGGGGAGGAGACGAAACCTTTGTGTCAATTGCTAAGAAAGGGTATAGCGTGGCAATGGACACCTGAGATTCAAGGTGTCTTTGACCGAGTCAAGGATTTATTTATAGCCACTGTGATGTTAATACATCCTGACATAAACAAACCATATTATGTTCAAACGGATAGCAGCGCAGTTGGGATAGCCGGAGTCGTATACCAGCTATCGGAAGAGGGTGACCCAATGGTCGTTGGGTTTTGTAGTAAAGGGCTAACGGATGCGGAGATGCGCTGGACGGTCTCTGAGCAAGAGTTATATGCTATTGTTTACAGTTTAGCTAAATTTGAAACGTATCTTAGGGGGGCACAAGTGATAATTCGGACCGACCATAAAAGTTTGACGTTTTTACATTCGTGGAAGTTGCTAGGTGCGCGCTTGATTCGTTGGGTTCATTTTATGGGACGTTTCAACTATAGAGTTGAACACGTGCCGGGAATAACGAACGTAGCGGACACAATATCAAGGTATATACCGAACATTGAATTAGGTCGCGGAACACGTGTTGTAAATCCTCAACTTAATATGTTCAAGACGAAAAATTCGCAACATATATCGGAACAATTAAAATGTATTGGAAAATTACAAAAGGAAGATGCGGAATTGCGAACCATAATAAGTAATTTGAGTGACGCAAAGGCAAATGAGGTAGTTAGAGATAAGCAACTCTTTAGTTTGGATGAAAACATTTTATTCTATAAGAGATTGGGGTCGGGGAAAAAGGTTGTCGTCGTGCCGGAAGCCATTAGAGATGAGTTAATAATGAACATTCACGAAGAAATAGGTCATTTTGGTAGGTATAAAGTCCATTCATTGATGAAGAAGAGGTTCCACTTTGCACGGATGTCGCGAGAAATATGTAGGGTAATACGAGCCTGCGATATATGTCAGAAAGCTAAACATCGTTTAAAGACAGAAGTAGGGCCTTGTAAATCAGTAAAAGCTTTGGCGATAGGTGAACTAGTATTTGCGGATTTGTACGGGCCGCTACCTACTGGGAAATTTGGGAAAAAATATGTTTTTGTAGTGCAAGACGCGTTTAGTAAGTATATTAAACTTTACTCCTTGCGAACAGCAACGGGAAGGAGTGTTTTAGCTTGCATAAGAAAATTTCACTCTGAAGTAACGATTAAATGCATAGTAACGGATAATGGTGCACAATTTACGTCTAACGCATGGGAACATGGGTTGACAAGCTTAGGTATTTCGTTGTCCCATACTTCAATAAGAAATCCGCGACCAAATTCCACAGAACGCGTAAATCGGGAGTTAGGGAGGTTGTTCAGGACATATTGTCACAAGTCACACAAGAGTTGGGTTGATATTTTGCCGAAAATAGAGCGCTGTTACAATCACGTTGTCCATACAAGTACGAATTTTACCCCTATGGAGTTGATAACCGGGGAATCTACTAGGTTATCAAGTGATGTGCATATCTCAAAGAAAGGATTCGATAGTTGCGATAATGTTGATGTCATTAGAGAGCAGGCGAAAGAAAACATTCTAAAGGCAGCCAATTTGCGTGAAACCGCCTATAATAAAAATCATAAGCTCATTACCTTCAATATTGGCGACAAGGTCAAATTGAGAACTTTGCCACGGTCAGATAAAATGCAAAAGCTCACAAAGAAGTTTCATTTACTGTATGAAGGGCCTTATGTTGTTACAGCAATATTACATCCAAATCTATATGCGTTGGTCGATGAACAGACTGGAGTAGTTAAAGGGAATTATAATGCGATACACCTAGCGAGGTATTACGAAGGGAGACCATTAAAGACTACTAATTGATTAAAATATAATAAACAGGACTTAATAATTAGGTAGGATCTTTAAGTGCCATACGTTAAACTTAATTATCGTGTGTCAAGCTGTTGTGTTAATAAATAATGGTTACGAAACTTTGTAAGGTCAAGGGTGGTTACGGAATTTTCTTATTCAAGGGTGGTTAGTTATTATTAAATTGCGGTAAATAAGACACATCACTAGAGCTATGTTGAGATTATAGATTAGTGAAAATTAATCGCTCGAGTTCTGCGCGCTCAATTGTCAAGGGTGGTTATGTAGTGGTACATGTGGAAGGCAATTATATTTTTTTTTTATTCTTGTGAAAGATAACTTAAGCAAGAAATCCGGCGTTTCAAAGGAACTAGCATCTGGTCAGTCATAAAATGCAATAAGCTGTCTGAAAGGAATTATCTACAATAGAGAGACCCTTTTTGGAATAAAACAATGGACATCCGTTTTGGAACGTTATTCGAAACATGTTTATGACGCAAGCCGTGTGACTTTACAAAAATACACCATTTGTTGCATGTTAAAGGATAATGATCTTTATTAAGCATATATCAATGATAGCGTAGTTGAGCTATAACATAGGTAACGATTTATCTGCGAGTTAGCTTATAAATAAACTGTTCTCATGTAGAGGGGATGCGGCTTGTCACAATAGCGATATATGGAAGGATTGCCACTTTAAATACCTGGATCTGAGATTATGGTAAACGCCAAGCTTAGGGCGTATGTAATCATCAAACACATGTTATATACACTTGTAAATGTTGTGTTACAGAACAGACATGGCGCCAAAATCGAGCCCGCCATTATTTGACCACGTGGGTTAACGCTGGCGCTGTCGATTATCCAATCACATAGATCAATTTTGCTTCGGTTGGGTGTAACCAATCAGGGCCTTTCGCGGCTATGACGGCTTGGCGCTGTCCACGAGGGTGGGAGCGTGAGATGCCGGGACATTCGGACGTGCGGTGTGCAGGGGAGCACCAGTCTCCTCAAAGTTATGTTAAGATAAAGTGCAGTGACGTGTAGTAGATCGTGAATCATCGTCCAGAGGGGCCTTTTTATAAGTTAAGTTAATTTTAAATCTAGACGGAGAATTTAGATCGTCCAAATTCCAATCAATCCAAATCAATAGACCTTTTAATTTTATAATACCTTTGGTTTAGTCACAATTACGATCTAAATTCACCGTGATACTACTATTCGTGTGTGTGTTCTTTTCAGCTCTTAGATATAGATCTATTGTTCTAAATTTTGTGTATATTTATAATATCGAAATCATATGAAAAGAGTGGCCAAGGTTTTTTCCACGTTTTTCCTTGGTATCCTACAAACTTGCTTGTGAAACGTGTGGGTAAATGTAGAATCAAACTCTTGAATTAATATAAATTTTAATCTGAAAGTAAATTCCTGAAACTTATCTTGTTTTTGAATAATCACTACCCCTAGCCCTTTAATTAAGGCAAAGACAGTTAGGAAATATCTTGGATCCAGAGTAACGTATCCTGTAATTGACGTAGTACAGCTTATAATATTTACCAGGTTTAGAAGTCTTTAGGCATAACTATTCACTATTATTGATATGTGCTCGTAGAAGGTCACGGTATAATAATATTTATGAAATATAAATATACGTGTTGATTTCCTTTGAGTTAGAGAAGTTATGATCACATACTTACATTTCATACCTAACAGACAATAAGCTAATTGAGATTAAATCTATTTGCAGTTATCAATTTATGTGATTTGTCCCTGTCATTATCTCGTGTAACAAAAGAGTCGAATGCCGTCTTATATGACGAAGGTGCGATCTCTGATTTTGTAGGTATTCATACAATATATTTATAACTAAAGATCAGTCAACATGTTCTGACAAATGTGAAAGGTCAGTCGATATATTCCTGACAAATGATAATTGAATTGATGGTTTAATACTATCAAGTCAGTAGACAATAGTCCTGACACACATGATATAATTTTAAGGATCAGTTAACGAAGTTCTGACATATTGCTAAAAGACTGGCTAACTCAGTTCCGGCTCAGAGAGGACACATACACTGCAGGTGACTGACAGGTCTGGTCTTGACCCGCAAGCAGAGTTGATTGCGTCAGCCGTTAGTCAATTTCCGGGATTGACTTATCAGGCAGACATCAGATAATCGTACTTAACTGAAAGGTCGACCTCTACAAATCCATATTTAAATTAATGTTAAACTCTTGCCTTTAACCTTTGGTTGATAAAATTCTGACAGCCAAATCAGTAAAAGATATTCTTAAGAACGACAATACGCAGGGTATCTTTGGTAAATGGTGAACAAGATAAGACACGATTACTTCCGTGGACGAGTCCTTGATAGCTGAGATTTCAAGAATTTTGCAGCTGTGATAAGTATAAGGGAAGTATTAGTACTATATAAGAAATAGGTCACTTAGCACGTGCGGGTCCATTACAAAGCGTGAGTAATAGTATTCTATCATAAAGTTATTTTTTCTATTTATTTACTTACATCATCCCTATTTCTAATTTACAACAAAGGTCTAGTCCCACGAGCATCTGAGCGAAGTTATTTAAGGTTTTATTATACGACTGCCCAAAAAAAAGGAGAGTTATATTATCAGGGTCCATGAATGTATGTTTGTTTGTGAGTTTATTTACTCCACCATAACTTCTAAGTAGTCTAACCGTTTGTTATGTAAGGTATATCTTTAGATTCGTCTCAACAGCGCAAGTGACCTTAAATACATAAAAATAAATTTAAAAAACAAATTGGTGAATTTTAAACGCCATATTGTGAGATAATTTTCTTGTCTAAACCTATCCATTCATCCCAAAATGGAGGGCTTTAAAACACGATTCCATTCATATATATAAATTGCAGTTTTATGTTCTATGGAATTATTAAACATTTAACGAAAATAAATAATTTGCAGTCGGGTTTTTAACCTTTTTAATTGATTTATACTTGTATTTACACATTGTTATATAAAAACTACACCTTGTTTCTAATAAAAAAAAAAAGTTAATTCACACGATCATCTGATTATTCTGTATTTAAGGGTTTTTCACAAATTTCACCCGACTGTAACGTTGTGTACAAATCCTAAAATAAACGAAATATTCAGATAGACTTTACTTTATACTTTACGAATCTTTTATTTCAATTATGCGTGGTTAATTTATATGCTGTAGAAGTTGGAGCAAAGGGTATACCAGCGAAATCCCTATATACCCTCCTTAAAGACCTTGGCCTACCAAGAACAACCGTAACTTCCATCCTAGAACGTGTATCTAAGGCGGCATTAGTAGGATCTTACCAAATCTGGTTAGGTAGGGGAGGAGGCTCGAGCGGTGAAGGGGAGCATTGATATATCATAAAAAGGCACTTTAACCCTACTCCTGGGTTGCAAGTCCCAGGCCCCTCTAGCCTCTTCCTATGCAACGCTATAGACCGGCACCCGCACGGTGAATCCATGGAATGCTAAGTAATTCGTCTCTCTCGCACCTTCTTACATATTATCTACTTCCGTAAATAAACTACCTACGTTCTTCTTGAAAAGGGTCCTATAAGTATTAATTTGACTTCGTGCCAAACTACCTGCAATCACGTAAAGCACTTCTTGCCATTCTTTGCCAAGTCCAACTCGTTCATACTGTTATTCATATTATCTAATCCTTTATTTTATAGTATATTATTATGACTATTTACATATTAATCGAGTGTAAAGCTTTCGCCTCTTGTGTACTTTGTTGTTTGTTGAAAACTCGTGACTTACTGTTTTTTTATCTTTGATTGACTGACTCTTTGGTTTGTACTCTTTTTTAGTTGTTTTTTTTTATTATTAATCAAATAATCTCTTTCGAGTTCCAAATATCAATTGTCAATAAAAAACAAATGTCGAAAATTCTCTTCTTTTTAAATTCAAATTCAAATATAAATATATTTATTGCATGAACATGGGTGGTAAAAAAGTTATTAATTGTACAAAGTTCTCCATATTCCACCTTTATGGTATGCAGAAGTTAGTAAAAATTGAAGTTATTTCAGACATATTATTACAATATTAACATACATTATTTATTATACGTAAAAATATGATCCAGATAAATTACATTTATATATTAATTTACATTAGACATTTCATTACATTATAAATTTCAATTCAAAGTGTCAATGATAGATATTTTTATAAGCATAGATTATAAGATATATTATGTCAATTTGAACTACACTTTTAACAGTTCTAACAAGATTAAAAACATGAACACTAATTATAACGCTCATCTAAATATTCGTTAACTGTGTAATAACTTTTATTAACTAGAAATGTATAAAGTCTTTTCTTAAAGGTACCTAATAACACAATCAGAATCCAATATCGATTTTGGTCTTCTTGCTTTCGAACGTATGCTATGAGCGTTATTTTTCAAAGAGGTTCACGAGTAAAGGAGAAATAACTCAATATTATTATATCCAAGCGAGCGTTTATCGGATCCACCAGTTTTAAATATTAAATCTGCACTTGGCACGTGCACGGTTATATGGATACTTTGGTGTACGTTGCAATGTTTGGAAAATGAAACATTGCACGTCTTGAACGGGAAATGAAAATTATATAAAAATGTATACATAAATAATTACCAGCACTCAACGACAGCTACCGGAACGTTAGGTGCTTAGGGAGGGCGGTAACGGCATGGCGCGGAGCTAGAATGTATCATATACATCTGTCGTTATTGTTTGACCAGATCGGAGAAAACTATAGTGAACAACACCATGCTGAGACCATGCTTTGCTTTAGGGTACTAATACGGCATTTGACCTGGGGTCAGCCATTGCATTTTTCGCTTACAGTTATCATACAGAATCCACTTTTCCGCGCGCCCGCCGCGGCTACACTGGACCGCGCCGCGCTTAAAATATTTCATCGAGCAAAGTAATAAAAATATGGAATAATAAATTACAGACAAAAGACATTTTTAACATCAGGTGGTCCTAACCTCGTGCGTATTCCGTAATAAACACATAAAAAAACGCCTTCTTAATTAAATATTAACTTATCTCAAAATGTGTGTTAAGACTCACAGAAGTTAACTCCAAGAGGTTGTTAGCGTTATTCCATAAACCCTGTATAATATACCTCCATGCCAATTCAATATTAAAGTGCTGAGTCTTCATTCTCATTTCCATTTAGTTAACTCTCCAAAAAGGTAGAGTCTGGTAGAGCACCCCATAAACAATTCACTTGCGAGCGCTACCGGAAACACGTGCGCTTCCGGAAAAATGGCGGCAACGTTACTGCTTACGTTTTACAAGCGAAATAAAAAAGCACTTTGAGTATATTGTTGATATTTTTTTTAACGACACGTGATAAAAAAATGTACGTTTGTAGAACGTGCATCTTTGTATTTTATGTAAGTGTTTTGAGTGGGGTCATATTTTATTTTCATGTTTGTATACATTTCTTCTTGTTCCTGCTTTTACCTACACTGGGCCGTAAAGAAAGGGGGTTGGCAACAAAAACCTCAATAACTTCCAAAATATTAAAACTAGTTTTATACTGTATTTTAGACATTTTTTTTGAACACTTGAACACGAGAAGTTTGTGGGTAAATAATTTTAAAGTGCATAATATAATAGTACGGTACTATAGTTTCAACCACAAACGGTGGTTTTTCTCAAGGAGAGCTCGGGACGCCCGCGTTGACGTCTCGCTTAGCAAAACGCGGGCTTCCCGAACTTTCCTTGAAAATGAATGTAGTTGAAACTATAGTCGGAGCTATCTGACTTATTTACGTGAGTTATCTCGTATTATTTACTAAAATGAGTGAAAACCACGTTAGTTTTAATAATAAAAGTACATAATATATTAAAAAAACTAAGATAAATGAGCTGTCATTTTGACAGATGTCACTAGAGACGCCCAGGTATTACTCTTTAATAATCACAATAGCAGGGTCATTTACTAGAAAGGTTAGTTAATGTTATTGTGACGGAACAAGCCCGAGGCCCACCTGATGTTAAGTGGACTGACCTCTGCCATATAACACATGCATTTCTATATTACGAATTGCACTGTGCCCGTCACGCTGAGACGTACAGTTGTTAGGTCTTGTGTATCTGTAATATAACTGGCTCTCAAGGACTGCTGCCGGAACACACTGTTAGGTGCTTGGTGACAGATTTTCTACTGTGTGGTCGCTAGCCAGGCGGGCATTCCTAAAATGCCCTTCCACCATGCGGTAAATCTCAAGCCCACGGCGGGTTTTGAGCCATGGACCTGTTGCACGGCAGTCCATAGCCAATGCCACTGAACCATCACTGCTTCAAGTTATATCTTGATTGCTACTATAACTACTGTTATCATAAGGAACATTTTAAGCACAACTAAGTAAGAGCTGTGCCAAGTTGTGTCATAAGGAACTATTTTATGACCCAACTTGGCACTATACTAAGGAAATATTTTGGATGGCACACATAGTAGTGCATATTGATTGAACTCCTGCATTTTTTTATAGATTCGGGAAAATTTGCAAATATTGCTACGGTATCAAATATGCAGTTTTCAAACATTATATTGCCTTACTTTGTATTGCTACCACGAGCTATTGGTATCGAGCAAGAAATGGTAAGAACTTCAAGTTTGTTGTATGGGAGCCCCACTTAAATATTAATTATAATTTTAGTAATTGTTGTTATAGCGGCAATAAAAATACATCATCTGTAAAAATTTTAACTGTCTAGCTATCACCGTTCTTGAGATACAGCATGGTGACAGACGGACGGACGGACAGTGAAGTCTCAGTTATAGGGTCCCGTTTTTACCCTTGGGTACGAAACCCTAAAAAGGAAAATATGACGCTCTAACATAATCCCTTACTAAAAAAATGAGGACATTACCGATATGCTCCTGCAACTCTCTTTAAGATTCATTCTTAGAAATCTTCGACTTTCACTTCTCAATATGTGAAATAAGTTAATAACAAAAATAATGTTTTTCCTTCTTCGGGCTTTTGTTATTGTAATAATCTCATGAAAATTATAATCAAAGTCTTGCGCACATACATACATATATATATTATACAGTTAAAGCAAGTCTATGAGTAGACAAGAGAACTTTATTAGTTTAACCCACCCTAAGTTACTTTACTTACCTACATTCCAGGGCAGTATCGAGGGGGGCATAGAAAGAGGAATAGTCCAACTATGCGTTTTAATAGTTTTACCATGGATCTGCAACAATTATAAATTAGTTAAAAAGGTAAAAAACCCGAGTATTAATTATTTATTTTCGTTAAATGTTTTATCGTTCAATTAAAATTAAAACTTATATATATTTAAGCAAGTTATATATATTTATGGAATCTTTTTTTAAAGCTCTTTATGTTGATACCCCAGTCGATGGGTTTGGAAGAAATAATTTTATTCCCTCACAATATGGCGTCTAAAAATCCACAAATACACATATGAAAGAAAACATAACTCTCCTTTTTTAGGCAGCCGTGTAAAAATAAGCTTGTCGCTTTGTCACACCCGGAAATCAAACTAACACTAATACAAAAAAATATCCTGTAGGTATTCGTATGGTATCAATTGATAGGGTTTTCCTTCAATTTAAGATTGATCCTGCTTCTAGTTAATCCAATGATTGGGTATCTATATTGCTCCTGCATTTGTATTTACGCATTTGAGATCTTTTATGCAAACTCGACTCGCACTTGGTTCGTTGTTTTAACAAGCAAATTAGATGCTTGTTAAAACAACGTTACTTGAACACCTATTATTTTATGTTTTTGGTATTATTATTTATTAGGTAAACCACCATACCCCGTGGGATGCCGGGCTATGATGTCCCCCACCCCCTGTTGGTGTCGTAAGTGGCAACTAAGTAAAATACCGGAAGCTGGGCAGCAGCGCCTTCTGAGGAATCCGGCTGATACAGTAAACCGCCATATTAACACGTATTCTGTGAACAATTCAACTAGGTACCTATTAAGATATCAAATAATACTGCTCCTTAAAGGACAGTGGTACCTTATTAATAGAGTCCCAAGAATACTGAACCCTTGAGACATTCTTACTTTGAAATGATAGCAATATGCAGTGTTAAATCAACTTTTGAACAGTAGATTTCACCATCTCTCTCATTAGGATATCTTAAACATAGACAGTCTAAGTCAACATGCTCCAGTCAGTAGACTTTGAAGTGTTCCAGATTAAAGGTACTGACCGATAGTTGAAGATGAACCATAGATATATTGCAGAGCATTATTAAATGTTCATTATGGTAGGAGAAGTAGCGACTTTGATTTGCCACTCTAACATAAACAACATAGTAACAGTAATAAAAACTAGGGAAGGAATAGGAAAGTTCAAATCCAAAGCATCCAGCCATGATCTTCACCAAGCTCCGTTGCTACACGTCAGCGGTGTGATGCCCTGGCTATGTTTTGGAAATTGCTGGTCAGATTTTTGTTAAGAATAGCTAAGAGTTAGCATATATTTTTAAAAGGAATCATAACCGACTTCCAAAATTTAGACAAATTTAAATTCCAAAATTTTTTTAGGGTAGCTTACCCAAATGGAAAAAACGGGACCCTATTACTAAGACTTTGCTGTCCGTACGTCCGTCTGTCACCAGGCTGTATCTCAAGAACGGTGATAGCTAGACAGTAGAAATTTTCACAGATGATGTATTTATATTGCCGCTATAACATATACTAAAAGTAAAATAAAATAAATATTTTAGGGGGGCTCCCATACAACAAACTTGATTTTTATACCGTTTCTTGCTCAATACTAATAACGGTGACAGGTAGACGCTTTAACTATTCACAGAATATTTAGTTGCGGAACCCTTCGTGCGCGAGTTCCACTCGCACTTGACCGGTTTTTAAATTACTATTAAGTAATCCGGGAATAAGAAATTGGCCAAATACTTTTTCAATATATTGAGTATAACTTAAAAACTACTCTACTGATGTTGATGAAATTCAAACAGGCCTAACTTGGATGTATACAGACAGATACACATACAAAAGCTTTAGACTCTTAACCCTCTTTTGCCGTCGGGGGTACCAAATATAACAACCTAGTATATCGTTACGTCTGTATTCTTGAAAATCTGTCGCCAAGCACCTAACGGTGTGTTCCGGCAGCTGTCCTTGAGAGCCAGTACATCTAGGTTAGCCTGAACAACATCTTAGACCACATCATCACTTACCATCAGGTGAGATAGTGGTCAAAGGCTAACCTATAAGGCATAAATAAAATAAGTATTCCCCCCAAAGCCACAAAGATGCCTAAAGACCAACATTTCCCCAGATATGTTTTCGTCACATGTAAGAGGAGCCTATTGCCATCCACATGAATCAGTTCCAGTCTCCGGAGTACTACTGAAAATGTCTTTAACAGAAAAGCCCGATAAGTTATGCGATCCGGGCATCGAACACAGGACCTTGATAGTGCTAAGTGGGACACACACATCAACGAGGCGTCGCATAAATACATATGGAAATACATACCTCAGTGCTCAGCGGCATTGGCTATGGACTGCCGCGCAGAGCAGGTCCAGGGTTCGATTCCCGCCGCAGGCTAGAGCTGCACTGCATGGTGGAAGGGCATTTTGCTAATGCCCGCCTGGCTAGCGACCACCTTCAAGTAGAAAATCTATCGCCAAGCACCTAACAGTGTGTTCCGGCAGCAGTCCTTGAGAACCAGTGAAATTACAGGCACATGAGACTTAACAATTATGTCTCAAAGTGACGGGCGCAGTGCAATTCGTGACTTGTAATGAAATGCATCTAGTATCGGCAGAGATTAGTCCGCTTAACATCAGGTTGGTATCGAGCTTTTTCCGTCGCAACAACATAAAAAAAAAACTATTTTTAGGAATAAATTGGAAAAACATAATTTAACCGAATGTATGCCAAAGTTCAACGAGTTCGATTAAGATGAAGAAAATACGTCTTTTTTTCAAAGCTTTACGTGCACACTAAGTTTAATATAAAACGTAAAACGCCCACTTCCCCCCGTCCACCTTAAGTACGTCCAGCTAGTTTAGGGTGCGTGCTCACTAACCTACATTTACTTAACATAAATAGTTTAGTGCGAGTGAGGACGATAGCCTCCGGGGGGACTAATCCTTGTTCAGGTAATCTTCACTTACTTATAGGGGTTGAGATGGAAAGGTAGAAATTATACCTCCTTGGTCTACTCGCCTTTTGTTTGAAGGACCTAGTTGGTTGTAGGATTCTTACATAATACATAATCGTCTAAATTCTATAATTTCTCTGAAAGAAGTGGAAAATAAAGAGAAGGAGATACAAAATACAGCTGCCAACAATATCAGTTATAAACTTAGTAGTTATGGGGTATATAGGTATAGAAAAAAATAACATTGTATAGAATATAAAATTTAAATGAATTATAATTATCATAAAGCAATTCAATTCAAAAGCAACAAAACATTCAAAAGCAACAAAACATTCAAAAGCAACTTTGAAAATAGGTGTTTTTTGTGCTGTGATATGATGAGAAACAAATATTTTTTTCTGACCTGTTGTTATATTGTCCTCTGGGGTACCGGGCTAGAATGTCACCCCCCCCCCCCCCTCCATCTCTACACGTGGGTGTCGTAAGAGGCGACTAAGGGTAACACACCAGAAGGTGTGTTACCCTTAGGAGGTGGCTGCAGCGCTGTCTGAGGAACTGATATCTCACACTGCGATCCCCAAGACGCCTGCCAAGCATGGGGATAATGTCAAACCCCCTTATTGGGGGAGGCTGTGTTCAGCAGTGGACAATCCGGCTGATACAGTACAGTTGTAATGTTATTATTTTTTAATATTAGAAGTCGAAGCAAGCATATTTCACGGCATTTCTGTTGCGAATGGTCTATGTAGGATTATATTTGAAGCGCTTGAATTCAATACTTGCAGTACATACAAACGCATAATAATATTTAATACAAAGTAATGATCAATCTATTTTTTTTTATATTAACATTCATTTTCTCTTGGAGGTTTCAAATTAGAGGATCCGTTAAGTGGATCTATCAAAAATATATTAAAAAGACAAAAATTGGGGATGAGAATAAAGGATCAGATCGTTATAAGTAATTATCAGCCATTTTTACACTTTTTCGACTGAACTTTTGAGATTTATTGCAGGAAAGCTTGTTATTTTCTGCCAATAAATCTCAAAAGTTCATTGTGTAGAACTGAGGCCGGTAGATGCTCGCTATAACATAAGTCCTGTAAACTTGTGTAGTGAAATGTATGGATGGATAAAAATTCAGCGTACCCCTTCGAAGATATACAGAGGTAAATGTGTATGCATATGGTAGCGAAGTTTACTTAGGTGTTCTCAACCGATCAGAAAAGTTAAGCAACGTCGCGCGCGGTCAAGAGTTGGATGGGTGGCCGCTAGTGACATTACTACTGAGCGTTTCCGTGCTTCAGAGGGCACGTTAAGCCGTCGGTCCCGGTTGTTGTCTTAGGATGGCAGTCGTTATAGCATGGCGGTAGGGCATTTTGCGAATGCCCGCCTGGCTAGCTACCACCCTCAAGTGGAAAATCTGTCGCCAAGCACCTAACGGTGTGTTCCGGCAGCTGTCCTTGAGAGCCAGTACTTCTAGGTTAGCCTGAACAACATCTTCGACCACATCATCACTTACCATCAGGTGAGATATTGGTCAAAGGCCAACCTACCATGCATAAAAAAATTAAAAAAAATTATTAGAAGTATGCAAACAATTTGTTGAAAACATAGCCCTTCCTTCAGTCGGGTAGAAAACAACGGCTAAGTGAAAATATGGAAATATATCCTACGTGCATCGGCAGACAAGCGCTCCCTCAGGAAATAAGCGCACATGCAAATTGTTAGCGTCGGCCCTCGGGACGGTTTAAATGTCATTTAGTTTGACAGGAATAAAAAATGAGCGCCATTTTTTGCGCAACTGCTTTGGGACAGTTCAATATTTGTAAATCTATTGTGTATATTATGGAACGGTTTTCTATGAACCGATTTATTTTGTTCTTAAAGTTGGAAAATATTGGCGGTATTATATCACTCTTATGTACAAATGGCACTGTACTACACAATAATGTGTATAAACTTACGATTATATGATACATATCTATTTTGTAGCGAAATCTCTAATCTATATATAATACATATCTCGTGAATTAATGCAACTAGCTACTTAATCTAAAATCTAAAAATAAAATGTGTTAGCGATCCCATATAGGATATATATTATATATGTACATATAGACTATAATTCAAGATAAAGCAATTGTCAAATAATTTAGAAGGAACTGTAATTGCGAATTTCCCGCCTCAGATGTGAATTAATATTAAATACAGAAAATATAAATTATGAAATAGTACGACCCTTCAGCAGTTGCTCTAAATGCACAACCTATCCCGACTTTAATTAATTTAATTATAAACATAAACTAACAAGGCCTGCAAAATATGTACATGCATCGGTGTTATACTTTTTAATATAGCCATTGATACAATATTCCTTTTAGTATTACCTTATCGTTATAACAAATTTATATATGGATACTTTTGATTTTCATAATATTTATCTGAGGTGATACTCGCAAATATATATGATATAAAGATTTTTTTCTTTTTAACCAGCGGTATGCCTTTATTAACAAAATACTACGAACTATATACAACACTACAGCTACTACAATAAAAGCATTTAGATACCCATAAGCCATTGCAGACTCACAGGCAGTTCAATGCTCTAGCCCACTACCAGTTGGCAATTTATGAAGCTTGTATTAAGATTAGTTTTTTGTGTAGCGCTCTGATCGAATATAATTTCGTTACAAAGTGACAATAGACTTCAAAAATTCAATATGTGAAGACCAGTAGATTCTATGAAGAAACATAAATACGTTCTTAGAATAAGAATAATTTATTATTATAAAGTGCAATGCATTTAAGGAAACAAATTCAGTATGCAGTTTATTTTACAAACCCATACTAATCAATTAGGATAGGAAAATAATGATTGAAACAATAATTTAATACTCACATTCTATTTTTAAAGTATTTAAAAATTGTTTTAATTACTAGAAATAAGAGTAATTACAATTTCGTAAGTATTTCAAAATACAAAAACTACCTACTTTCTACAAAAAATCTTTTAAAATTATCTCTACATTAAAACTCTTTAATTAAGGCAGACCTATTGAGAAAAACTGTTGCTTAGATATTTTCAATAACTAATATGATACAGATTTTAACAGTTTTCATGCAGTGTGACACCTTCATTAATTTTTAGTGTTCTATTGATTTTTTCGGAGATATTCAGGATGTATGTATGTGCATATATATGTGTATATAAGGAAAGTGTAATCCTAGTTAGCTCTTTTATACCAACTTCATAATATTTCGAGTAGTCTATCAACTCAGTGAACATATGCTCACAAAATTAAATAAATAAGATTAAGTTTCAGAATTTTGGTTTATCTGTTTTGTTACATATTTATTATAACTTATTGAAGCATTTTTAATAACATATTCATACAATAATAATTTATGTAATATTTTTATCTTCACAGAGTCCAGGCCCCGGTGGGATAGTTAGGGTATTTGGTCCATGTTTGCCTGTATCATGCACCTGAAATAAAAATATACCGGTATTATAAGTTGTGTTATATAAAGTTGCATTATTTTTTTATCAATAATGGCCCAGTGGCACTGACTATGGACTGCCATGCTGGAGGTCGATGATGGAATCCTGCCACGGGTCGGACCTTCACAGCAGACAGTAGGACATTTCACGGATGGTCGCTTGGCTAGTTACAAATCTTAAGTAGACAATCTGTGACACAAAATGTATAAGAGCCAGTCTCGTTTTTATGGGTTAGTTAGACCACTATTTGATCCATTTGTAACTGATTTTGTGGTGGTGGTGTCATAACCAGGTTACTGACACATAAAAAAAATACTGACTCTCACGAACTGCGGCCGGAGTACATCGTTAGGTGCTTGGTGACCGACTATTTGAGAGTGATTTGCAAAATGCCCTACTACCGTGCAAAATTCTTGATGAATACGACCACATAATTAGTATTACATCTCTTGCTCATCAGCAAATGTTTATGCACAAAGACTCCTTCAATTCTTGCTTGGACTGGCAATGGTACCAGCCTCGAAAAATCACAAAGGCTGTCTAGGCAATGGTACCAGCCTAGACAGCCTTTGTGATTTTTCGAGATTTCCTGACGCACCCGCTGCCTTTGTGCTTACTAAGTGCTTAATATGTGTCGGTAAACTGCCGGTAGCATTATTCTACGGGCTAACTAAGTGCCGTAACATGGCGTAATTAAATATACATATGCTTCAAAAAATGCGGTATAAAATTACGTTTTCGTTCTGTGATCGGTCCGTATCGAGGACAGACTTCATTATTTTCTGTGTTCTTTTCTGCGCAGACGCTGCTCTCTGTTGGAGAATCTGTAAATTAAAAAGCGATTTTTTTAATATTCCAAAATAATTTATTATTTCTTTACAATTATAGTAAGTAGGTTTAGGTTGTAAGTTATAACATAGCATGTTAATCGTCAATGTACAACGTTTTTTATGGACTCCGTCGGGCACAGCGATTGAGAATAGTTAGTAGATAGACCACCTATTTTACATATTTTTATTATTTTTGGGTGATAACATAAACGCCTGGTGCAAGGATTCCTAGATGGGCAAAATGAAGCCCTATTAACGAGACTTCGTTGTATGTTCGGCCGTCCGTCCATATCCGTCCGTCCATTTAAAAATTTATTGCACACAAGGGTTATCTTCGTTTGGAGCTCACTGCGTAGAGTAAAAAATTAGTTTTTAAATGAGATAAGATAATATTTTGTTTCTGAAAAGTACATTCCAGACGGCATGCAGACTTATTTTTTAAATACAGTAGTAAATGAAGTAAAAAAAGAAGAGTATACCATAATTATATTAATTAAAATAGTTCTCGAAGTATAACCTTAACTGAAATAAATTTCACTGCAGGAATATCGAAACAAAACGAAAGTAGGTAACAATTGCGAATTGGAGACAACTAGGTATAGCGGTTAATACATTAACTCATTTAATAAATATTTGTTAGAAAGAAATGGTGGGCCGTCCAAGTTCTTAATTTAAGAGCATTGTGTTATGCGATATAGCTCAAAAACGAAACTAGCTGGGCATTTGGAATTTCGGTATATTATATACCATATCCTTTACTTAATTAACAAATACTGAAAAAGACGCTTTAGAAATGTTAAGGCTGTGATCAAAACCAATTAACTTAAGCCCGTATAAGTATGCAAATACTTGTACGGGCTGATGCAATGCCAACCATGAATAAGCGAGGTACAACACGCACTTGCCCAGAGTTTTATTAAGTCTATTTATGTTCCTATCGACATGTGAAGCAGTGGAGAGTCTATCCGCCTCTGCAGACCCATTTGGGCATAGACAGTTGGTGCGACCGTAATATGCAAACACTTTTATTACGAGGATTCAAGTAGAAAATCTGTGCCAAGCACCTAACGGTGTGTTCTGGCAGCAGTCCTTGAGAGCCAGTGAAATTACAGGCACATGAGACTTCAGAACTATGTCTCAAGGTGACGGGCGCTGTGCAATTCGTGACTTGTGACGAAATGCATCTGTTAAAGTCCGCTTAACATCAGGTGGGCCTCGAGCTTGTTCAATCACAATAACATAGAAAAAAAAAGAATAGAAGTAAAATAAATAAATCAATGGCAAGTATACCGATAGTCTTCTTTGCTCTGCTTCTGCAAGCTTCACTTCGATGTCAGGCAGACTGATGTCAGCTTGAGGTGGCTGCAGCAATCTCTGGAGGTGAGGAGGTGGGGTGTTCGGCCGCTTACCACCCTCAAACTCTTCCAGGGGGATTTCGAATGCTATCGCTGACAAAGAAAATAATAAGTCATGAATATTCAGTATACATCTGGACTTTAATACGTCAAGGAACTGCCATGCCATTAGGATACCCTACAATTTCTACTACATAGATATAATTACTACACAAAGGTATGTGGTAGGATTCTTGGCGAGGAAGACTTGTATAAAAGGAGTGATCACGCCTTATAAGAGGAATTACGAGAATCTGCGTTCCATATAAGTCACCTTATAAGTGTTTCCCCCGCGGGGTGCCGGGTTAGAATTACATCTCCCCACATCATACCGTGGGTGTCGTTAAAGGTAACTAAGGGAAAAATACTGGAAGGTAGGCAGCAGCGCCTTCTTAATAACTGCCATCTTACACTGCGATCCCCAAGGCGCCTGGAAAGCGTTTATTTGATTATGGCAAATACCCCCTAAATACGGGAAGCTGTGTTCAGCAGCGTACAATCCGGCTGATACAGTATAAGTGGTCTTCGTACAGACTCACCCCTGTTTTCACAGAGCTTAAATAATATTTTTCACCCATCACCAATAACTAATATATATACAAAATTGTCTCCCCAATTCCTCCATATAATGAACATTTTGAAAATATTAAAAAATCAAATCTTATTTGACTTAAACAATAACTTGATTGTTATCACTGATTTATATCATGACTAGCTGCGCCCCGTGGTTACACCCGCGTGGTGATGGATGATGATGATAAAAATGTCATATGTGTTAATCCAGTACCACATCTACCTCCACACCAAATTTAATCAAAATTGGTCTAGCCGTTTCTCGTGAAGAAGTAATAAACGTACAAAGACTCACAAACGTTCGCCTTTAAAATGTTTGTTTGATAAAGATCTATTTGTTACTAACAAATATATACATTACATTTTTTATATAATTTTGTATAGTATTTATGGTTTACTATTTTGGCAATATTCTTTAGACAGTTTTTTTCGAGGACTATATAAGATAAACATTTCCGTTATACATTAAGTACGTGTGATTATTGATATTAAAAGTTTTTGCAGCGCACGCCAGAATAAACCGCAAATAATAGATTTGTGTCCTACTTACTTGATTGTTATCGTTATAATGTAGACAATTCACACAATATTTTTATAGCCTATGTTTTATTCTTATGTGTAAGCTATATTATTGTAAAGTATCAATTAAATCCATTCAGTAGTTTTTGCGTGAAAGAGTAACGAACATCCATACTTACTTAAATTTCGCGTTTATAATGTTACTTAGTAACGATTAATATAATTTGGTTTAAATCAATCAACCCTGCTTACAAGCACGCAACATTATATAATGAAGTAGTGAGAGGCAAAAATCGCTTTATGGTACTCGTCACAACCTGTCTGTTACATTTGAAGTGTCACTGTTCTCGTTCTGCCTGCCACTGCACCACTTCCACTATCTCGCCTGATGTAATGATGCGGTTGAAGATGTTGTTAAGGCTAACCTAGAATGACTAGCTCTGAACGACAGCTGCTGGAACACACCGTTAGCTTGGCGACAGATATTCTACTCGAGGGTGGTAGCTGGCTAGGTGGGCATTCGCTAAATGCCCTATCACAGTGCTATAATGACTGATATCCAAAGACAACAACCAGGACCAGTAGTAACTAGCGGTCACCCATCCAAGTCACGACTGCTACGTTGTTTAACTTAGCTGATCAGTTCAGAACGGCTAAGCAGACTACGCCACGACCGCTTCAAAAAAAAGGCGCTAGTAACCCTGAGATCTTGACTTGATAAAGTGCTCTTTAAGCCTGAACGCAGTAATGTTTGCCACTTGCTATTATAGGCAGAATATTTGACACTGCGTTGATATGACACCAAGATGGATTCTTACTAAAGAGACCTACCACCAGTTAAAGGCAATTCGGGAACAAGTATGCCTGTACACCAGTTAAGATACCAAAAGTTGCATAGTCGTCATATTTCCTGCTGTAACGTAACCCACGCTCAAAATAAGGAAAATAGTATAATATTTTTAACAAGAAGCTACGTTGTTTTCCTATTCATGCATTTGGTGACCGGAGAGCCCTTTGGGTGCGCAGAATTGCATCTCCCATATCTTCCTGTGGGAGTCATAATATGCAACTGAAGGCAAAATACCAGAACCGGGTGGGCAGCAGCACCTGCTGATGAACTGCCATTTTACACTGCGATCTCCTAGCCGTCTTTTATTATTCGAAAGGTGACAACCAAACAGACGGTCCACCTGATGGTAAGTGGTCACCGCCGCCTATGGACACCTGTAATACCCGCAGCATAACTGGTGCAATGCCTAACATTAAGAGAAAGAACTTTTTTCACACCTCTTTTGAAGCAGTTTATATTGTAGACCACCAAAACGTCAGAGGTTGTGGATCTGATCTGGCTGATACAGTACCTATTTTTTTATTATTATTATTACTACTATTCAGTTTCAGGATACTAATCCGAAAATATCACTTTGATTTGCGGATTGGTACTTTCTTTAACTTCGTATCGGATTTCATTTTACTTTTCTGTATACACATATGTTGATTTACAATCCAGCTAAAAATTTGTATAACTTGTATAATTATTGTGAATGAGAAATTGACTGTAATTTGTTTTGTGTATCTAAATAAATAAATAAATAAAAGTACCTAAAGAATCTGTACATCATATCACATCTTGCCTACACAAATACTTGTAATATGTACAACTTACGAGGTTTAGGCATGACTGGCGTCTCCGGCAGCACGACAGTCGGCAGGTCATCATTGTGTCCATGACCATTAGGGACTCCATTCCCGTTCGGCTTGCTGTGACCATTGGCTGTGTCCACGGATGGCTCCACGCTGCTTGATGCTCCACAACCCATCTTGTTATGGTGTACACTTCATATCTTTATAAACGTCTATGGTTTCCAATTAACCCTGGGTCAGAATGGGAATTTATTGAGTAGTCGATTCTTGTCAATTATTTGTCTGATGTTAGTGACCACCGGAAACACTAACGAGGCACTTTTATGTCTTGTTCGTTTGTGTGTGTGACCTGAAGATATCAAAGCGCTGCTCTAGAAGCTTGACGTTCTGGGTTAGGTTCCTGGATCAGACAAGTAATATAGTTTTTTAAGGTATTGTGACGGAACAAGCACGAGGTCCACCTGGTATTAAGCGGTAACCTCTGACTGTTACAGATGCCTTTCGTCTCAAGTGATGAACTGCGCCCATCAATCACCCTGAGATATGAAGTTGTTAAGTCTCATGTGCCTGTTATTTCGCCAGCAACCATACCCCTAAAACCGGAACACAGTAGTGTGAGCATCACTGCTTGGCGGTTGAAATAGATGTAGTGACAGTACTTTCCTGGAGAAATTCGACGAAAAGTTCACATGCTACTAACTTCTTTTACTGAAAAAGAAATGTTGCCCAGTGTAGTCTAGAAATGTTCTCGGTGGACGGCAAGTCTCGCCCTAAATAACATCGGACTGAAACATGTCTGGCGAAACGTGGATGTTTAGAGGCATCTGCCTACCGCTTCGGGGAATGTGACGATAATATGATGTTTTTTTTAGTCTGTGGTTGTCTTTTAAAATATTTAACAACTAATAATAAGAAATTTAAAAATAATTTAAGAAAACATTAAATTCATAATTTTAGCTAAAAAAACTTTCGCAAGTTTTGTCCATAATTATTATTTAGTAACCGGCTAGGACTCGCGTAATAGTTACCGGATAATGCTCCGACCAGTTTCGAAGAGGAATTCTGACTTTGACAGCTGCGGCGCAACCGTCTCAGCGTCAGTTACGTGCTGAGGCCCGCGCTCGCCGCTGTGCACAATCGTGACTGCCAGACGAACAACTTCAAATGAGTTCGAAACTGGCCGGAACAATATCCGGTAAATAACTAATATATTTTTTTAGAGTTTTAAAACTCTAAAAAAATATATCTAGTAAAAAATCCGTCTAATCTTCCTGTTAAGCCGACGTGACGTCACAAACGCCACGCAGCCAAACCGGAAGAAATTTGGACGCGTGTCGCTTCTAAACGAAGCATCGTCAGGAGGTCTTGAATCTTCAAGTGCACGATCGAGACATTATAATGAGAAGAAGATGTCTCGATCGTTATTATTAGATATGGATATCAGCAAAGTAACTCCTGAATCTATTCATTAGATATCAACTGTTTATCCTCGAATCTGCATGTTTTTTTCCTTTGATAGTAGTTGTAACTGCTTCGGCCTACCTAAGCGATATTTTTCATTTTATTGTGTAACTGCATACAGTAGGACATATAGCATTATCATTTTACACCCATTAAGATGTAGTGTAGGCCTACTTTTACAAACGCGCATCAATAATTAAGCGCACCAAAGTAACCAATCCCAAATTGACCTGAAACTGCTGAAGGAATAAATAACCCAGTCAATCAAATTACTTGCAGAAGTACTATTACTCTTTAATATTCTGTGATCCAACCTAGATTTAAGCTTTCAAAACATAGACAAGGTATTTCTAAATATGATTACAAGCACTATCGCGTGCTGAGCGAAAATCACATTTATAAATTATTGGAGTACAATATTTTTTTGTTCCGGAGAATGACGGTCAAAGTAATTTTTATTTTTTTTTATTTTATTTTGATGGATTAAGCACGAGGCCCACCTGATGTTAAGCGGACTAACCTCTGCCTATAACAGATGCATATCGTCACAAGTCACGAATTGCACTGCGCCCGTCACCTTGAGACATAGCTTTTAAGTCTCATGTGCCTGTAATTTCACTGGCTCTCAAGGACTGCTACCGAAACACACCGTTAGGTGCTTGGCGACAGATGTTCTACTTGAGGGTGGTCGCTAGCCAGGCGGGCATTCGCAAAATGCCCTTCCACCATGCTTTGCAGCTCAAGCCCGCGGCGGGATTCGAATCATGGACCTGCGGCACGGCAGTCCATAGCCAAAGCCACTGAGTCATCACTGCTTCAAAAATTCTGGTAAAAGTAAGATTCGGTGGCCGAATCGATTAGGCATCCGGCGCGAAAACGGTGGACGCGGGTTCGTTCCCGTCCAGAACAAAAACATGTGTATTTCGAATAATTTGTCAATAGACAAAGTATTTTTTTGCAATGGTGTTTACCTCGTGAACAACACTACCACAATTACTGCCAATCTTCGGGGATATACATATATGTAGAGTAGGTAGGTAGTAGGTATATGTATGATATACAATATAAGGTTATGAATTCTGTAAACTTGTAAACAGACGACATGTTCGCTAACAGATGGAGCGAAATTGTGGCCGTCTAGTAAAAAAACTTATGACTGAGCAAGCATTTAGAATAAGCAAGAAGGTTTTATGAACAACAAAATAAAGATGGCGTACATACCTACTTTGAAGGAAAAAATATATCTACCAAGCATTATCTAAATTGCAAACGTAATAATTAGAATATATAATTTTGGAATTTTTAAGTATCCGTATCGCGCATCATAGATAATGAGAACAATAGAATTTCATTCATAAATAGACCCATATGGTCCTGCTGATGCCAAAGATGAAGTCAGGGGTCTTGGCAAAATTTCAGACTAAGGGCATAGAACCATTGACCTATATATACTAGAAGCGACATCTCAAACGATGATAGTCGACCAATACAGGTAAGCCGGCCGGCATACTCTTCCCACACGCAGCTGGGCACTAGTAGAGATTACACGTGCTTAACGTTCAAAATTATATATTATAATTGTGTAACACAATTTTCGAACGCGCGTGTAATCTCTACAAGTGCCCGGCTGCGTGTGGCGGAGAGTATGCCGGCCGGCGTACCTGCACTGGTCAACTATCCTTTTTTGAGGTGTCGCATCTAGTATACTCGTATATAGGTCAATGCATTTGACGGATATAGGCCGGATAAACCTCGTTTATCATGCGCGTTAGTAAACGCGAAACAACTACGCAGTGTTTAAATAGCATGTTTTCTTTTTAAATAAACTCATATATACCTAAAGTATTTTTTTTTAAATCGGCAAATGTCTTTCATGTACTGTTGTTTCATAATAATTAGAAATAAATTTTGTATTGATACGATTTACTATAGAACTTGTTTAAACGAAATTTTTCGAGCAGCATACAAATTTTTATTCTGTAGCGATAAATACAGGGTTATTAGAAAATGCTAACAACCTCTTAGATTTGACTTAAGTTAGTCCTCACAAACAAATCTGTAGCCAATTAAAGTGTTTAGGTACCAGAAAAACACCGTCGACCGCATCAACATTTACCATCAAGTGATACGGGTGAAAGGCGAACAAAAATAAAAAAAATACTAGGCAATCAGAAAATACAGTCAAGTGTGTTTACGAGTACAGCATTTTTCTGTTTGCATACCTAATAGGGAATTAGAATGGGTAGTTTGGTTGTCATGTACTAGGCAACCAGAAAGCAAAAAGAGGTTAAGGACAAGCGCCAGGTCCATTTGTGTCAAAAAACATTTTCTCGTATTGCCAAATCGTCGCATTGACGTGACAAATGTAACCAAATTAATATTCTGGGAGGTTTCCATCACGGGGTTTGATAAAGGGTTCCATTTTTCACGGAAGAGATATCGAGGCTATGAGGGTGCAGGAATGAGGTTGCATGAATTTAATTATAGCCAGAAATATACTTGATATACGTAAAAAATATTCTTCTAAATAAAGTAAAAATGGTTACGTAATAAGAAGTTTGAATTTGAATATATACTTTTTGGGGTTCGGTGGATAAAGAGCAAAATGGAGCCTTGCTTATTAGTTTCCGCTGTTTGTCTGTTTGTCCGTCTATTGGTCACATGATGTCAAGAGCGTAACGAAATGAGTTTCAAACCTCAATTTCAGATACGATGTGTAGAGTGTGAACCCGAAAACGAATACTGAATTATAAATTCAATAACACAATTTTTATGAAAGAATTTAAAACAACACGAAAAAATTATCTAAATCACATACAACAACCCTAGGTCTAGACATATTTATAAATAAACTGGATAAATCTATTGTTATTGAGCGCTTATTGGTGATTAAAGATGTCCACAATTATATATATCGCCTAAAAGTCGATAACTGACTCAATAACCGCCAAGCTCTGACAAACTATAATTGCTCAGAGCGGACAAGTGCACTTTTGGCAACACCAATCAGCGGTAAGTATATAGAGGTATAGTGATATATATCAAAGTGGATATCGTTATTTATACTGTTACCTAATCGATGTCAGTCTGGACTGCCATAGAATGCTATTAAGGTTGAACTGGCCGTTCGCTTCTCCATACAAACGCCGTAGGGTGATCACTCCCATATTTGAGACTTTAGGTCCACAATTAAGCATAATACCGATTGATCTCATTATCTAGGCTTGTATGATGCCGGAATTTTAAAAAGATAATTAAGTTGAAAGTTATGAGCCTCGAAAATGTTATATGAAAATGTTTCGAAGCTCATAACTCTCAAGTTAATTATCTTATTAAAATTTCGGCATCATACAAGCCTAGGTAATGACGAGATCAATCGGTATTATGCTTTGTTTGGACCTATAAACCCTATAAATCCGCAAATAAGGCAGTGATGATCACCGTACGGCGTTTGTATGGACAACGGCCCGGCTAGTTCACCCTTAAATTGTTAATTCGAATAATGATATATATGCAACAGACTATATTAGTATTTTTTCGTTTATAGCCTGATAGGCTAGCCTTTGGTAGACACTATCACCTGATGGTAAGTGATTATGTGGTCGAAGATTTGTTCAGGCTAACGTATAATTACTGGCTCTCAATAACAGCTGCCTTTAGGTGCTTGGCAGCAGATTTTCTACTTAAGGGTGGTAGCTAGCCAGGCATTCGCAAAACGACCTACCACCATGCTGTAACAACTGCAGACAACACTGTACTGTACTGTATGACAACAACCGAGGCCGATGGATTAACGTGCCCTCCGAAGCCGGCAGCGCTCAGTAGTAATGTCATTTGGGATCACCCATCCAACTTCCAAAAAATCCAAAACATCGTTACGAGCGCTTCGAAAGTGACATTAAAAAGTTACTTTCTACTCACTGGTAATAACGGTGAAGCTAGTTGAGCTCTATGATTTCACATTATGAAGTATCTTCTTAACAGCTGTCTAGTCCCACAATCAACCCTTACATAAAAACGTTGCTGAAGGAAAATGACCTATTGATTGCTCTTTCCACACAAACGTAGAATTTCGTCATATAATTTAAATACCAAACTGAAAAAATCTGCTTGTTTTGATTTGTTTATGATTGATGATTGATTTTTGGATAAGTAAATTTATGTCCTAATTACGTTCATATATTTATTTGCTATATACAAAATAAAATTGTCCAACTATCGAGGGACACACGCAAAGAAAAACTTATTCTAATATACCACTTCAATATTATGATGCCAATTTAAAACCTTCACCTTTTATACAAACTCGAATTTCCTTACTTTGAACTTTTTATACTTTAGTCTTTTTACTTTCAGTCAACGACTATTTCAGTTCCATAATTTCAACTTAAAAGTCTACTCAAAAATACGCAGATAAGTAGAATCAAGAATGCACATGACACAGTTATTTTCCCGCACCAAGAATAGAACCTGCGATCGTGCAGCCGGCGGCGCATCCTCGCATACACTATAGCCATTAGTGTGGATTTCATTTTCCTACTTTTTCCAACCCTGTGGGTGGTACTGAGGTAGAAAATGTCTTGATACTTGATACATTATGTTAATTTGTGAATTTTAATATATTTAATAGAGGAAAGTTTTATTTAGTAATAATAAACTCGTAGGTCATGTTAATTTCTTTTTTACACTTTGGACACATTGAAATTATTATAAAAAAAGAAAATACTGTGGTATACGTTAATTTCGTTGTAGGATATATGGGTAAAAGCAGATTCGTCTTGGAGAATAGTTTTGGTTATAATTATGTAGATGTGGTAAGTGACTTATTTGCCTATTACTAACCAATGATGTATTTTAAAGCTAATATTATGTACTAAGCAGTTTTTAGCGCGGCGCATGTCGTTCTAACAGGGTTTAAAGCTCAATGTTTCAAGGGCGCCAATATTCATACAGATACCTCATCTGTAGTTAAACACCTGGAACTGTGTTCCAGGAGCTGTATTTCAGAGCAAGTTCCAATTCTAAGTATAACCTATCATCATCAACAACATGCCCTTTACCAACCAATGAGATACTGTTCAAAGACATTTTTTTAGGGATGGACAAAAAACCTTTATGAAAATTTTAAAGTTGTTTTAAAGGAGTATTTAATATCTCCGGTCATCAAGGGTATTAATATTGTTATCTCCTTAAAAGAGGGTCGCAAGCCACGATCAAAACAAAGGTTTTATTTAAACTATAGTATAGACGTAACTTTTGCCAAAATATATAAAAACAAATTTTATTACCAATGCTGGCAGCAGAGAGTCCACTGACTGCTAGTGTAAGTTTTTTATGTTTTTTTTACAAAATTAAGCAAAGTTAACTCCCTCTTAACAAAAGTTTGGAACTATTTCTGTAAAAAAGTATCAAGTTTGTTCCATTGTGATATAACCAGGACTAACAATGCTTACATAGAAATTACCATCATGTGTAGGTTAGGTACATATCTACATGCTATGTTAACCCGATGCCCTACTAAGTCTAGTCCCTACAGGAAATCCTTGGAGTCGACGTTCATAATAAAAATGCATAATATTATATTTTAAAATATTTTAGACAAATTCAAGTAGCGCATAATATGATGAAGAGAATTTTGGTCTAAGCATATGGGGATGTCTATTCGCTACACCGGTGAATATGGTTGGATGTCCTACTTATAAATATATACTTCAATTTTAATAATACATGTAATAATCAGAATAATTGAAAGTGACTACTTGTGTAGTATTATATTATTTATAAGGATACTGCTCTCACTCGTTTGCGTGTGAGCTGCATAATAAATATCGTCACAAAAAATATTTTTATAATTCCATATTATATTATGTATATATAGAATATTGATAAAATAGGTAGGCGTTGAGAGAATAAGTAGACAGATATATTGAATAGAGATTTATATTATGGTACATAATTCTAACCTGGTTAGAATTGCACCTCCCCATGGCTTGACCATGACCCATGCCTCTTACGACACCCACTAGATGACCACATCTCGTGGGTGTCGTAAGAGGTGACTAAGGGTAAAATACTGGAAGGTAGGCAGCAGCGCCTTGTATAGAACTGTCATCTTACACTACGATTGCCAAGCTGCCTGCCAAGCGTGGGGGTTATGGCAAATACCCCCTTAATAGAGGAGGCTGTGTTCAGCAGTGGACAATCCGGCTGATACAGTACTTACATAATATGAACATAAAGTAAAAAATTACATGTGCTGAAACGGTGAAATTTGTAAATAAATAGGGTGGTATCGGGATCCGTATGATTTAGCGCCTGGTAGTCTTACCATACGCATACGTAGTGGTGAATTTGCTATTAGGACTTTTGAACTGTTCAATATTTTGTATATATTTAAAATATTTTTTTTATTTTAGGATTGAAGGTAAATTTTTAAATATGCGTATCATGCGTTATAGCCAAAATAAAATTTAAAAAAAATGTACAATAATTTAAAATAATCTATAGGTCTTTTAATAAATGTGCATGATAATGAAATGCAGCAGCCCATCGGTTTTGTTTACAATATCGATTTTTTCAAATGGCAGTGTCTTGACACCTACATATATATACATCAAGAACAGTTATGTTACAGGCCCTTTTATTTAGAATCTTTAATATTTCGAGTGTCAAACACACCAGCTCCACCAAACCAATCGACTCCATTCATTCGTAAATTCGTCTGACGGGCAATCACCGACACCTACCATTGATTGCCACTACATAATGCATAGACAACCCCACTTTTCACCCCGATACCACCCTCGTTTGGCCTCAAATTATCATAGCCACCATTACATGTAGACCTTTGCGATATTTTACCTGTACACACCTTTATTCTGTTTTGTTTCGGCTAATGGTTTTTGTAAAGGATCTAGTGATGTTGGTCGTGGTATGCATGTCGATAATTTCGAATCGATTTTAATAATTATATGGTTGTCACAATGGGTGGGTCGAAGGTATGTCATGTTTGGACTTTTCCGCTTGCTTCGAAATTAAAGCCTTTAATAAAGAGTGATGAGGAGTGATATTGAGGCAGGCTTCAATTAGGCTAGATTCTGATATGTGATTAATTGAACAGAAGTAGAATATTTTACATCAACTGACGACTAATCAAGTAGACGCACGCTATAGTTGAAAATGGGTATACGTACATACTTACCTATCATTAAATAACCGAGCGTATTAATAGGTGGTATAACCTAAGGAAAACATTTTCTTTTTTAAATTAAACTATTACTGTTTTCCCCGCAGAGCACTCGCGTTATGCCAGACGTGTGTTTTAGTCACGTGTAATAGGGGGCTAGCTTATTGCCATCACACAATTTAGGTAATATTTGTACAATAACACACACTAAGACAAAATTTTGGAAATTCACATCCCATTGAGTTTAAAAAGTTGCTCTAAGTCAAACAAAAAACTCTATTATACCAGCACATGTTAAGCCCAGAGTGCCGGGCTAGGCTGTCGCACCCCCCATTTCTATCCGTTGGTGTCGTAAGAGGCGACTCAGGGCAAACTACCGAAAGCAGCGCCTTCTGAGGAACTGCTATCTTACACTACCATCCCCAAGACGCATGCCAAGCGTGGGATTCAGCAATGTAAAACCTGGTTGATACAGTAAATACGTAATCAAAAATAATCAATATACGAGTTGCTAATATTTTACACTTTATTTAGTTTAAAAAGCCCCGGTTCCCGCTCCGGCTCGTTCCTGGGGCTCGATTCCCTTAGCTATTGAACGGCATTAACGCAACTTAATTGCATGAAAATTGTAGTTTTTGACAGTATCCGTAGTCTGCCCGCTATGTAGGTTCGATCACAAGTCGGTGGCTTGCTATCAATAGTTTTTTGCATATTTGGTATGCTATAGCATAGCATAGATTTTAGATAGAAAAATAGCTACATGATTTAGATATATGTATTTAATGTATTGTTTGCTAGAAAACCACTGTATTTATGTTTTGACTGATGCTTGATTGATAGAAGTTTTCATTATTATATCAGTGTCAACATTTGAAAGCCATAACACAGCCATACGATAGCGACGCGATTGCTATACAACTGCGATTAGGAGCTAAAATTAGCAGACTACCGAATTTGATATTAACAGCAGTTCGATCGCAGAAACATCGCAGTAGTGTGGCGTTTGGTCAATAGCTAAGAGAATTGGGGCCCTGGTGCAAAGGATGCCCGCTGCTGCGTTGCCGCGCTGGATAGCAATCTATCCAGCGCGGCAACGCAGCGTTTTCCTGGACACTTTTGCACCTGGAACGCTAAGGGGCGGGTTATTTGATTGACTCTACATTGTATGAAGTGATCATATTTATTTATTTAAAATTATAGTTATGGTTTAATTATTATGTTCATAAACTGTATGATAAATTATTTCGACAAAAGTTTAAATAGAAAGTGACTAAAATGTTCTTGGAAATATGTAGGTTGCATTACTATGTCATGAATTTCATGTGAAATTTCGATCGTTAAAGTCGATTTCTATTATTATGTGGGTGACTACAGGAAAACTAGTCGATGAGTCACACTTTTCTTTCTGTTAAAAGTATCTGAATCAATATAAAATATTTTATTTTATGTGTTTGTAATCACAATGGCTAAACTACACCAATAACATGCTTCGTTAAACACAGTGTGTTGTGCTTCTAATTTTCTGTTTATTAGGGATTTTATATGTTTGTGTAAACGGTGACCACATAAGAAAGAGTCCGAGCCGAGTAGTGTGTGAAATAAGTACTGTTTTATGGCTTGAAACATTAATGAACAAAACGAACTTAGTATATTTTTATACATGATAGGTTAGCCTTTGACCATTATCTCACCTGATGGTAAGTGATGATGAGGTCGAAGATGTTGTTCAGGCTAAACTAGAAGTACTGGATCACAAAGACAGCTGCCAGAACACACCGTTAGGTGCTTGGCGACAGATTTTCTACTTGAGGGTGGTAGCTAGCCAGGTGGGCTTCGCAAAATGCCCTACCACCATGCTACAACGACTGCCATCCTAAGACAACAACCGAAGGCTTAACGTGCCCTCCGAAGCACGGAAACGTTCAGTAGTAATGTCACTAGCGGTCACACATCCAACTCATGACCGCGCGCGACGTTGCTTAACTTTGCTGATCGGTTGAGGATAGCTAAGTAAACTTCGCTACGAGCGCTTCAAATGTCTCAGGGCCCAGTGCAGTGTCACACATTATTTATGTATAAATTCTGGACGTACAACTATCTAAGGGACAATGAAGATAAATTAAGTGCTTGTAACCAGTAAATAAAAGAAAAACTGAATGCGCGCTGCGCGTGGCGGCAGCGTACTTTTGTTTATTTCATTCCAAAAATGCGAAATTTAAAAAAATAATACATTTCACATCCACGGTTGTCTGAATAAAATTAAAATCAATATGGTGTAAAGTATCAGTATCACAGATTTTTATCTGTTAAACTTTTTGAAACCTACTATACCTCAACATATTGCACAAAGGTTAGCTGGAAGAAAATGCCATATAGCATTTTAAGCTCGCCTATGTACATTTACTTTGTATTGTAGGATAAAGCATTTTATATCTAGCGAAGGAACCAAAAATAAGCTTTTTGAAGCAGTGATGGCTCAGTGGCATTGGCTATGGACTGCCGCGCAGCAGGTCCATGGTTCGAATCCCGCCTCTGGCTTGAGCTTCACCACCACATGGTGGAAGGGCATTTTACAAATGCCCGCCTGGCTAGCGACCTCCCTCAAGTGGAAAATCTGTCGTCAAGCACCTAACGATGTGTTCCAGCAGCTCTCCTTGAGAGCCAGTAAATGCATCACTTACCATCAGGTGAGATGGTGGTCAAATGCAGATAGAAATAAACAATCACAAACAATATTTTAGTTTACAAAAAAAAACTATTTATTCGCTGTAAATACACCAGGAATACTCAATAATATACATAAATGTCTGTCCTAATTTTGATGTTATCCACGAAATTTGTTTACGTAAATTTTATATTCCATCCAGAATTTTAATAAAAAAAAACAAAATATCGGTATATAGTCAATGTGTTGTTGTATTTTGTCAAACTGGGCAAAACGGAGTATCGGTTTTGCCCATAGCGAAAAGTAATATACCGCGGTTTTGACAGCTATGGATAGCAAAAAGAGAAAAAATTTACAAGTACTTCTACAAAGATGGCGGAACACATAAACAGGTCTCAACAGCACCCAAACAATTTTTTTCTCCAGTCCACCAGTCCAAAAAAGTCCCTATTGTGGTACTAACGGATAATCAAGAGAGATGATTTTTTTGCACCGTTTTGGTCTTGCAATCGAATTACTGCATACAATGTGATTCTTGTCATGAGTTAATATGTTAATGTTAATAAAATATATTCGTTTTGCCCGACTTAAGTATTATGAATCTTGTTTTCCATAGACGGGCAAAATGTATAACAGCCAAAATGTTTTTCAATTTCAAATGTTTAATGTCTAATGATATAAAACAGAGAATCGAAATATAATTTGGATTTTTAACTAATATTATCAGTATTCGTTGCTATTTTCGATAAAATTAGTGTCTCCTTCCGTCCGTTCCTAATATAGGTCCTACGAATGAAGTACCTTTATAAGTTGAACGGAAACGTCAGCAATCAGCTTCAAAGTTGCTCCGTACCGCAGTGACTAAAAATACTAAAAAAAAATGCTTAAAAAATAAAACAAGAGTACGTGTTATAAGCATATCATTAAACCGAAAACACTTGCAAGAAGATTCGAGTAAATTTGGACTACGAATAAAAGAGACTCCCGTCTTTTCTTCGTGATGTGGACGGTATAGATAGATGACAGAGGTCGGGGATGGATAAAGAATGTGTGATTGAACTGCTTCAAATCTGCAGAATCCACTAAAGATAAGATAATGGCAGGGAGAAGAATTTATTGCCATAAAATTTATATATTAATTTTAATTTTTAATTCATTGAATTAAAAATTCTGATAACATTTTTAAATATTTCTTAAAGCGTCACCTGTTGGAAATTGTTAAAACTTTGAAGCGCTCGTGGCGAAGTTTACTTAGCTGTTCTCAACCGATCAGCAAAGTTAAGCAACGTCGCGCGCCGTCTTGAGTTGGATGGGTGTAGTGAGCGCTTCCGTGCTTCTGAGGGCACGTTAAGCAGTAGGGCATTTTGCGAATGCTCGCCTGGCTAGCTACCACCCTCAAGTAGAAAATCTGTCGCCAAGCACCTAACGGTGTTTTCCGGCAGCTGTACTTGAGAGCCAGTACTTCTAGGTTAGCCTGAACAACATCTTCGACCACATCATCACTGACTATCAGGTGAGATAGTAGTCAAAGGCTAACCTATAAGGCATAAAAAAAAATAACTTGCAGTGAACTTATAACGAGCCTGCTGCTGTAGAAGAATGGCAGGGAATGTAATAATAAAAATATATAAAATTTTAAAGAATGATATATTCTGATTACACTTTTAAATATTGCTTAAAGCGACACCTATCGGAAATTCTTAATAACACTTGCAGTCAAGTTTCAACGAGACTGCTGTAGAAGGCTACTACACTGTTGGCTTATCTACAATCGATTAGTTTACAGCGTTTTTGTTTAGCATTGAAAGATGTCGCTACGTGTGCCGAAAATTGGATTAATGCAATACCAGCTAGGAACCATTATTTGGAAACTGATGTTTTTATTAAGAACTTATTTTACCAAGGCATACGTTTTCTTTCTAATTCTACTTAACCTCCAATACAGTCAGTAAGTACCAGGTTCCTATGCTCGTTACCCAATGTAAGAAAACAAAAATTATTTATATATCCATAGGGTCAATGACATTTAATTAATATGATAGAGGTATATTATCTGATGCACTTTTTGTAGGCACGTATTTCTAATTTTCCAACGGACTCGGTGGTCTTTTTAGGTAACATACAAATATATATTAAATATCTACTTACATTTATAAGATTCAGGCCCTGTTTTTCAATTATTTGACAGTTTCTATTTATAACAATAAAATAAATGTATACACATTCAGTGTGGTGCATGAATATACTTGGCGCCAAATTAAAAGTAACCTCAAAATAAAACAACTAATGTTGGTTCTCTAATTTTACTTGATGATTGAAAACCCGCGTAAATAGCGCAGTTTTATATGGGTCTCTGGGAAATTAGTTTATAATCAGAGTTCTGTAACAAAAATAAATGAATTTCGAATGTAAACATTATTTCGTATTATATTTTTTCTGTAAGTACCTAGTATGTTTCAAATTATTGGATCAATGTTTAATTGTTACTAAATAGTATATACGAATGAAAAATATAGATGTGTTACAGATGCAATAGAGCCAGGTTGGACCTGGCTTTTGAAATACAGGCCAGTTTAAGAGTCAGAGACTATTATACTATAAGGGCCTGTTTCACAATGTTCGAGTAAGTTCCGGTCTTACTACCCAGAACATATTTAATAACTAAAACACTATCTTTGCGTTTCACAGTCATCGATTTAGCCTATCCATCAGTTAAAGCTTGAAACCCGCTGCATGTTAACTGTCATTTTTATCATTCAGTTATTGTATGTTCTGGGTAGTATAACCGGAACTTAGTCGAACATTCTGAAACAGACCCTAAATTAAATAAATTCATTTGTATTTGTATAATTTTCTGATGTTGCGACCAACTGTTGTGGAGGGTTGATGAACTTACAATGCTATGACCCGAAAACCAACAGCTTTTATTCGGGGTGTGAACCTAATATTCATTTATTTAGGCAATTAGGTAGGTACGTTTTTTTTTTGGGGACATACCAGGTTTGTATAAAATTGAAAATACGTAAATTCCATCATTTTACATTTTGGTCATTAGTTCTCATAGTTAAAATTGTGTTTTTTTTCCTTCCGATAGTTTAATCGAATATCATCAAGATATTGATAAAGTTTTCTATTTTTATTCTTTCTTTCAAACTGGCACTTGGCAACTCTATGTTATGCCCAAATCGTTTTTACAAAGAAAAGTCAATTTGCTTCGAGTAAAAGTACAATCTATACTAATATTCTAAAGAGGAATTATTTGTATTTTGTATGTAACAAATAAACATAAAAACTACCGGTACGATTTGAAAAATTCTTTCACAATTGGAATCCTAAATTCTCCCTGATGAACAAAGGCTATAGAATATTATTAAAAAATACGTTAAGAGTAGAGTTCTAGAAACGCTTTCCATACAATCGCAGTTTCTTCACATTTATAAATATAATATTTTCAAACTCGACGAAGCTTTGCATGTATATCCTTAAGCCTAATATATATGCTTATGGTCTGCCAGATTTCCGTAAAATTACTTCTTACTTAGCTAGTATTTTCAAAATAAATTCGATAAATCGTTTTGTATGCGAATTGTTATTTTGACATTTAGGAATATTATAAATAATAAATCAAAAAACTGGCAAAACAGAAGCATATATATTAGGCTCAGCAAAGTAGTTAAATAAGCTGATTGATTGGAACAATAAAAACAGGAAGTTGTTTTCTCAGAGAAGTTTAATCCGTCCTCAGTAATACCTGCTCCGTCCAAATCCAATATAAAACAAAACAGAAATAACCATTACTAAACGAGAACAAGGCTGTTTTCATCACAAATACGTATACCTACTTACTTTGTAATCAACAATGTTTACGATCTCTGACTAAAAGCCAGTTTCACAAACACTACCACACGTTTTCAAAAAAGGAAAACTTAGGGTAAACTACATATTACGTGAACCCTCACTAAAGGTCAACGCCCGATCAATAACAGCCACCACAAATGTATTTCAATTTTGCCCAACGGATCCCATGAAATTTGTAGGGCAAAAATCTTTTCAGTTGTGTTGTGAAATTCAGATGTTACAGAAAGGCAGGACTCGGTGGAACATTTAAAAAATTATAAAGCAAAACGGTTTTAAAATGGTACCGCTAATTTTCTGCGTTGGACGAAACACCAACATATTGAATGGGATACAAATTTGTTTCGACGCGAGTAGAGTAGTAGAAGAAAAAATAACATTTAATAGAAAGGGGGCGAGGGGGAGGGGGGGGGGGGGTGAGTATTATTAAAATAATACTCATCGCCCCCTTTCTAACTAACTAAACTAACGTAACGCATCGACAGTGACTTTATCTGATTCATACGAGGCAACTTCATTTTACTTCATTTGGTAGCACGCGCTCCTTTGGGACTTGAAATGTGAAAATAAACAGAAATACTTTAATAATAGAAATGCCAAAAGCTATTTCAAAAATAAGTATTGGCGTCCAATCTTTTCGGTCACTTCTAATACTGATATTTTCTAATAAAAAACGATTATAGATAATTGTTCGAAGAACAATCATCGTAAGGCATGAGTAGATTACATCTGTGAGATGGAAAAAAAGGTCAGGTGCCCACTTGCAAAATGCTCTTCCACCATGCAGTGAAGCTCAAGCCTGCAGCGGGATTTGAACCATGGACCTGCTGCGCGGCAATCCATAGCCAATGCCACTGAGCCATCACAGCTTCATTCGTATTTGTTGTTTAGATCTTATACCTAACAATCGATTATCCGTTAAAATTTAAAGCTTTTTATTGAAACTAAACTTAGCTTTTTAATAATACCAACGCTTTAATCTTACGTGAACCTCACACACACAGTGACAAACAAAGCGGACTAACTCCAAATCCGTATCAATAAGCACTCACTGATTCAACGCTCTATTAATGGTGCTGTACCCTTTTTGGGCAATTTACGATTATTTTCTACGGATATTTGCGAGAGAAAACCGCTTTTTTAGGGAAATCGGATCGGAATAGCGGTTCCGCATCGGATATATATATACTTAGTGTGAGATCATTTAACGGAACATTTACCCTACATGGGTGATTCAGTAGGTCGGCCAGTAAATACTCTTTATTGATATTGGAAGTAATATAGATGGAGTCTTTATTTTCTTTTTTACTTACTGATCTTATAGATAAGTGATGGTTGATAAGCCCATAGCAGTTGTAGTTCCACGCAGAGCTTGAAGGAGTGATGGCTCAGTGGCATTGGCTATGGACTGCCGCGCAGCAGGTCCATGGTTCGAATCCCGCTGCAGGCTTGAGCTTCACCGCATTGTGGAAGGGCATTTTGCAAGTGCTCACCTGACTGGCGACCACCCTCAAGTAGAAAATTTGCCGCCAAGCACCTAACGGTGTGTTCCGGCAGCTGTCCTTGAGAGCCAGTGAAATTACAGGCAAATGAGACTTAACAAATACGTCTCAAAGTGACGGGCGCAGTGCAATTCATGACTTGTGATTAAATGCATCTGTCATAGGCAGAGGTACGCTTAACATCAGGTGGGCCACGCGATGGTTTGTTCTGTCACAATAACATAAAAAAACCTGTAAGACGCAACGATTTGCTTTAGCCTGCAACTGACAAACGTTACATGTGACGAACTGCATTGCATGTAGGCAGAGGCTTAAGGGTGAACTGGCCGGCCCGTTCTCCATACAGACGTGGTAGGGTAATCACTCCCTTATTTGAGGATTTTGGTCCAAAATAAAGAATAATAACGATTGATCTCGTCATTATCTAGGCTTGTATGATGCCGAAATTTTAATAAGATAATTAATTTGAGAGTTATGAGCTTCGAAACATTTTCATACAAAATTTTCGAGGCTCATAACTTTCAACATAATTATCCTTTTAAAATTTCGGCATCATACAAGCCTAGATAATGACGAGATCAATCGGTATTATGCTTAATTCTGGACCTAAAACTTCAAATAAGGGAGTGATCACACTACCGCGTTTGTATGGAGAAGCGACTGGCCAGTTCAACCTTAACATCAGATGGGCCTCGCGCATGTTTCATCACAATCCGATTTAAAAAAGCTTTTGCACACATAAGGGTTATTTATCAAACCCTGAGCACAACCAGATATTTTACATGCGTCACTGAGGCTAAATATTTTGTAGGTCGAGCACTCTACTTTTCATTTCTTTTGCGAGAAAATGACAAGGACGTAGTTAGCACACATTAACGTATTTTAATACAAAAATCCCGTATATTTCTCAACAACAATATTTTCGTCCAATCTCTTCGGTCGTTTCTAATATTGATATAGGTATTCTAATTAATTGTTAATTGTTCGAAGAAAAATCATCGTTAGGTATGAGTAGATTACATCTGTGAGATAAAACAAAAAACCGGCTATGTGCGAGTCGGACTCGCGAACCGAGGGTTCCGTACAAACCTGTAGGTATATAAGTAAAAGTTATGGTATTTTTATTGCTAAATGAAATCCATAACATTTAAAAATTATTTTTATTAGGTATATGATGTAACAAAAATTGTATGCTTTTCGCTATTCTTCCATTATCTGTGCTACAAGACGTTGCTTCGTACCAAATTTCATGATTCTGAGTTCACGGAAAGTACCCTGTAGGTTTTGATTCCCTTGCGAGTGTCGAAAATTTGCGACATAAACGGCGGTATCTTTTGATTGCGTTGGCTTAGAAGTTTGATTTGTTCACAGCTTCAACGGACAGTAGACCTGAGTATTTGATATTAATTTTAGGTTGATACCTGACGCGTTCCTGAGAAAAAGGATCTTGACAGACAGACAGACGGACAACAAAGTGATCTTATTAGGGTTCTGGTTTTCTTTTGAGGTACGGACCCTAAAAAAAAACATTACTCATTACTTTTTTTCTATTTATTTTTTTATGCTTGATAGATTAGTTTTTGACCACTATCTCACCTGATGGTAAGTGATGATGTGGTCGAAGATGTTGGTTAGGCTAACCTAGAAGTACTGGCTCTCAAGGACAGCTGCCGGAACACACCGTTAGGTGCTTGGCGACAGACTTTCTACTTGAGGGTGGTAGCTAGCCAGGCGGGCATTCACAAAATGCCCTACCACCATGCTATAACGACTGCCATCCTAGGACAACAACCGGGACCGACGGCTTAACGTGCCCTCCAAAGCACGGAAGCGCTCAGTAGTAATGTCATTAGCGGTCACCCATCCAACTCATACCGCGGGCGACGTTGCTTAACCTCCCTTTTCATCGGTGACAACGATCACGATGAAGGAATAAAAACTGTTCAAAGAAAAAGCTTCAAAGAACATAAAGTTAATATATAATATGCAAATAGAAAATCTGTCGCCAAGCACCTAACGGTGTGTTCCGGCAGCAGTCCTTGAGAGTCAGTGAAATTACAGGCAAAATGAGACTTCAAGCATGTCTCAAGGTGATGAACGCAGTGCAAGTCGTCACTTGTGATGAAATGCATCTGTTATAGGCAGAGGATACCGCTTAACATCAGGTAGGCCTCGTGCTTGTTTCATCACAATAACATAAAAAATATATAATATATATATAGAACAGTCCGTATAAAATACGTGAAATTTTCAATAAAGTACCTAAATAATTTCTAGAATTTGAGACAACTTCGCTCAACCTTCCATCTCTCTCTAAAGAGAAAATTACTTTTACAGTTCACTATGACATCATAATGACATCAGCGTAGTGATGCACCGTACGTAAAACAAACAAACACCAAAATATGGACAAATTAGTTTGACAATAGTTAGAGCAGAGTCTCCAAAAGGGGCGGTCCTTTTTCGGCTGGTTCAAATTGTTGGATCAAACATTTGTTGGCGTATTTGGTGATGCGAAGTGTTGGTTCTAATTCTACGTATAACGCCGGAGACTTTGAAGAGCGATAATTGATTGTTATGTCACAATGCTGTCAAAGTGGTCCCAAGGATTTTGTTATACGCTAGCTTATCGGTTCGCGTCTTTGTCTGCGTGGTATAAAAAACATAAACACTGCACAAGCTTCTGTTATAATTTTACTCTTTCAAGAAAAAGGTTGAAAAACGGAAGTCGGTATGCTTTGTCGAATTTCATAAGACTTTTGGGTGAAAAAGGACTGGCTGATTTTTGCTGTGGCCAGTTTGCTTTGAAACAAATTAAATTATTCAAATTCAAATAATTAATTTCATGAATGTTGTACATATAAAGTAGAATTAAATGTCCAACACATTGTTCTATATCAAATAGTAAGGAAATTAAAAGTGATACAGTGTTTTTTTTCTTAAGAAAACACTAAGGTAAAATTATTAAGTATTAAAGTTATTATAAAACACGACTGAACTGCTAAAAACTGTATATCCAGTGTCACTCGGGATAAATGTAAGGACTCTAACGATACTACATATATCAAAATCGACATCATAGAATAAAGAAACTCACATAACATACACGAACCCTAAAAATACTGCACGCATTATGGCTACTGCCAAGAAAAGCATTCCCAAAGAACCGTCAGGAGACCAGAACCAAAACATTAACTATTATGTAGTATGAATACACATAAGATATGAATGTTCGAGCTGTAAGAAAAAAATTGTCCTTGTAGTATATTTGTTGTAATTGAAAGCAAATTGTACCGATCTTATGAACATATGAACCTTACTATTGAAATCGTAATAATTCACCTTCGTTCCCATACTCCACATATGTGTAATAATTATATATTTATTTCTGAAATATTTTTTAAAATATTAATAATATTACTGAATTTTTTAATTAATATATTGTTATTATTAAAATATATATTATTATATTAAGAATATTAATTGGTAAGGAATGTGATTTCTTACGATTTCAATACAGAGGGTTTGAGTTTGATTCATACTTTGAATATGTTGGCAAGGACCTAGCATTGCAATCCAGTCGGTTCTTAAGAGCTAATTTCTACTTTTAAATATAAATATACTGATTAACAACTTCACCCTTATCATCACTTACCCACAGGTGAGATAGTGAACAAAGGGTATCCTAAAAAATATATTTTTGCCTCTAAGCTCACCGTCGCGCCATCTGAAATAACTCGAGAGAAGCTGTAGACAAAACACTAGTTATTTAAAAAAATTATGTAATATTGAACGTGATCGTTGCCAGGCCAGAAGAGTTAGCATCTATAGGTTTCAAAGTCAATATCTAGCCATTTTATTAGCTCATTTACTCTAATAGAGTTTAGAATAAATGAGTTTGTACTGACCTAATCTAGATATTAGTGTAAATATACTTCGTATGTACCTACCCTATGAGTTAACCAAGTTTTCTTCATACTTCTGATTGCTCTGCTATTTAACCAAAAACATCAAAGATTTTTTTTAATGTATGTTACCTCAAAGCTCCGTCACTTAGAAACAATTTTTTTTTTTATATTACAATACATATATGTATTGTAATAAAATCAAATTAGTAACAATAAATTCCATCAAAATTGGTTCAGTAGTTTGATATTAAACTCCAAATAATTGGAATGTTCCCTAAATTATCCAAGTAAATAATACATAATTTCGTTTCATACTTTGAAAAGGTGCGGTAATGCCTGTATTTTCCGAAGGGCGTTTGTGTCTAAATAAGTTAGCCTCGGAAATGTATTCTCCGGCCTGCCGGATTTACCCTGTGTGTCCCAACCGGCCTGCCGGTGAGCGGTCATAGTCGTGATTACATATTCACCATAAAATCTGGGTAAGTTCGATTTTCATAATTCAAACGGTTTTAGTGAGGATGGATCCTTGGCTCTACGAGAAAAAATCCACAATATTCTGATATAACAGAAAGTATGTTTAAAATTGATATGAAATCTGAAACCAGCTCAAATTACATTTTGGCGCCAAAATATTTATTATATTTATGTCATTTAAAAATAATCTCGTCACTACTTCTAAAGTAATTAACCTAGAAAGCTGTAATTTTGCATTTGTATAGGCAACAAGTCAATAACGATGTTAAAAGAAATTAAAAGGATAAGGATTGATAACTTTTTTTTTTATATATTTTTTTATTTGACCCCCGTTTTTGTTCCGGCCGGAATTCCGGTGGTCTAAAAAAAAGGTTTAGTGTGAAGCTTGTATTTATCCGATCGTTATTATTCAAACGTTGTTAGTAAGCTACTATCATTGGCTATACAACAAAAAAAACCGCATTACTCTATGGTAACGAGAAGTTACTCAAATCATGAAATGAAAAAAAATAACTTTCACTCGATGCATTTTGCCGCGCAAACACTCACCGATCGAAATTTACGTAATAAATAATCTCGTAACTACTTTTAAACCTATAAACCTAAACATCTGAAATAATTCAGGTGTATAGATTACATCTAAATAATCATATCAAAAGAAAAACCAAATTTGTAGGTGATATACTTTTTGAGAAAAAAAATAAAATGCGCTTATGTACAGTTTTCCCGCCAAAATTCTTTAAAAAAAATCGCGTTGTTTTAATCTCGTTACTACTTATTAAATATTTATCCTTACAATGTGGTATTATTCATGGGTAAAGAACCATAATAAATACACACATTAAAAAAAAAAACAAAGTTGTAGGTGGAATAGTTTCGGAAAAAAAAAATTAAAAAAATATATAAAAAATGCCGTTTCCCGCCATTTTCGTCGTCTGTTCAAACCCATTTTCCTGTAAAATTTTCCATGAAAAGGTCTATTTTCATTTCTTTTCCCGTAAAGAGAATATGATGAGGATTGCATTGGTACCAAGAAGTTTATATGTTGATTGGAGACTGCCACAAATAAACTCGATTAAAAAACAAAATACCTCAAAATCTGGAAAAATATATTTTTATTCGCTGTTTGATCCACTCAAACTAAATGTATGAAAATGTTATTTTTTGTATGGTATAGGTAATATATTGGGGTATGGGGATGTTAGGGTGACATGTTTAGGTAATGGAAAACTACTTAGTACTACAAAAAAACGTTACGGGGCGTCGCGGGATAAAAAAACGTGAGCAGTTTGGACGATTTCGTCATAGGAGGTGGACAGATTGGACGCACGAGGGGACATGATTTGGTCCCATGTAGTAGGGGGCCAAAGCCGTGCGCGGTACCCACCGAGCTCTTATCAGTTCCCAACGAGTTTTCTCGATGTCAGTTTCTGACGTCGGATTACTGTCCGATCCAGAGATAACCGGTACAACAACAACGGAATAGTCAAAAAATGAAAAACCGGCCAAGTGCGAGTGGTACTCGCGCACGAAGGGTTCCGTAACTAAATATTCTGTGAATAGTTGAAGCGTCTACCTATCACCGTTATTAGTATCGAGGAAGAAACGGTAAAAAAATCAAGTTTGTTGTATGGGAATCTCCCTTAAATATTTATTTTATTTTATTTTTAGTACCTATTTGTTGTTATAGCGGCAATAGAAATACATCATCTGTGAAAATTTCAACTGTCTAGCTATCACCGTTCTTGAGATACTACCTGGTGAAGACGGACGGACGGACGAACAGCGAAGTCTCAGTAATAGGGTCCCGTTTTTACCCTTTGCGTACGGAACCCTAAAAACAAATAGGTTTAATGTGTCTGTACGAGAAAACGGGACCCTATTATTTTGCCTAAACTGTCCCTCCGTCCGATACTTTGAGTCAATAAAGGTAGCTAATTGAAATTTTCACAGAAAATATATTAGTAACTAATTAAACATAACGCAACCTTATTGTTACAAATGATTGAAGCACCAAATTATATGCCCCGGGCTGGAATCGAACCTGCGTCCTTCGATTCCGAAGCTGAGTGGTTTAATATCCGCCGCAAAATCGGAGGACGCGGGTTCGATTCCCGCCCGGAGCATAAAATTTTGTGCTCCAATAATTTGTAATAATATGATTTTAGCTTAGCACGCAATAGTGCTTGTAAATATATAGAAATAAAGTAACATATCAAAAGAACTAAAGGTCAATGAGTTAAGGAGGAATTTACTTGGAACTAATTACACTTAAAAAAATCGTGTAGATGTATTCAAACAAACCTGAAAAATCTGTAAAAAGACGCTTAAAGGTATTTATTTAGAATGAGGCTTAGACCCTATAAAATCTCAATAATAGGTGACTTTCCTCTTTTTTTACCAGCTCAATGCTATGCAGCCCTAGTATACTCGTAGTTTACGCGATCACGAGTTGTACAGGCAATGTTGTTGTGCCTATATCTGCAAGTTTAAAAACATAGGCCTAGTTATGATGAAGTCCGTCGGCAATGTGGTCGCTGTAACTAAACCTGACGTAAGTTTCACTTCGGCGTACACATCGGCCGTCCTTTAAGTAATACACAAGCCTATTAATATTGCATATTATATATTAATTGTAATATATGTATCTTTTTTTTTGTTCATTATTTATTAAGTACGTAAATAATGCTTACAAATATAACTAAATTTTACGGATTAACATATTTAACTAAAAAAAATTAAAATTAACTAAAAGAAATAAAAAATAAAAATCCAATATTCCGCTCCCATTAGGCAGTGTCCCCAAAATGCTGGCCGCATTGCCACGTTGCATGGCAATGCTTATCCTCTGTGCAAAGTATATGCCAGCATTTTGGTCACAAGTAGCGTCGACCAGACGTATTTGTATCTAATATAAAACAGGTGGTGGCCAGGTGGAAGTATATAGGCCTGGATCTTGGTTAATTCTCCAGGCTTTTTATACGACTGCCCATAAAAAGGACTGTTATGTTTTCAGGGTTCATGTATGTATGTATTTACGTGAGTAAGAGATATCGCTAGATTCGTCTTGATAGCGCAAGTGACACTAGGTACATAAGAAAAAATAAAAACAAAGTGGCGAATTTTAGACGCTATAATGTGAGTTAAACATTTATTTCTCTTCCAAACTTATCGAGTAACGTATCAAAATGAAGGGCTTTAGAAAAGGGTTCCATAAATATATATTACTTGCAGTTTTAATTTCAATAGAACGATAAAATATTTAACGAAAATAAATTATCAGCAGTCGCGTTTCTTACTTTTTTAAATAAATGTATACTCCTTATTTATTATATTTTTCTCATATCTTAGAATTGACTTATGAAGGTTGAAAACTAAGGCTTTCTTTACTTGGAGTCATAACTTCACACGTCCTGGCAATCAATGCTTCTAGTACCTACTTGTTACAATTAAGCATAATTTAATTAAAATTCACAAATAAAACCAGTTTAAACCAATTTTCTAGGTTATAGCCTGAACAACATCTTCGACCACTGTATCACTTACCATCAAATGAGATAGTGGTCAAAAACTTGACTTTAAAAATAGATGCTTAGATATTAAACGCAGAACCTGGTGTCTTAAAGACAATTTATAAAACGGTAAGAATAGAAGACGGTAGTATTTTTAAAATCCACATTACTCCATAGACTCAAACATAGACAAACAGTAAACAACTGACAGTAATAAACAAACGCTCCAATCTCATCAACCAAATGAGTCAGCCCATTCAACAATCAATACAAACAAGAAAACCCCTCGGTCCCGACCAGACCTCGGAAGACACCACGTGGATCTCCATACTAGAGGCAAGACGGTCCATATTTTTGGATTCAATCCATAACGCAGGGACCGATGACTTACCTACTCCACATACAACCTTTACTTATTTAGCAGTCGACGGCTGCTAAAGGCAGGGAGGCCTAAATAGGCGGTCGCTAAAGATGCTCTTTTTAGTCCGGTGGGATTTTCTTTTTTGGTTCGTGGACACAGAATCAGCGACAGTTTGTTTGTGACCGGAGACTGAAAAGGATCTGTTTGACTGTTGTGTGTTATGCAACCGCCATCAATGGTGTGTTTGCGATACGTGTTTGATCCTTTTTTCATTGTAGTAGATGGTTTTGGAAAGTTGTAGTAGTGTGACCTTTCAGGTGCCTGTTGCTATATGTGTCAGTGTTTGAGGTTGCCTTGTAGTGTGTAGTATGGGTGAGTGACTTAGGGTCGTCGACTTGGAATTGTTTGTGGCAGTTTGGAACTGTTTTGTGTGTTTTGGTTTGTTTCCTTGTTTATTTACTTCTTACCACAGATTATTGGTGACAGTCTTGTACTTGTATATTCAGTAGTTAAAAAGAAATGATTAGGTACATGCATGAGTAGTTGTGTACCCGATGGCTGCTAATTACGTAAGGTACATATAAAAAAAATGCTGACGACTACAACGTAACTTTCTTCTCAGTTGAAAGGTTATTCTTTGACTAAAGTCCAAAATTAAAACTAAATATTATAATTGTAATAATCACAAACATTACTACAACTTGGCTTGGTTAATTCAAATATTACAATGTTAGAATTATCGGGTTGCGTCATCATAAACAAGTTTAAAGCTAGTTTAAAATAAGCTTGTTTGTAGTTTAATTCAGTTTCACTGCAGATGTCGCTCACCAAACGAAACGGTCCAAAACCAGCTAACTACAAACTATCAAAATTAAAATGAATACCTAAATACATAAATGATTGTTTTAATATAAACTTTGTACATTAAAATAAAACACAGTAATTTAAGACTGGGAAGGTCCTGTTCCCTGTAAAACAGTCTATAGCTAGTACGGGGACAAGAGCTCATAACTAAACATGCATTATTAATTACTAAGGGCGTATTCCATTTGACGCCAATTTCGTTATTTTCGATAATTTTGACCACATTCTGCGTCTATGGTTGTGATCAGTGATCGTTTGGAACTGTTCTCCCCTGTTCCATTTAGGATAAGAACGCTAAGAATGCCACTAAAATTTGCCGCTTCTGTCACTTTTGGAATTAGATGTAGGTAATTCAAACTGTTCCAGTGACTTCATAGCGTTTATGGTGAAAATAATGCCAAGACCCAAGTGGAACAACTTTTTGGGAGTGTGATCGTTTTTATTGAATTTAACTCCAAATGGTACGCACCCTAAGATATACCTATGAGATATTAAGAAGATAATAATTACACATAAGACGTTATAACTTTGAATTATAAAATAAATATTATTTTTATTACCAGCTATATGTAGATACCTATTTAATTATTAATGAGGTTAATGATACAGACCCACCAACTTATCTGTTCAGGTGGCAGAAAAAAGAACTAAAACTTTCCCTCAAATTGTGACAGTCTGTAGTTGATTTCCATGACCAGTAGCGCCATCGAAAACTGCACAGTTAAGTTGGTGGTACTATACTAACAATAGACGAGTATTATATGACTTTCCTATATTAAATGTCAATGTCACCAGTCCCGTTGGACGCACGTGATCCCCACACAAAGCGCTGGTGGATGTTCGATGCCTATATCCGGGGGGACAGGAAGAGGTGACAGTTACTTTCCTGACGTTGCATAATAAGTGACAGGTGGCGGATGTACGCGAAACTGTCCAGATTTAGATATCAATATACCGATGATAGGTAAATTTTTTCCTTATTTTTTTGTAAGTCTTTGACTAAAATCTCACCTGATGGTAATGATGTGGTCGAAGGTGTTAACAAGCTTAACCTAGAGTTATTGGCTTTCAAGAAAAGACAACACACCGTAAGGTGCTTGGCGACAGATTTTCTAATTGCACATGTAGGCGCGATGCCTGTATAAGTTTTCTACTTACAGCCGTCCTTGTCTACTTACATTTTATTTTATTTATAGCTGATAGGCTAGCCTTTGAACACTATCTCACCTGGTGGTAAGTGATTATGTGGTCGAAGATGTCGTTCAGACTGCCCTAGAATCACTGACTGACACGGACTGCTGCCGGAATGTACGACGTTAAGTGCTTGGCGACAGAATTTCTACTTGAGATTAACAGGTAGCGAGGCGGGCATTTGCGAAATGCCCTACCATTTGCTATAACGATTGCCATACTAAGACAACAACCACGACCTACGGCTAACGAACTTAACGAAGCGCGCACACGCTCAGCAGTAAAGCCAATAGCAGTCACCCATCCAAGTCATGACCGCAGAGGACGTTGCTTATCTTAGCTGATCGGTTAAGAACGGCTAAACAAACTACGCTACTAGCGCTGAAGTCTGTAAAGATTGTAAACAAGATGCCATAGTTCAAAAGCTTTGTAATCATAATCGACTAACCATCGTTGTGAACTCGTATACGATTGAACTCTCCCACGTGATCGCCATTATAACCCGACCGGACCAAATTGGGTGCAAAACGGTGCGCGTCCGCCGGATGCAACGTCCCTAGGAAAGTAGACTAAGCTATACCGGACTTGATCGGCATGCGAATCGGCCGGGTCGGACCCACTGCCGGCTTATCGGGAAATTGTGTATCGGTTCACAGAATCGGGTGTACACTTGTGTTTATTGACAAGTATTCTGTGATTTAGAAACAACGATTCTGCTAGGACCGTGGCATAGTTAAAATAAATTAGCACATAAATCTCTGATGTCCTTTTGACGGTGTTGTCTGTCAATGTGGCCCGCCCATTGCCACTTCAACTTCCAAATTCTGAAAGCTATGTCGGTGACTTTGGATCTTTGGCGAATATACACGTTACGGATTTTATCGCGCAAAGAAACTCCGAGCATAACTCTGCATAGCTCGTGAAGCGGCTCTGGAATTGTCCATAAGGGTCACAGGACCTCGTACCAGGTTTCAGTGCCATATGTCATCACTGGCAGTACATACTGGTTGAAGACTTTGGTCATGAAGTTATGCGGGATGTTCGACGAGAAGATGTCACATAACTTCCCGGACGCTGCCCATCCGAGTTGGATTTTTCGGGCGACCTCTTTTTCTAATTGGTCCTACCTAACTGGACAGTATTATGCAGAGAGAAATGTATATAAATGGAGTAAAATGTTGATACAAAGATGAATAATACGACTTAGGAAATTTAATTAAATGATTTTTCAACTGGGCAATACATTAAAAACAAGCCCAAAAACAAAGACATCACCGTCTAGAGAACTCATTGAGTAGATCACCTAACTAATTACAAATATTTTTACTTCTGATACACGTGAAGTTCTTGTTTATGCCCGGTGTAAGCGGAATAAAACGGCTTTATGCTCTAGTGCATAAAAACCAGCTTATCCACCACAAGTGCATACAAATGATTATTTTATTGAAACTTTATCTTAGATGAAGAAAGATACTATAACTTTAAGCGGGCCTTGAACCCGCAACCCCAAAATAACGTCTTAGTGCTATTCGATCGGATAAAAAAAATTACAGTCCATAACACATGCTTCCATAGGATATCTAATTGCACCAGGACGATATTCTGAGGTTGCCAGTTAAAGTTCCGCTGGAAGTTTTGTTTTTCCATCTATAATATATTAATATTACTATTATTTTTCAAAGAAGTATAGTTCATACATTTAATGTAGGAAGTTCGCCTGTGTCTTTTAAAATAGCCATATAATGTAGATTCCTGTTATCCTCCTAATAATAGAGGCTATTATTATAGACCGAGGCACACATTTTTCCGAAACAGTGACTGACACTCAAACGTATTGTTAATATCAAATTCAAAAAAAAAAAATCAGATACATACATTAGCTTTGTTTCATTTCCACGCAATTGAAGTGAAAATCTGAGTGTATATCTAACCCATTATAGCCATTACTTAAATATTAACGTCGCGGCTAAAATAACTTGTTTTGGTCACTCGTATAATCAACTAGAAATTGGGGATTGTTGAAAATGACTTTTTATGCTCGTAAAGTTCTTATATAAAATGATATATAATATAAGTCAGCATATAGATCTCTGTTCTGCTCTATATCAGCCAGATCGTCCACTGTTGAACACAGCCTCCCCCATCGATGGGGGATTTAGCACAATCGCTTAAAAGATAGAGATTATTATAAAAAAAACAATGTCCATGATATAATTTCTTTTTTCTTACAGTACCAGTCCTCGCCTTGAATTGTGCTGTTAAACGTCTTGGCTAAAGTTGACTAATAATTAAGAAAATAGGTCTAAAATAGTGTTCCATATAAAAATAAGTAGCTAAAACCCGTTCAACTACGTAAAAGATGATGATGTTGAAGAAATACCTACTGGAGCCTGTGTCATTACACTACGACAAGCGATCGTTTTTTAATTGATATATATCTTACAACTAAAACTAAACTACTAACTTTATAAATTGTGGCGTCTCTCCTTATAAATTATGAGAATCAAGAATTGACACTTTATCCGGGCATGTATAGCAAACAAAACGTTCATAAAGGAAAAAAAATGCTCTAGGCTTTAGGCCAATAAGGTCGCCTCCTAAGGTCCCGTCAACCAAATACCGAACGTTAAGTTTCGATTGGAGACGTTGAATTATTTAGTGGATGGCGAGGCTAAAGATAGCTGAAGCAAGAAGATCACCTTCTTGAGATCCTACGGAACATAATATTACGTTATTTTGGTTTGTTAGGTTAATTTTGACGTTTTGCCGTAGATTTGCCTATGTAAAGGGTATAAGTAAATCCGGAAGATTTACTTCACTTCAGTCAAGGTGCCTTTATCTAGAGGAATGTCATGCCACTGTGTCTATCGTGGTATGACATTTCTGACTTTCTTTCTATAAACAATTACATGTATCAACAAAACAATTACATAACAAATTAATTACATATAGCATTCAATTCAGTTTAAAAGATTTCTCAAATTCAATTAATACAATTAACACATGCCATCAGGAAGCTCACTAGAAGTGGTTCCTGTAATTCGTAATAGAATCCCATCAGCAGAGCAATTGCACGAATGTTAGAAAAAATGTATGCTTACTACTAATTGCGTATTTGAACATTGAAAATGTTAATAGGTACGACTAATTATTGCTGGGGTACTCGAACACATATGAAAATACCTGTAGTAGGTATCAAGTAACTACGTGTTTATTCTATGTCTTCCGCTACAATGTATGCGTCTGTTGACAGGAATATTGATAGGGCAGCTTTATGACAGCGAGCGACATTGTTAAGGACTTGTAGGAAAAGGAACTTTTTCACTTAAGTATCATATTTTAATTGAAAGAAACCTAACCCTGAATAAAAATTGCCTGTTGAATTATAATTGATTTATATTAAATAAATAATATTAAACTAATCCGCGTCTTTGCCATCGAAAATACCTGGTTTGGTTGTTATAACTATTATATTGCCTATCTAAGCTAATGTATTTGCGGAATTTGCTAACAAAAGTGGGATTAGAAACGTTTTTTGAGTAGCTCACAAAAAATTGTTGCAAAA